>JARHVA010005088.1:300000-697500 GCA_037957365.1 Torreya grandis
CTTGCTATAGAAAGACACTAATATCGATACTATTGTCCAAATACATATTTAGTGTCCATTCACCTAACTCATACACTTAAAAATTATTCAAAACCTATGGGTCAATGAATTTATCTTATTTAACCCTAATGTGTTATATTTTCACAATGTGTGGTATACATACAAGTCTAAGCCTTTTCATTATTCATCTAGAAAATATCAAGAAATCACCTACAAAAGTACATTAAATTAACCATAAAACTAATTTATTCTCATGTATATATCCCTATTTATGTATCAATAATAGGGGTATTCATATAAAAGGTATGAAGATACAAATAGTAATCCATGAGTGGTATTTGTCAAGTTACAAGCTATATCATTGCATGCATCTACATATATCATATTACAACACTATTCACAGAGACACACACACTCCCACACATGGGGTAGAACTAAATAAGTCTAATCCCTACTTGGATTATTTTATATGCATGCAACACTCAATGACAGAGGGGTATTTTGGGTCATATTGATACTATGAACATACTAACCACTATTTGGTAAAACACATCCCAAGAGTGAATAAGGGTGAAGAAATATGGTTTGATCCATACAAACACATATATATCATGTGTTTTAGACTTGAATACATCAGTATAAAGGTGAAAAAAGTTTTAGAATAATTAATTTTTTTATAATTAAATATTTCACATGCTATGTACTAGATAATAATGTCATATAATAGATAGTTGCATTGGCAGTAGTGTCCAAAGGCTAATGGTAGTGTTTAAAACTATAGAAACATCATTTCTAAAATTTAACAATTATCTCAGAATCCTGATTCTACACACTTATTATTGTGTACAACTCATATCATCTTATGCATCATAGATCCAACTAAGTATCATTTCTCCTTGGCATTACAATCCATAAAACATATTTTGAATTTGTTACTTTCTATATTTAACACATCTTAGTATTTTAAGTTAGAATATTCATTTATTTAATTTTGAATTTAATTGGGATACAATAAAATAGTTTTATTCATCCTTTTTTATAGGATATTATAATTATTTGACATTAATAAGATACATTTATAAAAAGGGTTAAACATTTAGTGAACCCAATGTATAAGTCTCGTTGTAACATAAACATAATATATCTAATGCTTTTTTCCATTTTTTCCCCTAATCTTCATATTATTTATTTCACTCCTCATGGATGATATAGAGTATTTTTATGCCTATAATCAATAAACTATCCAAATTTGTATACAAATGGGATTGAAAATACATTACTCCTATCTTCCAGATTTTATAAGGCCTCCACTCAACTCTTTGGATGATGATAGCTCACATCCCTCTAATTAGGCCATATTTTTAGTATTTCAATGGGTAATGTGTCCCATCCCATAATTTCATATGAAGGTAATCAAAATACCCTTCCTTAAACCCCTCAACCTCCCAAATCTCTTTTATATCATGTGCATATACATATTAAATTTATATAACCTAGGGTTTGTATTTATCACTACCTAGAATATAAAAGCATCCTTATGAACAAGTTAATATAAGAGTTACAAAATAACTTCACTTAATAAATTATATTACTTTAAAATCATATTACATACCCATAGAATCTAAAGTATGTTAGTATTAATCACATGTCTACATCTTCATATAGTAATTTTGTGCCCAACAAGGTTTCATATCAAAAATAAAAAGTTAAAAGATAATTCATATGCAACTAATGCTTTAAAAATATAACAAACAACTAATAATAGTCCATGTGAAATCTTAAGAGAATTGATTTACAAAAAAGTGATCAAATTAACCATATACACCCTCTAAAGAGATCAAAATACTATTATTCATATCATAGATTGCATGGGCATCATATATATTGTCTTTTTCTCCTTGAAAAATAAAATTTGATGTACAATAATAGTAATGACCCTATAATATATACATAACTCAAGAAACTCACTCACATTATGCATACTTATGCTAAAAAATAAGTTAAAAATAACAATTATGGGTATTAAAATAAATAATTAGAGCAAGAAAATATTTAAAAGTAAATTTTGAAAAAAAAAGAAAGAAAATAAGTTACAAAATAAAACTCAAGATAAGGAAAAAACATTACAAAAATAAGGTTTCTAAAAAATGAATGTTCAAATGAAGACAAGCCTAAAAAATGAAATGATACAAATATGGTTTCTAATGATCTAAACATCATATCTATTTCATTCATAGAGGAATAAAAATTAATGGAAAACACAAAAAAGTGTATGCTTTCATCCTCAAATAAATAAATGGAGGCATACATTACATGTTTTCCTAGTCTTCAAGTAAATATACATGAATATTATCTAGTCCATAATGAGATGAAAGCTCCTAATAATGATGACCATATTCAAAAATAAACTTCAATATATGGTCCACTAAAATTTTCATACACTAAGGCTCAATTTGGTATATCAAAAGTTTATGAACAACCTTAAAAGTTACATATTTCCTATACTAATTATTGTGTTAAGTATTATTATCTTAATAATTCATAAGATTAGTATGATATTAATGATAATAATTATAAAAAAATATGAATATGAAACACTTGATATAGGTCCTAAATAGAGGCATAGAATTGATGAGATTAGTCTACTTTAGTAGCACTTTTGCCTTTTACATATCTTCTTTTCTTATCCTTAAAAATGTTCCAACAAGTTAAAAAAATCAAACATTCAATAAAATTAAAAAAACATTCAAATAACCCATAACATTAAAAAATATTCAACATTTCCATGTTTATTATCTCCTTGGAGTCTATGTTGTTTTCTTCATGTTAGTATATAACATATTGTTTCATTTATATACACATGCATGTTTCATACCTCATTCAGTGTGATATAGGCATACCAAAGACACAAATATATGCACATACATATGCTAGACCTCTCATCTACCTACATAATATTGTACATGGAGGAATCTAATTCATTTATTATATTTATATAGGCCACCTGTAATTTATGTTCATTTATACAATACCATGTTTGAGCTTATATAATAATTATTATACATATATATCCATGATCATATCTTTCACAGTTTACTTGATATGATATGTTACATGAGTTTTTTTCTTAACACATATATAAAGGTACTAGTATGATGCATATATGATGGTTTATTATAGTTAATTTATTCACATTATCACTTCCTTTAATGTATTTCAATACTTGATATCATCTTACTTGTGGAACATTTGAATATTTTCCTTGCTGCTTATCCCTTATGAAATTGTATGTTGTTTGGACATTTGAATATGTCATTCTATATTTATTGGACATTTTAATACAACATTTCCCTTAAAATATTCATTAAATTGAGTAATTTTATATTTTATATTTATTGTTTGTTGACCTTGTATTATTATTCTCAAGACATTACCATGATCCACATCATACATCTTAGGGTTTGATGTGATCACATCCTATGCACTTCATTGATCTATCTATCTAGACATGTTAGTACTATATGGTATGTGATTCATACATATATTATATAGTTACCTTATAATATTTATGTAAGTAACCCACCAAATTATATGTTCTTCACCTTAGAATGGTAGGGGGGAGAGGAGAATGCCATAAAGGCATGACCTCCACATTTACATAGTTTCTAGAGTTTAACAAGGGCATGTTATAAATATGTGACATCCACACTAGCTCAATTATAATTATTTCCTAATTTTATTTGTGTAATGTCTTAAATATGACCTCTACACTTTCATAATATCCAATAGAGTTACATGATTTAGATACACGCTTAGGTTAGAATCATATACACTGCACTAAATTTTCATATATCTTAAAAATATTTTGTTAGATTTATGACACATATAATTAAATTTGAGACGTTTTATAGGTGTATATGCCATGTTATTTCATAAAAAAATTCAAAATTTACCAATTATATATCCATATCACTATCACTAGGAAGCATCAGTTACACCAAGAAGTATTGTTATCAAACCTTTTCTATCTATACTAGTTGGTTCTATTTATAGGTTTAATTGATTAGATATTTTAAAATCACCATATTTATAGGTTTTTTTAATTAAATCACCAAACCTTACTTGATAGATAGGATGATTTGATTAACTCACTAACCCTCACCATGTTATATATATTCATACTTGAGTTTTGAGATTGAGATTTAATGATATCAATGGCCATGTCACAACTCATCCTTACACTGGATTAGGGACTAATACCTTTAAATATCCCTCTTCAAATATCCAAGTTTTAAGTATTAAACTTTTTCATTTCCAATGCTTCATAAAGAATCATCTTTAGCAATTTAAAATACCAAGGGGAAATATGGTTGCATCGAAACAAATATGTACTCATTTGTTTCTCAATATCTTTTAAATATTTTTTATTATCTCAAATTTAAAATATTATAAAATAATTTATACCATATAATTCTCTTGGCTTTATGTCATACATAATAAAAACATTAAAAGTTGGCTCAATAAAATTTAATTTATGTTGTACAGACCTAGGTGTGCATTTATTTCCTATAACCTAGTAATTTCATCCTTATGTATTACTATATTAAGGGGGGATGTCTATATTAAAATTTAATATTTATATAATTTTAGACTTGTAAATTTGATAAATACCAAATATGGATCTACCCTTAAGTAATAGACCTTACCACTATCGAAAGGATCACATTCAACATCTCACTCCACCTAAATGATTATCTTATAGTCTAACACTTATAATTATGATGAAAAATAACACCAATACATGATATAAAACTTAAAAAATTATATACATATATTTCACTATAATTTATATATGTATACCTATTTTATAGCCTTTTAGAAACTACCTACCATAAATGGACACTAGCATTAACACTAGTGTCTAAATCCTTATCTAGCATATAATAACATGAATTCATCAAAAAAAAACTATTCAAACCTTATAGGTCTCCATATTTATCTTATTTAACCTTACTATGAGATATTTTAAATAGGTGTGGTATAGACACAAATCTAAGCCTTCTTGTTATTCATACAAAAAATCCAAGTAATCACCTACCAAGGCTTATTTAATCAATTACATAATTAAGTTATTATATGATATTCAACCATATTTATATATCACTCATAGGAATAGTCATGAGAAAGGTAAAAAACATATACATATTATCCCATGAGTGATATTTTTCAATTTACAAGATAGATCATTTCATGCTACATATATCATATTACACCATTATTCAAACACACTCCCACACATTGTGGAAATTGCATAAGTATACGGCCCTCCTTGGATTATCACATATGTAGATAATACAAATAGGTATAGTGTTATTTTAGGTTAGGTTGACACCATGATTCCACTAACACATTTTTAGCAAACACAATCCATGGGTGAAGAAAGGTGAAGATATAGGGCTTGATCCATAAGCAAATATATACATGTGTTCCAAATCTAAATACATCAATATAAAGGAAACATAAACCTACAATAACTAATTTAATGGCTTCAAAATATATATTATATTTATTAATAGATAATAGCATCATAAAATGGATAATATCATCAATGATAGTGTCTTAAATCCAATGGTAGTGTCTTCAACTCTAGAAACATCATTTATAGAATATGAAAAATATATAACAATCTTGATCTTATATAATGATACATTTGTACAACTCATATTATAATGTGCATCATAGATCCAACTAAGTATCATTTCTCCTTAGAATTTCAATCAATAGAAAATATTTTAAATTTGCTACTTTCTATATTTATCCCACCTTAGTATTTTAATTCTAGGTACTCATTTATATGAGTTTGTATTTAATTGGCCTAATATAGAATAGTTTTATTCATCCTTATGTATAGGTTATTTTATCACCTTAACCTTTATCAATGTATATTTCCAAAAAATTATAAACACTCTTTTCCTCATTTAATTTCTCAATAAAGTATGAAATTATCTTACCTTCTCTACTTAAAACCATGTCAACAATTTATTTATTTGCATCAAAAACCACTCGGAACACTTTATAAAATTATGGAATGCCAATAATGGATATTATGCTCTCTTATTCTTCAAATTATAAAAAATATTTTATAATTTAATTTTCTAATAAAATTTAATCTATAGACTAAAAAAATTGTGAAAAAAATTGGCCTCAAAGCTATTTCTTGGTGAATACCACTCCACAATGACTTTCCACATTTCATTATCCATTTGTAATCCATCTCTCAAGTCATATAAAAACCTACATACTCTAGTTATTCTTGCATGAAATTGAATTTATTAAAATTAATTAATAATTTATTTTATTTAAGACCAACCTTAAGTGATTTAAATGTAATTCTATAGAGTGATTAAAATTTAAAATATAATAAAAATAAATAACTACAAATCTACTTGTGAACATTCTCAACACCTCATTTATGAGACTACTAAAATTACTTGAAGCATTAGTCAACTCTAATTCCATAACCAACCACTCATAAAATTCATCATTTATTTTAAAAATAATTTTACATTTTCCACCTTTTTTATTTTGATTTGGTGATACCTTATCTCTAAATATATATTGTTAAAGTATTTGGTTCTACTAAAAAAATACACTAAATCATCCATCATTTATAACAAACACCTATACTTGGTAGTGATATTATTTATTTCCCTTAAATTTGTACTCATTTTACATTCTTTTCTTTTGTTCTAACATGGTTGAAACTGCACATACAATCAAACTTTATTTAATCAAAAATTTATCCAAAAACTCTTCTATTTATCTCTTTATCTCTACATTCTCAATTAGATTTAGTTTTTAAGATGCTTTATTGGTTAATATTTCTCCTAGCACTAACTATACATTAAGTTGATGATTCTAATGGGAAATGATCCATCTGTAAAATCATTTATAATAATTTCATCATATTAATCTAATAAATTTAAAATTTTAATGGTAAATTCAAATAACCTTAGTGTTTTTCACATCTGATATGTGTTTTATAATGAAATAAAAACATTTATTATATTCCTCAAATTCACCAACATTTGATGTAATTTAAATAACCATGTTTATTTGTATGGATTTGGGTGTATAAACATTTTCAACCCAAATTCATTTACTATATGTTAAGATGTCAAATATATGTTTTGTGACTATGAAAAACTACATTACAACACTTACCTCTAGATTTACAATTATTTTAAAATATAGCTTTCCACTACATTTTTCATTTGACATGATTAGCTATTTTTAACAATAGTATCTTCATCATTAATGTGTCTTCATGATTTAGCTATTATGTGTCATATGGAAACCCAATAGTCTCTTCATCATCATGATCAATATGACTTATTACTTCAATGATACCACTATTCTAAGGTTTTATTATTATATGTACAATAAATTATAGGGGGGATGAATAAATGAGCCTAGAAATTTCAATCTCAATTCAAATCCTTTCAAACTATTTAAACAATCAACATATGTCGGCTTGATCAAACAACATTAACCAGAGAGATCATTCATTAAATCCATACACAAGATCAAACACATAACACATAGTTCTTATGGTAAACCCTCATGGGGAATAAAACCCACTATTAATCCTAAAACACATTGATTACTTGTCCTAAAAGAAATTACAAAAAAGAGACTAGTCAACTCCTTTAGACTAGTTAACCTTGATCATATCCACCTAGCCAAAGGCCTTTAGTGAAATACCAATTTCAAAAGGAACAACTACCCCTAAGGAAGATCAATTCCTTAAGATCCTCCGTGAAGTGACCACCTCCACTTTATAACTTATGCCTTCAACACTTGATGATGGATCTCTATTTATCTAACACATGCATAAACTCTCTCTATATATCATACAAGCCTCTCATACAGGCATGTCACAATCTCTCTCCTTCACTGAAACTATCCTCATATGTAC
This sequence comes from Torreya grandis, assembly GCA_037957365.1. NCBI lineage: Eukaryota > Viridiplantae > Streptophyta > Pinopsida > Cupressales > Taxaceae > Torreya > Torreya grandis. The sequence continues at coordinate 307,979 of JARHVA010005088.1, forward strand.
ACTTAGACCTCTTTACATATCCTCAAAATATAAGATAAATTTTATGACACCATAACTTTGACCTACATGTCATACACAAAGTCATGAATCTTCTCTACTCATCAATTCATCAACTGGGCACTCTACGTCTCCTTTGCTCCACAAGTCTCACATACACATTACACAAGTATTCTCTAAAGTCTAGAAACTAACACTTTTGGTATTAATATATATAGAGAGTTCATGAATTATCAAGAAAAATATATTATTTTCATCCAAAATACATGTATTCACCCTTAAGTCATCACACATGGGTCACATTTAAGCATGATCCACTTTCAAATAGGCCTAAGTTTTAGGTCATATGGAGACCCATTCAGCTCTTTTACACTTCTCTAAGTAAACTAAGAAATATAGGAATAATTTAAAAAATAATAGACCCATTAAAAATTATCTATATGCCCACCTTAAGTTCTAACAACCATCATAGTACCCTTATGCTTAAGCACAATTCTCTCAAGTAACATTATGTGCACATAGTCACCATGAATGAATACATAGTCAACATGTAAACCTTTGTTCATAATATATATGAGTGGTTAAACATTAATATTGTAAAAATATGGTCCTCATGGATTCTAAAACACCCCCAAATATATAATTCATTGTAATACATTGAAAAAACATTAGAATGAGATCAATTACCCTTCTCAGGTCACTTGCAGAACATAATTGAACACATAGTCAACTTTAGACCTTCATAAATTTGACTATATAAAATTCCAAATATTAAAATATATATTAATATATGTACCTTAGAGTCATATACATATTTTTTTTACACCATGGTAAAATTCTATATAGATCAAAAGATATAGCACAAAAAGTAGTCACTAGTTTTTCCTTTGTTAAATTCAAATATTTGAATTCAAATGGTCACAGTTAAACCTAAAACACCATGATATTATCTCAAGTCCTCACTTCTCAGATTAAACATGCACCATTATATATTATTTTATGAATATCTCAATTTAACACATAGTATGCCAATGTCAGATGTTAAACCTTAAAAAAGTTGAACTCATCTCATGCACTCTTGCAATATTGACTCAACATGCACCATCACTCTCTATGGATCAGTCAAGTCTTTATCTTATAGTGATCATGAATATATTTGATTAGAACCCCCATGATAATGATAATATGAAACCTTTAATACATTTTAATCTCTTATACTATTAAACATACTGCACTTCTTACCATCTTACTCAACACACGCTGTTAGATCAAAAATATATGATCACTTACACACTATTGGATCTTAGAAGAAGCTAGATCTTTATCTCTATTAAATAATGAAAACATGGACATATTTGAATTTATGTGAACCATATATATTAATTTTAGGATCAGTCATTAACCATTATACAATCATTTTATCTTGATCTTTAACATCATGAAAAATAGACTATGTATGGGGGCCATTTCTATATAACTAGAAGGCCAACTTTGCACCTCCATATCTATTGATTCACTCAAGAAAAAGTTAAAAAAATTGGACCATATGATCTCCTCACATATGATGATCCAAACATATAACAATATTCTCTATGAACCCTCCCACATATTATATATAATGACATTAAAATTCTTCCTTAGATATATCTATTCACAGAGCCAACTATGTGAAGAACTGTTTGGAAAGACCAAATTTGCACCAGCATATATTTTGTCATGATTCAAAACTTGACCTAAAAGTTAGTGAAAATAAACTAAGCACAAAACCAAACAAACCCATATGATTAACTTCTCTTGAGACATCTACTCATGTGAGATATGCCACCATCAAAATGCTTACTTAGTTTTTCTTGCCACATTGAAAATTTGGTTATGTATGGGAAAACACTATCAAAATGCCTGAGATCCCAACTTTTCACTTGCATAAATTTTTCCTCACTTCATCACTAGACTTAAGAATTATTTCATATAAATTAGGGACTAATTTTATCAAACTGTCTACTCAGATTCTCTACCATTGGACCCAAAATGTCTAAATGAGAATAATGATGAACCAAGTGAATTTAAATTATACACACAAGCTACCCAAAGCATAGAAAAGCTATTATAAGTCCCCTTTCACATGCTCAAATAACCATACTTATCCTTGAACTTTTATAACCATGACAAAAATAAATATTAATGAAGTGAACTTTAAACATACTAGGATAAGCACATTGTACACTTTGTAATTATCACTTAGGCTATCAAATCACTTCATCCACTCATTAGGACACCTCCATGAAATCATTGACGACTTTAAAACAATCTCCCCCTTTACCATTGATATCAACACACATCATTTATCTCACCCTCCTTCTCTCTCTTTAAGTACTCTCATAATAGAAACTTTATCCCCATTTAACATAATGACTAAGTGGGCACCAACTAATCCTAAGGACCAAAAAATACTACCAAAAGGATAGTAACACATAAGAAATATATGATCCATGTCAACACTTTGTTCAAGCAAGCACTGAAAACAATGAAGAAAGAACACACAAAAACATTAATATATGTTGGAACACACCAAAAAACATTTGAGATGGACTCCCCCTAATATTTTAGATCCATTTCACATCTTGAGCGTCTTCAGATCTTCACACACATGAAGAACAACCATACATGCTTACTGGCCTTCTCTCTTAGACCACATCAAGGAAAACCAAAAAAAATCATGGCACTCACTAAAAAAAAACATGCTCTAAACCAACCTGAGAACTCTCCTAAAAATATTCATACCTTTATATTTTGTAAAAATTGATCAAAAATCACTCTTCTTCTTACTAGGCCTATCTATAGACTCCATGTAGCCCTATTTAGAACTTGTAGAGCTCATAATTCCTAGTAGATGCAACTTTAAGACCTAAAAATTCATATCTACACCAATATCTTATGCCCCATCAAGCACTCCAATTTGCATCACCAAGATCATCCTCTGTTACATACTTCCTTCACAAACCTACTAGCCAATTAGGCCTCCATCTCAAAAAAATGTGAATAACTTGAAAAACACAAACCCTAAGATCTCTATGAAGATTCATTTAAAAACACATTTAACCCATTAAAGTTATTAAGAAGCCTTAGATCTCAACTCATAAGGAAGACCATTTTCTATAAAATCCCAAAATGCTAGAATCTTAAAGCAAACAAAGTCAACAAACCTCCTTTTGTTGAATGTCCACCTCTAAAACTTATTTTACACATGGAGAAAACCATTACACACTTCTAGACCAAAATTTGATCATCCAAATATTTGGGAGCACATACATCCTATAACCCATTTTAGGACCTGCATACTCTTACGCACAAACTAGGAAACCTGAGAGCAAATAAAAATATCCAATTTGACTTCAACATACCTTTAGACCACAAACCCACCTAGAACATGCTATAATAAGTTAAAAAAACCTTTATATGAAAAAATATCATCTTGGAAAATCACAAATCCTTTTTTACCAATTGAAAAACTTTAATTTAACCCTATAGACTAACTAAATACAACTATGGCATCAATCTAACATCACCATAACATCTATTCCACTGGAACATACTTGCTCCAATTAAAAATGTAGACACCTAAATCTGGCCACCAATAACCCCCAATTAAGGTTTTCACCAATTTCCACCTAAAATGTACAATTTGGCATAAAAACACTAAAACATGCTAAATGATGTGAAACTGACATATTCAAGTGCAATTTTGGTTAGGGTATCACTAAGTGGGGAAATGTAATATATGGGCTACCTAACTTTGATCAGATCATTCTAAGGCAAAATGCCAAATTTTCCCTTGGGTGCTTTCGATTGCTCTTTTCTATCAAATCTTCTGCACAAAACACATACCATTGTTATTTTCTATTGGTAACATCCTAGATGGGTATATAGATCTAATGTATCTAACATTGCCTTCCAATTCTAATCCAGTCAAATTTTGGAACAATAACAAGGCATTTCAATCAATTTGAGTAATTTGTGCATAAAGTGCTTAATCATGCTTAAGAGCTAATTAACCTAAAGTAATTCCTAATCAAAAATTCCATGGAAATTTTTTGAATACCTATTTTTGGAAATGAATATTGAATATCTACATCATCAGGTGACCTCATTTCTTGGGAAGACATCCCTAGGCCATAAATGTCAAAAATATCATGATTCATGCCCTCCATGCCTCATCAATGCCTTACATGATGCCCTGCATGCCTCTTAATTTCCCCTTCTTCAAATTTCATTATGAGGATAATTACAAACTTAATTCCAAAAATTGAATTAATCCTTAACCACACATCTTAATCTTGAGATAGATGGTTCAGGTTGATTCTAGACATTTTAAAAATCTATAAATAGAGAGGTTGTGAACATCATTTTCAAGATTTAATTGTGAAAAGGTATAATACAAGATTGGTTATAAAATCTTTAAACTACCAGTGTTACCATTCAAAATTTATTCCAAGCCAAGCCAAAACCAAAGGTGCCAAGGAGAGATGGAGGTATCCAAGCTTCTATTGCCAAGGACTTCATGAGCACAAGTCGAGTAAGCCACCACTAAAAAGGAATTTAGAGCATCCAAAGAAGGTGAAGGAATTATTGTATTTTCATTCCTTACCTTTTAGTTGTGTTTGTCATTTTCTTTTGTTAACTAAGCTCTCCATAGTGTCTAGGCCTAGAGATGTTATGTTATTAGTGTGTTTCTTTCATTTTATTTTCATTTTGGAACTAACACCATACTAACCATCCTCTCTTGAGTCAAATTCCAAAATCGCATGATGGCATGCCTGGTGGGAATATATGCATCCAACATATGAAGATGATCATTTTTCCCTTCTAAAATACTTATTTGATCCTTTAAAACTCTTACAAATTTATTTTCTAACTTTATTTTTCTATTTTTGGTTACCATGGTTTTACACAATAACCGACATCAGCAAGTAAGACCAACATCGATTACATGGCTTAATCGACATCAGTTAGCAAAAATGACATTGGTTAGATCTCTGTTAGCTAAAGTAATAGACATCAGTGGTAATAATTGATGTTTTTCACTATGTTTTTCCAAAAACATAGACATGAGAGCTACTTTTTCAAAGTTCATTTTTCAAAGCTAAAAAGGGCTTCAAAGCTAAAGGACATGCTAATAATTGTGTTGTAGGAGCAAGCTTGATATTTACTCAAAACATGTTTAAATCACTTTTGCATGCTTAAAATGAATTAGAAATATTGTTTTGTGTGCTTAAATTAATATTTAGGTGCCTAAGTGAGTTTCTAGCATTAGTTTCAAAGTTACAACAAAGACCAAGGGGTCAAATGAACACACTTGTTTTAGATTAAGGTAAAAGTAGGTTTTAAGGGGACCCCGAAACCCTTTAACAAAGAAATAAAGATGAAGCAATAATGCCCAATAGGAAGAACATTCCTAAAACTTACTGTAAAATAGTAACAAAATCAAGTTTTATAGGGACCTTAAACCATAGTCTGATACCAAAAAAGAAGATCACAGGTTTTACAGAGACCTGGAAACTCAAAATAAGTTTTTAAAACTAAGATCCAAATTTCAGAACTAGTTATACCATCTAGTAAAAAGGACTAGAACAAAATCAATAGCAATAAACAATACCTTAGTCTTCTAATCCTAGGATCATCTTTACAGCCTCATTTTCAACCATTGTTGTATCCTGTATGGATATTGCAGCTGATGTAGCAACTTCTTGATGGGCTTTCTCCCTCGAGCTCTACCTAGTCCTCTTAATAGGCCCCTCTAAAGATTTTATTTCTTCATTAGCTCATTTTCCCAGGTTAGCTATAGCTACACATATGCTAGAAGTAACCTCCTCCATTTTCATTCTACTTTCCTTGATGAGCCTTCTCAGATTATTCTCATAATCCTTAAGTTTCATTGGAATATCACTCATTTGCTTCTCCAAATTATTGATTTTGATCCTATCAGCTTTCTGGTTATGTTTCATTATTTCTACTTTCTTCTTCAGCTCCATCATTTCCTTATACATCCACGAATCAACTTGGAAAATTGCATAAACTTTGAATTTGGCTGAATTCATGAAGGAGAGCTTAGTGTCCCTCTACTGAGCGTCACAATTGTCCTTTGCATTCTCCTATGCAAAGGACCCATCATTTTTAATTTAGTCCTCCCTTTCCATCATTTTTTCCTCTTTTGTCTCTACAGGGTCTTTATGTTGTTCATGATCATCCTTTTCTTGTTCTCTAATCTCCATAGCATGATTGGAAACTAAAACCAAATGTTCCTTTTTTCTTGTTAAAGCTGGATCATCAAGTAAAATATTTGTGTCTTTAACACTTCCCCCCACCATAGTCTAATTATCCTCATGATTAGAATTATTCTGTTCTGTATTGTCCTCTGTTTTATCCCCTTCATTTTCTTTCTCACTTTTGTCTTCATTTTCCTGATACCCATCCAAATTTGAACTAAAATCCCTAGTTTTCGTCCCTTCTTCCTCCAAAACATTCTTCTCAAAACTTTTTGTGCTTTCCCACTCAAATTCCTCTTCAACATTCTTTTTTTTAAAACTGGAGGGTTTAGGTTTAACTTTTTCTTTTCCCTTCACTTTTTCACTCTTCTTACACTGTGAATCCTTATTTTTGTCAGAATAAGGATTCGAGACTATGGCATTGTTTTTGAAATAGACCTCTATGATGAGAATCAGTCCTTCATGCAAAATTGGTCGAGATTCCTTCTTTCTATGAGCAAATAGACTTTGAAGCAGTGAAACGTGCAAATATAAGGGGAAGGAAATTCTGTCTTTATGCCTACAATGATTAAGAAAGACAAAATGAAATTTATGAACTCTTTTGCTTCTACCATCTAGGATAAAATACTCATGAATGTATCATAATACGTCTCTCCAAATTCCTTTTATCTACTCCAAATCGAAGAAATCTCACTCTTTTCCAATTGCTTCTCCTCTGCATCCATTTTAGGAAATTGTTTGTAAGCCGCATTGGAAATACTAGTCTGCTTGGAGAATTTAATGCCATCCATGGGGAGCCCTGTAACCTCAGTGATGAACTCCTCTGTAAGCTTCATAGTAACACCATGGAGAGTTACTCTATCATCAAACTAGTTTTTGAAGAATGCCATCGTGATATGGGGTTTAGACCCATGCAATCACTCCATATAACTTACCACTCTCCCTTTCTGAAGAATCTTCCATACATCCTGTCTATCATTCCAATATTCACAATTTTTGGCTCTTGCTTCCACAATTCACCCTTCATTTTACAAAACAAGCAATATTCCAGCAACACCCAAACACTAAGAGTAAAAAATTGACCCAATTATTCTTTACATGAAATGGAAGTCACCTATATGCTGGCACATGCAAAATCCATGTTACATTCTCATAAGTGTACATGTTCAGTGAAGGTAATCTGTCCACCTTAAGTCTACTCCTCTGAATCATTAATTTACTAATCCAGGCAGATCTTTCCCTCTTTAGAATGAATGGCATCATAATTGATAAGCACTTTGAGATCAATGTGCTTATTTAACGCATTATGCCATCTCAACTTTTGCCCTGTTTGAACAGCATGGTTTGTTATCCAGTCAGCAACCCCATTAGCTTCTCTATATGTATGGGATATGGTCACTATTTAAAATTTTAGAATTAAAGCTTTAATTTCCATCACTGTAGCCTCAATAGACCATGAACTTGAGTTTTTATTATTTAGGATGTTTAAAATATTCAAAGAATCACCTTCCAACCATAATTTGGAAAATCCCAATTCAACAGCTAGTTTAATAGTGTATAGGGCTGCAGTAGCTTCAACAATGTGACTATTCGACTTACCAATTGGGATAGCAATTGCATCAACTACATTTCCCATATGATCTCTCAGAATACCTCCACATCTCGCTCTTCCCAGATTCCCTTTAGCTACTCCATGAAAATTTCCTTTGATCCATCCATTAGGAGGGACATTCCATTTTACATTCAATCTTGGATTATCAATTTTCAGATTAGGCCTTTCAGATCGTAAGGGGTTATCAAATTGAAATGTTTGATTAGGATCCCTCTATGATTTAAAATTCTCCTTAATAGCTCTAATAATATTCTGACCAAGCACCTATCCTGGAAGTTCTTTACTTTTGAAGATTCTATTGTTTCTTTCTTTCCATATACCCCACCATATATGAGGAAGTGTTAGTTTCCAAAAAAAATTAACATCAAGATTTTTTGAGGGATAACACCAGCTTTTAAAAGATAGATCCACACTTTTTTTATGTACCCATGTTATACCCCATAAATTTAGGATCTCATTCCAAACTTGCTAAGTGTAGGGACAGTTCAAGAACACAAAATACACCTATTAACCACATTAATTTCTCTTTTCTGTAAAATTTCAAGGGTCGGGATTTTATTTTAAAGCAAAGTCTAGAAGAAGATATTTATTTTAGGGATGAGCCCCTTCATCCAAGCTTGAGACCACAAATGTTGATTACCCTTTTCCTTTGAAGTAAAGATAGTAGAGACTTTAAATTGTCCACTAGGATCATCATGGCAAATAATCTTATCCTCCAGATAGGGATAAAGAGAGACAGCATTGAGAGATAATTGGATGCTGCTAAAGCCTTGATTAACATCAGTTAAATTCACCTAGGAATTATTCTACCAATACTGACTAACTAGTATACCATATCTGTGCTTACATCGATCAACTAAATCCTTATCTTGGAAATCTTTCGTCAAAGGATAATCCTTTAACCATACATCATCCCAAAATTTCACCTTAAGTCCATTACCCACTTTATAGGAACATCCTTTATCTAAAAATTTTTTGGTCCCCTGAACTGCCCCCCATATGGAAGAGGGGCGAATTACATCAGAATAAGAAAAAAAATCAGAAAGGGATTTTGCATTGAAGAGGTACTTATGTTTCCATATAGTACTCCACTCTTTGTTTTCATGATAAACTCTCCATCCCAATTTGGCTAAAAGAGCTTTATTCATACTTATGATTTTCCTAATTCCTAATCCCCCTTCCCTGAAAGGTTTGCAAACTTGGTCCCAAGAAATTAAAGGCATTCTCCTTTTTTCCTCAGTACCAATCCATAGGAAATTTCTTTGAATTTTTTCAATATCATCTACAAATTTAAGAGGAATTCTAAATAGACTTAAAGCATAAGTAGGTATGCTTTGAAGACAATTTTTGAGAAGAGTTAACTTTCATGCCTAACTTAAAAGGTTTCCTTTCCATCCCACAAGTTTCTTGCTGAACTTATTAATAAGATCCTCGCAGAATGCATCAGGGACTTTCAGACCAAGAGGAAGACCCAAGTAAGAAGAGGGGAGAGATCCTATAGAACATTCAAGAATTTTAGAAATTTTATTTTGTCTCTGGATAGGAGTGTTAATAAAGAGCACTACATTTTTATTCTAGTTAATCAATTGACCAGAGGCTGAAGAATATAAATTAATAGCTTGCTTCAGCATTCTTGCTTCCTTGACTTCAGGTTTCCCCATAAAGATGGTATCATCAACAAATTGTCTATGAGAACAAATTTGAGGCTAGGAAGAAGGCCTTAAACCCTTGAATAAACCTTTATGGACTAAATTCCTAATATACCTCCCTAAGCAATTAGCCATAATTACAAAAAGGATGGGGGATAAAGGGTCCCCTTGTCTCAATCCCCAAGATGGATTAAAGAAATGGGGTGAGCTACCATTTACCAAAACAACAATAGAGGAAGTAAAAATCAACTGATAAATAATACCAACCACCTTTTAGTCAAAACCAAAAGCTAAAAGACTATTTGAAAGGAATAACCAATCAACCCTGTCATAGGCTTTAGCAATGTCAACATTCATAATAAACCCTTGATTATTATAACATGACAATCAGTGAATATTCTCATGAGCAGTAATAATAGAGTTGAGAATTTGTCTACCTAGGATAAATCCATTTTGCTGATCAGAAATTATTAGAGGAGTCACTTGAATAAGTCTAGAAGTAAGAACTTTAGAAATAATTTTATAGAAAGAGAGGCTGATCGGTCTAAACTGATCAAGTGAATCAACACTAATTTTCTTGGGAATCAAACACAGAAAGGTAGAATTAACTTCTTTAAGCATTTATTTCTTTCACAGCATCACTAACATCTATTCCAACATATTTCCAAAGTTTTTGAAATAAAAACATGGGGAAACCATCCAGTTCAGGAGCTTTATCTCCTCCTAGAGAGCAAACAGCTTTGAAGATTTCCTCATCCTTAGGAATTGAGCTTAACATTTTATTCTGTTCCTTCAAGACCAACAGAGGAATCACTCTTAGGATTTCAAGTTGACTATCCAAATTGATATTGGGATCTACCTTCATTAAGGATGAGAAAAAAGACTCCATTTCCTCCTTTATATCCTTTTCCTCTATAATCTTCAAATCTCCCTTTTTTAGGTGTGATATGTGAATTTTGGATCTATGCTTTAGAGTTGATAGATGGAAAATTTTTGTGTTTTTATCTCCTTCTTTCAACCATAACAACCTAGATCTTTATCTCCAATAGATTTCTTCTTTTGTGATAATATCATGATATTGAGCCAACTTTTCATTTTCTTCAATAAGGAGATCATGAGTATATCCATCCTTCTGAATTTTTTCCTGAGTTTTAAGAATTTCCTCCTTAATGGCAACTTTATTCTCAAATATGTTTCCAAATCTATTCTTATTCCATTTTTTAACTTCCCTTTTAACATTTTTGAGCTTAGACACAACTCTAAAGAGTGTTGTACCCTCAATATCAATATTCCACCATTCTTCTAATTTACTTTTAGACTATGGGTGTTGCATCCACATCTTCTCAAATCTAAAAGGAAAATTCTTCTTAGAATTTATTTGAACAGCAGTGAAGATGAGAGGAAAATGATCCGATCCAATTTTTTGGCACGCTTCTAGCTTATAGATGAAATATTTTGTCCAATCAAGAGAAATAAGGGCACAATCAAGCCTAGCCTGAATACATTCATTCCCTACTCTCTTATTACTCCAGGTATACTGAATTCCTTGTACTTCCATATCCATTAGTCCCTCTTTGTTTATAAACTCTAGTAAGTACAATCTCCCTTCCATTTTGGTAGCATTACCTCCCATTTTCGCATGATCATAGAGAGGCACATTGAAGTCTCCCAATATAATCCATCGTCCAAAATAGTCCTTAATTTTAAAACTAGAAACAGACTCCCATACTTTTTTCCTTAGGTTCTTAATATTAGGAGCATAAATATTTATAATATACCAACCCTCCTTCTAGTCCACTGTAGTAATTTTTACAATCATAAGATATTTACTAACCATGATAATAGTTCTAGAATAATAATTCTTCTTCCATAATATCATAGTTCCCCCTAATGCACCTTCTAAACTACTGGCATTTATAGAATAATTTTTATAATCTTTGATCTGTTCTACTTTCTTTTTATTCATTTTGTTTTCTTGGAGCAAGAGAAAATTGGGCTTTTGTTCTCTAACAAAATTCCTAATAATATCCATTTTATGAATACTGTTTAACCCCCTAATAGTCCAACTTATGATTTTCATATCTATTTTTTAGGGGCAAAATCCAGAATAGTTGCCTACCTACCATCAGCAATATTCTGAATACTTTCTATCTCTCTGGTTTTCTTTATGGATCTTCTTCCAATTTTATTTGGGGAGCCAACATCCGGTTTCACCTTAAAGTGTTGTTTAGTTCCTTTTCCAAATTTATTTAGAGTAGAAACAATAGATTTCATCTTTGTTTGCTGGTCTAATTTGCTACTTCAAGTTTCTACTCCCTTGGTATTGTTCTTTTTTTCAAACCTTTTCCTTTGATTTAGTTTATGCTTTGAGTTTTCTCCAATCTCTCTCCCTTCTTCTTTAGAAGGAAGCTCATCCAAAGGAAAATCATTATCATCCTTAGATATCACCTGTCTCTCCCTAGGTAGAGAAGAAAGAAGCTCTCCCTCCTCTATTTTATTTCCATCTTCAGGCATAAATTCACCTTCCTCTAACACATTTTTGTCTTCTTCATCTCTGCATTGATCTTCTACACTTTGGTAGACAACATTTTGTTTTGATAGATCTATCAGATCCTTTATTATTTGTTCAGATTTTATTATCTCTATTTGCAAATCATGTCTTTCTTTCTGAGAGTTTACTTTCTTTAAAGAAAGATCTTTATCTCTCTCTATATATAAAGCATTAAAGTCTTCAATAGAAGAGTCTTTGTCCATTTCTACATTTATAACTTGTTAATTTTTATTTGTTTAATCAAATTTTTGTTTGGAAAAAAGAGGGATGTTGCATGTATGTTATTCCATTTGTCCCCTATAGGGAACCTTCAGAATCAAAAGTGCCATTCCTATTACAAATGGCCTAGTCCAAGGCTTAAAAATAAATTCATCTAAAGCACTCCCCAAAAACTCATCAAATATTAGGTGACCTTTAAAATGACCCTAAAATCTTTTTATTTCATGATTTCTTCATTTTTATGCATCTTGGCTTGCGACGGGGACTTCATCACCTCTCACAAGTTCTTTAGGGAAGATTTAACCTAAGGTTTCATCTCCCAGCATTGATTTCATTTGGCTCCTTTGAGAGTTGTATATGGGACGTAGTGGCACTTTGGACATCACACTACTTTAACCAAATACTAGGATGTAGTGGTTGTAAAAAGGACTAGACCTTTTTACAACAAGCCAAGTGATATGGACCTAAAATGCATGTTTTTAATTTGCATTATTTGGCATAAAAGTCATTGTGCAATTTATTCCCCTAGATCATTCCAAAACTTGTTAGATCTTAGACAAATCCCTGCTTGTTGTGGAAGTATTGTTGGTGTAAGGTGTGCCTCAAGGTCCATGTCACAGTACTATAATTTAAGAGAAGGGGGGAGGGAGTGTAAAAACCCTACTATATAATGTACATTTACTTTTGGATGAACACTTAAAATCCTTTTAGATGATGTATATTGATGGATTCTAATAGTACCAAGCAACCTTGTCAGTTTAGGATCTAAGGGTGACTAATTAGTTGGTCTTGTCCTAGGTTAAAGTCTTGTTTGGAGTCAAAACATGGTGTAAACAAATAATAAAAACCACACACAGTCTAAATTTTCCTTTAAACAAATAGGCATTATGTTTTCCATATGAGATCATCAATTTTCCTTGGTCAAATGTTCATCAAAAGGTTGAGAGTTCTATCATCCACTTTGGCATAGTTATGTTGCCCAATTGAGTCTAGACCTTTACTAAAGTTGTTTAAAGTCCTTCAATTATAACTTAAATTTGTAATTTAACCTCTATAAGTTCATATGGTTGATGTGTTAAGGGGGTTCACTGTTTTCACTAAACTTGAGGGAACTTAGGTTTAATTTCCAATTTAGGTTGAAAGTCATTTAAGACACATAATCATTATCATCAATTAATAGACTTGAGACATTTTTTGCTAAACACTTGCACTTGGAGTCTATACACTACCACATTTTGAGTCAATAAAGGTACTATTATGTTATCAAAATTGCAGGAAATCAAATTTACCTTAGACATTTTTTGAAATAAACCTTTTTATGACACCTTTTGGGTAGTATAGCATCATTACGTTGCCCAAAACATTTTGAATATTATTTCATAGACACTATTGCCTAGAGTTTCAAAATTGTTCCTACATTTTTAGACCGATTTGAGTATACTTTTTGTAATCCTTTGTCTAAAAAACAATTATACTAATCACCTTTGTCTAGCTTGTTTATTAAAAGAGCCCAGTTGTATACCATTTTTTGTGAGAAAATAAACTATTGCTATTGTGCCTTTTGTTTCATACCTTATACCTAGTTGATAAAGTTCATGTCAAAGAATCAAATTCCTAGTTTTTTTTTAGAAAGTGTGTCAAATTCTTTAGATTAAAACTTTCATCTATTTTCAAAGCCTAGATTTTGATGTCATTTGGCCAAGAGTCCTAGTACATGCCTTGTTTAAGCCTAGCTTTTGACACCGAGTTTGGCCAAAAGACCTAACAACTTTTAAATTCCTAGATTAGACTGATTTGAAAAACTTCAACCTTAGAGTTTGGAATTTTTATTTTAGGTCCATTTACTTGCTTATCTTTATGTGAATAGTGAAATGTTAGGTACTTCACGCTAGCTTGTTTCATCATAAAACTTTTTATAAACCTTTTGATCCTTTTGACAAATCTAGACCAAGTTGTAACATCATCTATTTTAGACATTGTCCTTTTTGGAGTTTGAAGAAACTCTTTAACCATTTATCACAAAAGCATTGACTATGGCTCCCAACATGTATTCCTACACTTGTATTAGACTCATGAACAATCCAAGGACTAGTAATGTGGTTACATAGAAAGAAATGGTGCAAGACCCTTATGTGGATAATATTACTTATGAGATGGATTATTATCCCTCTTATAATACTAAATCAGGGGCATAAAGCCAATACCCATTGGCCAACTATCTAGTTAACACACCACCTTATTCAAAATGGGACCAAGAATAAACTATGCAGTACCTAGCTAAAATACCTGTAGAGGATGAGCCAGTACTTCAATAGTCATATTATACTAATATGGCTTCCACTTATGATCCATTATTGTTTGAGAGACATTTTTTAGATAATAAAGATGATATTTTGGTTAGATGCATAGAGGTAGGAGCTAAGTTTCCAGTAGACTCCCCCCATGAAAATTTACCAAGTTTAGTAAGAGTGCCCCATAATATCATTTACAATCAATAGGATTCTTCTATCGATCTTATGGATCTAGTCCAAACAATGTACCAAGAGCTTAATTTATCTGATTAAGGTAAAAACATCATGAAACAAAACATTAACCAAATATAGACAATATATCAAACATATATGAATCTAACACATGATTTCAATCAGATGAACATGGTAAGTAAGCCTCTCATTAACCCAGTTCCTTCAATAGGAGTATTGATAGAGTTAATTATAAAGGATAATCTAAATTTTGACCCATTCATACAAACTAATTTGATAGATAACTTGATGCATATGCCCGTTATTGAAGAACTGTCTTCAGCCTCTACACCGAATAATGAGCCAAATGTAGTGGACATTGTGTAAATAATGTTCAGTCTCAATCAAAGTGGTACTAACACACAAATAAATACCCATCAAGATGTGCATGTAGTTAATCTTGTGAAGAGGTAATTTTACTAAGGAATGGGAGTTTCTACACCGTAACGTCAACTGGCTACTTCCTCCAATGTACAACCTAGGGGATTAGGTAACCAAACAATAACCAATATCATGCCTCAATGATAAAATGTGATGAATCCTATTCCTCCTCAATAGGTAATGAGTAGTATTCCATAAAAATAATCATGATCTATTATATCAATGAAACAAAGAACAAATACATTTCCATCTTAATCAGGGACAACAAATGTTCCACCTTGCTAGGTAACAACGAACATACCTCTTTATTCATAGACTAATATGCCAATCCAAAACCAAGCAATGAATATTGAATAATGTGCTAATATTGGTCAAAAATAGATGTTAAATTTTCAACCTACTTTCACTTCCTATAAGGATTCATGCAACAAAGAGGTCCCCATGTTTCTCAAGTACCTACTAGACAACTATTGTTTTAAACAAACTCATAGGAGACAGTTTGAGATCTTGAAAATGAAAGATGAATAAAATGTTATAGCATATCTTCTTCATGTGGATGATATTATTAATACCATCAGAGGGCTTGGTGTAAAATTTTAAAAATCTTTAATAGTTCAAAAGGTATTAAGGTCTCTACCCTTAAGATATAATGCAAAAGTTTCTAATATTGAAGAGATAAAGGTGCCACAAATCCCAAGATAGGTTCTTGGTCCACAAGTTTCCACTCAAAAACAAGGTTCAATTAGTTATTATAATTCCTATTTTCAACCATATAAGGTATACTATAGTTATATCCCTCCATCCTAACCATAAAATCCTCAAATTAAAACCTTTATCACCAACCTAAACTAGAATATCATACAAATAAATGTGTAATTTCAATTACATTCTAATCTATGTATACGTATTCCTGGTCCATTTCCTAATCAAACCAATGTACCCCAACAAGTATCTCCATCATACCCTAGTTAATGTGTTCCACTTGTGACCTCCCAACCATTTGTCCAAACTAATGTTCTACCTCAAACCAATATTCCTTCTAGTTTCCTATCCCAAGAATTGTGATAGATGAAGGATGCAATTGCTACCACTCAAGCTAGGAAGCATACTAACAAGTTAAAATTAGATGACATGTGTTCCTATATATTAAAAATGGAGTATTTTTAGATACCATTTCCTCCAGGATACAAACCACCAAAATTCAACAATACAAAGGGAAAGGTGATCCTAAGGCTCTTTGATCAAATTCTTTGTCCCATGTCAACTAGTGGCATATAGCGGCACATACCTTTTGTTATTATTTCCAAGGATCTTGGCTAGACAAGCCATGGAGTGGTTTTTAAAACTTTCCAAGAACTCAGTATTATATTTTGATGTTCTTTCTGATAAGTTTGTGCATCACTTTTCCTATAATCTCAAGCATGAGATTTCATTAGTGGAATTAATGCGAGAAAATCAAAATGTTGGGGAGAGTTTTTTAAGTCATTATAGTAATGGAGAGCCCTTAGAAGCTATTTCACCCATAGTTTACAAGAAAAATAATTATCCACTATGTTTACTAAAAATTTACATGGTGAAATAGATTATCATTTTGTACTACAATGTGCACATATATTCAAGGAGATCATTGTTAAACATTTGCTGATCAAGAGGGTGCTTATCAACAAAGGAATCATCAAGTTTATTTAAACTAATCAAAATCAAGGTACTAATTAGGGAACTAGCTAACATCCCATTCAAGTACAAGCATCATAATTAGCACATGCCAATAATCATGAAAGACTAAAGTAATTCAAACATAATAGGAATTCTATGGGAAATGGAGTAATTAAATCCCATCATGTGAAAATGGTAAAAATATCATCTACACTACCTTTTTAGCTTACTCCTCTCCAACCAATATCACAAGCATAACAACCAAAACTTGCACAACAAATACAATAGTTGTTACCATTGCAAACCCCTCGACTTAGGGGAACCATGCCTACACATCATGTCTTTAATGACCTAGGAGAACCTATTGAATCTACATTTCACAAGCTTGTTTCGACTAATCTAATTAGTTAACCTATACACAATCATTATTTTCAAGGCATTCCTTATCTTTATTGGTGCCATGAAAATGAATTTTGTGACTATCATCAGATCAATGGGCATAATCTATGAATATGTGTCTAAATCAAGAATTTAATTGAGAATATGTTAGAGAGTGGGGAGATAAAATTGGATAAAGGTGCTTCCACTTCTAATCAAACTCTTAATATTTATTAAAACCCCTTTCCCCAACATAAAAATCAATAGCAGCAAAATAATCGGCAACAACAACAATGGCTAGTGTAACAACAAAATCAATAGTACCAATATCAAAGGCTAAACCAGTAAAACCAATAAAATCAATAATAGAACCCACAATGATAGAATAATGGACAAAACCAAGGTCATAATGGTAATAACCAAAAAACCTACCATGAAATTACAAATGACTATAATAGGATTGTAGGTCATATTGTAGAGGGTAGCATTAATACCATCTCCATTAATCCTAGACCAAGTACTCAACCTAGACCATTGCTAAACTTCCATATTCAGCTAAATCACATGGATAATCCTTATCTAACTTTGGATTGTGTATAGGCAAACTAGAAAACTAGGAATTGCCCTTTTGGATCTTATAGTGCTAACTCATTCTTGTCACATGACCACATGCAAGTGCACTGGCAACTGAAATTTGTCTTATTTGGTCCCACACCATTTCCAACATCAGTTAGCAATAATGGTCTAGTATTTAATCCTAATTGTTAAATCATAACTTTGAGGTTGAAGATTACTATCCTAGGCCTAAAACCATCTTCCACTTTGCCTATCATCCACCCAACCATTCATCCTCAAAATAAACCATTCACTATTGACCAAGACAAGAAGTTTGATATTATGGAACAATTGCAAAAGACACTAGCATAAATTTCTATTTTGGACTTTTTTTGAATGTCATTAATCCATAAAAATATATTTAATGAGTTTTTGACCTAATCCACTATTTCTAGTAACATATCCCATGATAAATTTCAAGATTTGGTTGGACACCTAGTTCTAGTCCAACAAGTCACATTCAACCAAAGCGATATGTCTTCCTTTGGCCTACTCCATAACAACCCATTATATATAGAAGTTTGTATCAAATGGCATTAAGTGAAATATGTCCTTATAGACTATAGATTTGTCCTCAACATGGGGTCTCTAAATCTCATCAATCTCCTTAAATACACAATGGTAGATCTCCACCTAGAAGTAATAACCATCAAAGCTTATGATAATTAGGAAAGAGAATCACAAGGTACTATTAGTTTGCTAGTTATCATTGTGCCTTTAACCCATGATATACTTTGTCATGTAATTTATCTTGAGTTATCATATAATATGTTTCCAGGTAGGCCATGGTTACATGAGATTCATGTAGTCCTATCAATGCTACAATAATGTGTCAAGTTTTTCCACTCAGGGATGGAAGTGAATATTTCAAGAGATTTATAACCATATGAGCATTGCAAGCATCTTGAGGCTGAATTTCAAATATATAATTGTTAGTATGATATAAATCCATGTTCCAAACAAGATAAAGGAAAATCTATACTTATTGATCCTTCATCATATAATTGTATAGATCATAATACCTTACATTCCCTTTCCCACATGCCACCTCTTAAAGATTCTAACCATATCACCATTTTAGATAATGGACCATGAGAGTATGTGACCCATGATACATTTCATATTACTAATCTCCCTCAAAATCCAAAAAACCTTTGGGTGACCCAATGTCACCCTACATGTGCATTGGCAACAAAAGAACAAAGATAAGGGACCTGTCACATTTGTACCAACATCTGGCCTAGGACCTCATCCTCTTGAAGGGGATGAATCATGGTTATACAATGAAAACCAAGCTAATTTTTATAAAAGTGCAAAGTATCCTATTCCCAACAGTATCATGGAGCATCACAATAATGAAGGAAAAGGCCTCAGACCAAGTCAGTAAAGAACCATTGAGTCAGTTTACATGACTAAGCATGAAAGACCTTATGGACTTAGATTTAAACTACCTAGGGGTGATCCCATAGATCTTATTCAAATTCCATCACCAGTGACTAGTGATGATGATGCTAATAATAAAGTAGAGTCTGATCATAGCCTTACCTCTGATAACTTAGCTAAAACCAATCTATTTGATAACAATGCCATTTATACCCTTACCCTAGCCATTCATCACAACCCATTACCATTATATTATCTCCAACAAATATATTAGGACCAACAAGAATATAGCATGTTGATTGATGAGTTTTAGAATGATGAGGCATTCTATGATTTCTTAGGCCTTAGATATAATGTTTCATTGGGAGATCACAAATCAAGGTTCTCAATCACATTGGATCTTGTAGCCTATTTTAGAGAGCAAGTAAACACCCTTAGCCAAAAAAAAAGTAAAACATTGAGGTTCCAAAGTGAAAACCTCTTTGAGGTGTTTTTTAACTAGGGAAAAAGTAAATATAAAGGCTAGTCTAGTGGTGAAAACATTTTTTAGTTGCCATTAGATGGGGGTGTTTATTCTTCTTCAAATTTAGACTAAGAGACCACCAATGATGAACTTGCCTATGGATTTGATTTCAGATTTGAGGAACAATAAGTATTTGATCAAGTTATTTAAGAATTTCTAACTATTATTGTTACATGGTTAGATCTCCCATTAGGAGACTCAAAATCATCATGCCTAGGAGAAGTTGAAGAGTAATTCTTAATAGAGGACCCTGACATAATTCAATAGTTTAAGTCATTGCCTAATATCCTAGAAGACAATTGGACCCTTCTAGTTAGATCTACAAAAGAGGTAAATATCAGGACTCCATCAGAACTAAAATGGATAAAATTAAGCATGTCCCTCACTGAGGAGGAACATGACACCTTTACAACTCTATTGAGGGAATTTGAAGATATATTTGCATGGGACTATTTTCACATGCCAGGTTTAGACTGTGCCTTGGTTTTACACCACCTTGTGGTTAATCCTAATGCCAAATTGGTAAAACAAAATCTATGTAAGATGCATCATCACATTTTTATATTGGTATAGAAAGAGTTAGAAAAACTCTTAGAAGTAGGATGTATATCATCCATTGACTACTCTAAATTGATCTCTAATGTTGTACTTATTAGTAAAAAGCCTAAAGGGATTATAATTTGTAATAATTTTTTAGACATCAACAAATCTTGTCCTAAAGATGATTTTAACTAACCTAATATTAACATGATCATCAACTCCATGGTTGATTATGAAATACTTTCACTCATGGATGACTTCTCAAGATACAACCAGATCAGAATCACACGAGAAGATCAACATAAAATAGCATTCACCACTCCATGGGGAACATTTTTTTATCATGTAATGCCATTCATCCCTAAGAATGGTTACATATGAACATAATTATGCACCTATTGAAAAAGTTTGTCTAGCCATGGTATTTGTAGCTTAGAAAATATGTCATTACATGTTGAATAATAAGACCATGGTCATCTCAAAAGTATATTGACTCAAGTATCTACTATCTAAAATAAATTTGCAAGGAAGAATGGCTAAATGGATCATGATTCTCAGTGAGTTTGACATAGACTATGTCAATGAAAAGGCAATCAAGGGATAAGTTCTTGTAGATCAACTTGATGAAGCACCTCTCACAAACACACAACCACTTACATTTCAATTTCATACTAAATCTATCATGACCATCATTAACATGCCTCTTAAGGAGTAGTTCAAATCTATCAAAATTAGAGGATAAAAGAAAGGAAGGATGATGGGGTGAAAACATAATGATACTAAAAAAGTAGTCAAAATCATTAAGAATGCAAGCAGGATGGTGCACAATGGTTTTCCCAAAGGTGGTTATAAAAATTATATCCTGATAGTGGTAATGTGGTATGATAACACAAAGATTTTCCCAATGGTGGTTATAATAATTTAGAGGATGGAGCTTCCCCAGTTAGGACAAACAAACAAGACAACATGCCCCTATGTATGTAGAAAAAGTAAAGTGGTGACAACACAATGATTTTCCCAAAGGTAGTTATAATCATTGATAAATGTAGGTGGGATAGTGTGTGATGATTCTCCCATATGCAATTATAATCATTAGCCCTAATTATGGAAAACATTATAATGTTGGTTGAGGATGATGATAACTAAACATAGAGGGTAATGATGAATTAAAACAACCTACTAGTAGGGAGATGCTAATTCGAACTAATAAAGGTTGAAATTATTTCATGGTTAATTACTCTATTTGGGATATGATTGGGATGAAATCAAGATGTTAGTGTTGAAGAGATGTAGCCATTGTCGAATAAAATTCTTGAAGATAATGTTTATTTTATGATAAGCATCATGATATAACATCATGAGGACTTGCATGAAATATGCATGAGGACTAACTCCCATAACCCACTACTAAAAAAAAATGCACCAGTGATAGAAATCATGATGACAATGTAAACATAATAATATGGATGGATTCAAGTCTAAGTATGGGTAAGGAATCACCCAATGAACACACATAAACTAAATCAAGGCAACAATGCTAAAAGGAAACAAATAGGTAGACAAACAAACAACATAAACATAAACAAAAAAATGAGCAACGTAATAGAAACCATACAAAAATTACCCCTAGAAAATAGGTGACAACTTAACAAACAAACAAAATGGGGGAACAGAAGAAAAGGCAGGGGGTGGCTGATCTATATCCATATGCACTAGGCAAGTTGATGCTACCTACATAGTTCTATGGATATAATATCTAATAAAAACTTCAAGCCAAATGTAGTTCTCCTAGGGAATGGTAAGAATGTGATAAGTGATGAAAACAAACAAAATGGATGTGATAAAATAATATGAATGGTCTTGAAAAATGATAAGTGCATGATAGAAAGAGGACAAAAAGGATGGGGAAACTAAATGACAAGTGATTTTCTTGTAACTTAATAAGGGTTCTTAGAATCCTTAATGCAAAGAAGTGGTCAATTTTTTAATTCTTTTCTAATGATTTTTTGAAATGATTTTGGAATTATTTGAAGTATCTCAACTCAATAAATAATGATGAGACACCAAATGGTTCAAGCACACAAAATGGTGAAAGCATTTAAACTAATGTTGCTCAAAATATGGTGAGATCATGGCTTAGGTTGCTCATAAAATGGTGAGAGTGTGGCTTAAGTTGCTCATAAAATAGTGAGAGGGAGGTGGAGAAGGGTGACTGAGCTGACCTCAACAAGTATTAAGCACTACCTACATAGTCATAGAGTAGGACCTCAAGTCACTGTAGTTCTACCCTTACAATGGAGGAACTTGACTAGTGTAGCAATCAATTCAAACAAACTAGGCACAGTTGGTAAAAAGGCATAGAGTGGCATAAGAAGTTTCAAGTTGGTATATCAAGGCTTAGTGTTACCCCTAGTTTGCCCATAAGAAGTTATAAATAAGACACAATGGAATAGATCAATGATACAAATTTTCCCAAAGGTGATTATAATTATTAACAAGACTGATGGTAAGAAAGGAATAACAAAAAAAGTATGTAACTTTTAAAACTTCTATCACACTATCCCAAAATATGCTCTCTATCTGAATTACTTGAACTAACTGATGAACTAATCAGATACCTCAATGCTGAACCTACATAATGAATGATAAAAACCAAGTTAAAATAGGTTACGCTTTATAAGACACTTGTTTAACAGGTCAAGAATGGAAAGTGGATACAATGAAGAGGATGGATAAGGATGGTATTTGTATAAAGAATAATAGTGATAAAATGTCATAATTAAAACAATCTTTATAGACAATACACCTTAGCATTCAAGAATAGTACCACTTGAGATGAATAATATTCATCAGCTCTACAATTTCATCACCATTTATTTTGGGAAGAATGTATGCTCTTAATCTATAATATGTAGTGATGATGAAAGGCCCTATCCGGTTTGGTTTGAATTTCCCTTTATGTTTTTTCTCAATCGTGGTATTCTTTTGGTTTTATTTAAGAACAAGATCACCATGTTCAAATGTTTTATACTTAACATGCCAATTATAGTGGCCATTGAGTCATTTTGGATATGCTTGAATATTATTGAGTGTGGTCATGCATTTCTCATCAAGGATATCTATATCTTGTAGGCAAGATACTCAATAGTCATAATCATCTAGGACATACTTGAAAGAGATGGATAGTGAAGGTAATTTGACCTCAATGAGAAAGATAGATTCAATACCATAAACAAGTGAGTATGGAATGGTTCTTATGAGAGTAAGATGATTGGTATGGTATGCCCAAAGAGTAGGGAATATCTAGAGGTGCCAATTATGACCAACATCATTGACAATATATTTGATAATATTGATAATGGTTTTGTTAGATGCCTCAGCTTGGCCATTACCTTGAGGGTAATATTCTATATAAAAATGTTGTGTGATGTTATATTCAGTACATAGTTGGTCTACATCTTTTTTCTTGAATGGTCCTCTATTATCAGATATAATGTCAGAGGGGATACCATAGTGGCAAATGAGATGGTTAAAGATGAATTTTGGAATGTCCTTTCCAATCACATAAATTAGGGGTATAGCTTCAACCCACTTAGTGAAATACTCAATGGTGTTAAGGATATCTTTATGTCCATAAGATGAAGTGGGGTTGATTTTCCCAATGAGTTCAAGTCCCCATGTAAAAAATGGCCATGGTATTAACATCAATTTTAGATTTTTTACTCGAGCATGAATCAGATTAGCATTTCATTGATAGTTATCACATACCTTTACATATGTAGTGGCATTTGCATCCATTATGGGCCAATAATAGATATTACAAAAAATATTTCTGGATAGGAATGCCCCATTAGAATGAGCTCCACATATTCCTTCATGAACTTCTCTTAACCTTCATGTAGTTTCTACTAAAGTTAAACAATGAAATAGAGTTCCATCAAAACTATGACGGTAAAGGGTGGATCCAAGTAGAGTATAACAAGTTAAATAATGAATGAAGGCTTTAGTTTGTTTTTGAGATAGGTTAGGTGGTAGAACATTGTCATGAAGGTAGTTATAAGGGTTTGAGTACTAGATAGAATTAGGACCAACAATATCACAAATCATGGAAATTGTTGAAGCTTCATGAGATGGTGCTGATAAATTCTTGATGAGGAACTAATACTCTTTAGATTTATCTATTTATTAAATTAGAGAGACAATAGTAGCCATGGCATCTACAATTATGTTAATAGCCCTTGGTATGCGCTCAAATTAAATATTTGTAATTTGTTGCTTTAGAGTGTCGACAATGGCTTTATATGGAACCAACTTGTCATCTTTGGTATGAAAATTATTTGTAACCTAATTGATGATTAATTGAGAATCACCATAAACTTGGAGATGAGATATGTTCCAATGTACTACTTGTCGAAGCCCTATAACAATTGCTTCATACTCGACCATGTTTTTTGTATAAGGAAATTTGATTCTAGATGATTTATGGATTAGATCCCCCTATGGTGTAATAAAAAATGGGATTTTTTATTTTTTAGGGACCATTTTCCAACATATTCGTGATAACCATTCCATCGATGGGGCATCATGCAGTTAGTTTATCAACATTGTAGTTGTAGGCATATAGGACCTTGTAATTATTGGAGAATTTTTTATTGTGCTTATAGCTTGCAATGCCTGCCCAAATAGGGGCAAACTGTAGACACCTAAATCTGGCCACCAATAACCCCCAATTAGGCTTTTGGCTAATTTTTACCTAAAATGCACATTTTAGCCTAAAAACACTAAAACATGCTAAATGATGTGAAAGGAAGTTACATAATATACATGAATCTATCATGACCATCTAGTGTTCTCAATGATTATAAAAATTAGCTGCCTTATGTGATCTATGAATTTGACTCAAGAGAGGATGGTTAGTATGGTGTTAGTTTCAAAATGAAAACAAAATGAAAGAAACACACTAATATCATAACATCTCTACGCCTAGACACTAGGAAGAGCTTAGTTAACAAAAGAAAATGACAAAGACAACTAAAAGGCTAGGAATGAAAAAATAATAATTCCTTCACCTTCCTTTGATGCTCTCAATGCCTTTGTAGTGGTGGCTTTCTCAACTTGTGTTCATGAAGTCATTAGCAATAGAAGCTTGGCTACCTCTATCTCTCCTTGGCACCTTTGAATTTGGTTTGGCTTGGCTTAGAATCAATTGGCCATGGTAACACTAGTTGATTGAATATTTTAGAACCAATCTTGAATTATAACATTGCACAAATTAAGATTGAAAATGATGTTCATGGCCTCTCTATTTATAGATTTTTTAGAATGTCTAGAATCAACCTGAACCATCCATTTTAAGATTAAGATGTGTGGTTGATGATTAATTCAAGTTTTGGAATTAAGTTTGTAATTATCCTCATCATGACATTGGAATAAGGGGAGATTAAGATGCATGGAGGGCATCATGGAAGGCATTGATGAGGCATGGATGGCATGAATCTTGATATTTGTGGCATTTATGGCTTATGGATGTCTTCCCAAGAAATGAGGTCATTTGATGATGTATACATTCAATATTCATTTCCAAAAATAATCATTCAATAAGTTTCCATGGAATTTTTGGTTAGGCCTTGATTTGGGTTAATTAGATCTTAAGCATGATTAATCATTTTATCCACAAATTACTCAAATTGATTAGAATACCTTGTTATTTGTCTAAAATTTGACTAGATTAAAATTAGAAGGCAATGTCAGATACTTTGGATCCATATTCCCATTTAGTATGTTACTAAAAACAAATAACAAAGCCATGCATCTTGTGTGGAATACTTGATAGCAAAGAGCAATCCAAAGCACCCTAGTGCAAATTTGGCATTTTCACTTAGAATGATCTGATCAAAGTTAGCTAACCCATAAATTATATTTCCAAATTTAGTGATATCTTGGCCAAAATTGTCACTTGAATATGTCATTTTCATGTCATTTAACATGTTTTAGTGTTTTTAGGCCAAATTATGCATTTTTGGTGGAAATTGACCATAAGCCTAATTGGGGGTTATTGGTGGCCAGATTTAGGTGTCTATAGAAAACACTTATATATAGCCTTCTAGGACCATCTAAAGAAAAGCATATAAATAATTTCTTCTCCACTTGAAAGGAATCTCTTTAGAAGCATAGACAAAGACATCCTTTGCACCATAATACTCTCAAATATAGTGAATCTAGGAGTGGCCCACATCTCCTCAATAACAAAAACAATCCTCTTATACCTATAAGACTTCTTCCTCTTGTTCTTCTTCTTCTTAGTCTAAACTATGAAAATTGGTTCCTTTTATATATCACTCTCCTTTCCTTCTAAGATAGAATTGACAACACATGGATCAACTATGGAATCTTGATATAACTTTTCATTTAAAGAACCAACCTTGTAACTTGGAACCTCAACATTAGGCACTAATAATTGATGTTATTTGTATGATACATGCTTATCAATAATATTATGTTCACTTGGATCCATACACATCTTAGAACTAGCCTCAACCAGTACCTTGGTCTTCTCCTTGAGCTTGGTTTCTTCATTCTCAACATGAGAAGATAATGAGAGTCCTTGGCACTCTTAAACATCTATAACATTCTCCACCATAGAAAATAGATTACCTAGACATGTAGACTCATCATGAATCACCTTTGTTTTTCATGAGATAACTTGCCTTTTTCCTTGCCCTCTTGGAACCTGATTGAACTTATTTTGACTTAATGGCCTTTGCTTGCAAACTCTAGCAATGTGACTTGTTTGTTCATAGTTGTAGCAAAGCATACTCCTTAATATAAAGTTATCTTATTTTACCTTGTTTTGAAAATGTTTTTCAAAGTGTCTCACATCATGACATTTGAAACACTCAACCTTTCTCACACATTTTGACTGATGACCCCCATTATAGTTCCATGAAAATTCATTTCTAACAGGTCTCTTGCATTCTATATCCCTATGACCAAATTGATTACATGTGTAATAGTAACCATTGATACTTGCATACATCATGGCATTTAGTTTTTTGATCTGATTTGTCTTCATTCTTCTAGCACCTTCATTCTTTATCTAAAGATTTGTCTCCAAAGATAGATTGTTCTTGTTCACATTAGTATTCATCTTGTCTTGAGTTGCTTTCTCTAGTTTTTATTTGTATCCAAGACCAATTCTATCACATGCATGCTTTTGATTATTTATAATATTTTATTGATCACTTGAGCTCTTTTAAAATATCACAAATGAATTCACCTTACTATATGTGTTCTCTAAATTAGATCTTAATGACTCATTTTCAATTACATGCCTTAAACATTCATCTTCTTTAGCTTTTAGTATTGTAGATATGATTTCTAATTGACAACTGAGATGCTTGACTATATCTTCATGATCATTGATGTCTTCATTTATTCTTGCCTCATACACAGTGAATTATTCCTTGTAGTCTTTGATTTTATATATCATCTTCTTATTGATGTTCTTTTCAATCATTAGTTATTCAAGACCATTCATCAATTTAGTCTCATAGTCCACCTCATCTTCATTATCATCCTAATCACTCCAAGTAGACTCTTTTTGATGTGAGAAACTACCTTAATTAGCCATGAATATATCATCATCTTTAATAGGACCATCATCATTATGATCATACTTTTAGTCATTGAATTCACTCTCATCTAATGAGTTATAATTTTCTTTGGTGTAGAGACTATTTTTGTCCTTGAAGTACTTCTTGTTGTCAAACCTTCTAAATACGTTTTTGCTTTTGTTAGACCTTAATGATCTCTTACCATCATCATGACCTTGATAATTCTATTCATCATCATTATTCTTATACTTATGAGGGAACTTATTAGCAAAATGTCTTACCTCTCCAAAATTAAAGCATTTGAGGGGTAGTTTACCCTTATACTTGCTTGAACATATTTTCAATTTCCTTGATATTAATGCAATTAGTTCATCCTCATCTATATCAAAAATGTCATCCTCTTTGATTTTATTACCTTGGAACTTCTTCATTGGGTTCATTTATATATTCAATTTTGCTTCCTTCTTTGTTGATATATCATCATTCTTCCTCATCTTATAGGCAGTAAGAGTGCCATGCAATTTATCCATCTTCAACTGAGAAAGATCGGTACTTTCTTATATATAAAAAATGTTTGGATCAAACATGAAGGATAGAAACCTTAATACCTTTTAAATTATAGTAGCCTCTTCAAGGTTCTCTCTAAGACCTCTGATAATGTTCATAATCTCATCAAATCTCTATAGAAAGGATGCCATAGAATCTTCTTTATTCATCTTGAGAATTTCAAATTGTCTTTTGTGAGTCTATAACTTAGCAAGATTGACATTTAAATCTCCTTGATAAATTATTTGTAGTTTTTCCCATATCTCTTTAGAAAATTTATAATGGATTACCTTACTGAAATTAGTCTTTGTAAGACCACAAGCAATGGAATTTATTTCCTTAGAATTATTCTCAAATAGCTTATTGTCTACAACACTATATGGAGGAGTTGGAAAACATAACCATCCATAATATAGTATCATACATGAAACCCAAGGGACATAATGTATGTCTTTTTATTTTTACTGTAAAATGCATAATTTGATCCAGTAAACATTGGTGCTTTCTTAGAAAACAAACCTCCTTGATGACTACCCATATTGTACCTTAGATCACCTTCAAGCTATCAAGCCTTTACCAAAAGACCTTCTCTAATACCAATTGTTAGAGGTATAATCATTGAGAGGGGGTGAAATAGTTAGCCAAGATATTTTAATCTAAATTCAAATCCTTTCAAACTATTTAAACAATCAACATATATCAACTTGATCAAGCAACATTAACAAGAGATTTCATTCATTCAATGAATACACAAGATCAAACACATAATACATAGTTCATGTGGGAAACCCTCATGGGTAACAAAAACCACTCTCAATATTGTAACACATGGAATACTTGTTCTATAAGAAATTATAAAAAAAAATACTAGTCAACTACTTTAGACCATAAAACCTTGATCATATCCTCCTAACAAAAAGCATTTAGCGAATCACATGTTTCATAAGGAACAACTGCCCCTAAGGAAGATCAAGTCCTTTAACACATACTTTAAGTGAATTCCTCCACATTATAACCTATGTATTCAACACTTTATGATGGATCTCTATTTATCTAACCCCTATACAAAATCTTTCTCTATCTCATATAGGCCTCTCACATAGGCATGCTACAATATCTTTCCTTCTTCACTCAGACTATCCTCATATGCATACTAAAACCTCTTTGAACATCCTAAAAATATAAGATCACATTTTTTAAATCATAAATATGACCTATAATTCATACATACAATCATAATCTACTCTTCTCATCAATTCATCAATTGGGCACTCTACCTCTCCTTCGCTCCACAACTCTCACATACACCTTGCACATGTATTCTCAAAAGTCTAGAAACCAACACATTTAGTTTCACTATATATATATATATATATATATCAATAACATAATATTTATTTTCATCCAAAATACATGCTTTCAACCTTAAGGCATCTCACATGGGTCACACTTAAGCAAATCTATTTTTGAATATGCCTAAGTCACTTTTAGGTCATATGGAGACCTATTTAGATTTTTAACACTTATTCAAGAAAACTAATAAACATAAGAACACTTTCCAAATTCATGGAAACATTTAAAATTAAATATAGGTCTTCCTTAAGTGCCAAAAACAATCATAGTACCCTTCTACTGAAGCACAATTTGCTTAAGCAACATTTCATGCTTACAATCACTATGAATGAATACATAGTCAAATTGTAAACCTTTATTCATAGTGAATATGACTAGTAAAATTTTAATAATGTACATATATTTTCGTCATAGATTCTAAAACACTCTGAAATAGATAATTGATCATAAGACATTAAAACAACATTAGAGTGATCTCAATTACCCTTCTCAGGTCACTTGCAGGACATAATCAAACATAGTCAACTTTGGACATTCATAACATTCATCGTATAAACTTATAGATTTTAAAATATATATATATATATATATATATATATATATATATATATATATATATATATATATATATATATATATATATATATATATATATATATATATATATATTCATTATATTCCTCTACATATTTTATTTTTACACCATGATCTAATTATACATATATCAACATATACAACATAAAAACTAGACATTAGTTTTTCTTTTGTTAGATTCAAATATTTGAATTCAAATGGTCACAATTAAACCTCAAACACCATGCTATAATCTTGAGTCCTCATAACCCATATTATATATGAAAAATTTGATATTATTATATGAGTCTCAAAATTTAACATATAGTATTCTAATATTAGACATTAAACCTTGAACATGTTAAATCATCTTATGCACTCTTGCAATATTGACTCAATGCGCGCCATCAATCTTTATGGATTAGTTGGGTATTTATCTTATCGAATTCACCATTATATATTGATTATAACCCCCATGATCACGATACATAGAACCCTAACATACCTTTTACATAATTATACTATTAAAAATCTTGAGCTTCTTACCATTTTGATCAACATGCACCGTTAGATCAAAACTGTATGTTCACCTGTTCACCATTAGATCTTAGAAGAAGCTTGATCTTTATCTCTATTAACCAAAAAACACTTTCACCTATTTGAATTTATGTACACCATATATATTATTTATATGATCACCTATGAGTGATTATATCTTTATTTTGTCTTGATCTTTAACATCATGAAAAATAGAGAAAGTATGTGACCATTTCTATCTACTTGGAAGGCCAACTTTACACCTCCATATCTTTTGCTTCACTCAAGCACAAGTTTGAAAAATTGTACCATATTATATACTCACATAGGACAATCCAAACATATATCAATATTCTATTATAACCCTCACAGGTGTGATATATAATGACATTAAAATTCTTCCTTACATTTATTTGTTCATAGAGACAACTATGTCAAGAACTATCTCAAAAGACCAAATTTGCACATGCATAGATTTTGTCACACTTCAAGGCTTAACCTAAAATTTAATTAAAATAAACTAGGTAAAATAATAAATAAACCCATATTATCACCTTATCTTAAAGCATCCACACATCTGAGATATGCTAATATCATAATTCTTAATCAGCTTTTCTTGCCACATTGCAAATTTGTCTATGGGAAAACACTGTCAAAATGATCGAGAACCCAAATTTACACTTGTATATATTTTATAAATTTTCATCTATATGCTTATGACTTTGTGTATATAAAATTGTGACTAATTTTATCACAACCATATGATTAAATCCCCCTGACCCATCCATACATGGAAATTATGACGTCATCAAACTGCCTACTCAATTTTTTTGCCATTGAACCAAAATGTCTAGATGAGAACAATGGTAAATCATATGAATTTAACTTAAGTAAAAAAACTATTAAAATAATATAAAACCTCTTATATGACCCCTTTCACATGCTAAAATCATCATACTCATCCCTAAACATCTCTAACCTTACCAAAACTAAGGATCGACCAAGCCAACTTCAAGCACACTAAGACAAGCACATTGCACACTTTGTCATTGTCACTTATGCTATCAAAGAACTTAACAAAATTAATAATACACCTACTGTGACAATCTTAATGTGTGTAAATCCTAATGTGACACATACTTATTCACCTTAAATCACTTACATGTGAGTCCTTGGCCTTGGCCTCTTCCTCTTCAAAAATATACTCTTCACCTATAATAATAACATATAATTTTGAGATTTTATTACTTATCTAATTTAAAATTACTATTTTATTTCATCATTACTCTCTCCACCTCCTCTTTAGTATTATCCTCTACCTCTAGAGTTCATTTTTTATCTTGTTGAAAATATTTATTCCATCTCTAGTGCACATTGATAAGATTATTCCATAGTTATCTTGTTAAAAAATCTAATCTCATCTATAACATTAACATGTATCTTATTCACATATCTCAATACTTCTCTTAGTCATCCTATACATGTTTAGATCTTATAGTAGGAATATAAAGTTCATATGTATAATATTTAATACGCATATCCTTTTGTCTCAAGTATTATAGCTTCATATAAAAAATCATTTGATAGTGTGAGAGAAATATATTTCACCTTTAAAACTTTCACCATCCTATCTCATGAATTAATTCTCTCATCATAGATTCTCTATTTATCAATCTACACATGATCTCACAATTAAAATACAGGACCTTTAAAATTTTTGAATGAAAATTTAACATTTTATTATCCTTAATTGAATCATATTTAAAATATTTTACCATTTATTTAATATAATCGATAATCTCCTTATATTTCAATCTCCCATTGTAATAATGTGAGTCTAACTATGGCTTATTACCAATATTTGCAACTATTTTGATAAATCTAGTCTCAAGTTCATATTTTATCTATTTCACCTAAGGTCCTAGAGCTTCCTTAAATCCAATTTGTTATCATTAAGACCATTTTTATTCATCTTCACATATATATTTAAAATTTATTCCTCCCATTTGTATTGTCTTTGTGGTATCTAGTATTTCTTAGATTCCTTTAATTATTTATATTAAGTTTACAACTCTAGATGCTCTTGATCTTGAACCTCTTCTAATAGGATTACCTTTATGTGTAATTTATTCACTCAAATGGAATTTATATTTTTTAGATCTTACCCATGACTCAAATATAATATTTACACACATCCCATGAAACATAAAAACCCCTTTTCTGATACTAATTGGTATAGGTAGGATGTATTGGTGGCTAAATTAATGTCTATATCAATCATAATAGTGACCACTTAAATCATCAAACACATTAAAAAATAAGAGATAATATATTATTTTATTAATTATAAGACAACATTACATTCATAACTTATATTTTGAGATCAAATCTCTTATTACACTTGGAAGCTTAAATCTCAACTTCTTCACATAAATATACCTCATTATTATAATATCTATAATAAGCATAATAATATTTGATTGAGTCCCTTAGTCATAATGTTAAATTATTTCACACAATCTACTTATCCTACCAATAAAATCCCTTTTAATGATTTGCATGAGATCCCCATTTTTACTTTTCCCTTGATTTTCATTTTTTTTATTTTTCTCTAGTTAAAATAAAATATCTTTTGTGAATAGTGAACACAAGTATGGATTTTTTTTTCTCAATTATCATAACCATATTAATTATCTCTTAAATAACTTGCCACTAATATATTAGACACCCAATATTATATCACCATGCAAACTTTATGACCATATATAGTTTTATGTGTCACATTCCTCATTGTGTTTATGTTTAAATTATGATTATTGATTGCTTATGATTGTGACACGTGGTATGTTAATTATACATCCATACCATGGATTATAATTAATCCATGTGACCTTTTTTACTCCACTTACACACATGAGAACATAAAATTTTATTTGTCACTTTCAATTAAGATTCATAAACCCATGGTTAAGTCAAATATATTAAGAGATTATATTGAGTCTAGTCACATAATTTACTTTTGACCATGTATTAGTATGTGATTTTTACATTTTTCACACTCCCATAATCTTGGACTCATTAAAATAGATAATTGTTTAATGGGAGTAAATAGTTTTCCATGACCCCATGATAATGAAGTCAAATTTGATAGGTGTCATTGTTAGTCAAACCATCATCACATCAAATAAACACCCCATGGTGTTAAATATGACCCATACCAATTGTATTAATTTTTATTCCCATCACAACACATCAACATTACACAAGAATTATTTTTAATGAAATATTTAAATTTGTGATTCTAATAGATCTTAGCATTCAAAATATTTGTTGTTGTTGAGATATGTATATATGTGTATGAAGTGTATCCAAGTGACATGGATATATTTTTCACCACTCTCCTTGGGTATTATAATAAATTATAATCACTACAAACCATATGAACTTAATAAATATTATACCACTATTTTCATTAGATACATATCAAAATTATGAGGTCATTATGAACTATGAATATTAAATGGATCATTGAGATATTTTAACTTAGGTTAATAATATATAATGTGATTGTGTTGAACAAAAATGCGAACATTTTCATCACCAATAAAAATCAATTAAAATACAAAACAATATGATCCATAATAATCTACTATGCCCAAAATGTGAATAATGTGAACTCTAAAAAATTAGAAGTTATCTAAGGCCACTTATTAAAAAATTTCAAGATTTGAAAAAATAAATGGGTGATGTAAGATTTCCCATACACCTTAGATTCTCTTGCATCAATTTTTAATAAAAATAAATATTTGTGTATTTTATTAAATAACATGTTATATTCCATCTCAAAGTATCACCCAAGAGTTACATCTCAAGACATCACCCAAAATATACCTCTTAAGGTATATTCCAAGAGATCCTTCTTGAGGTATCACTAAGGTCTTCTTGTCACCAAATATTTCACCCTAAAATAGGGTGTTCAATACTTTACCATATTTTTTGAACATGGGAATACTTCCAAGTATGTGAGTGTACTTATGGTGGATGTAAGCTTCTATATTTAAGGGCTAGATCCCTAAATTTATCTTGTAATGCTTATCATCAAAACTAGTGCTTGATTGTGGAAAAGAGTTAAAAAATTTCTTGAAATGAAACTCATCTAATGCTGTGATACACCAAGATGATTTCCTCTGACCATCATACTCCTATCAAAATGAAACAAGGCATACAAACTAGCTTCAAAGTCTTAAAGGATTCTAACATCAATGTTTCAACATAGAGGTGAGATGTATGAAGATAACACAAAGTAAATGAACTAGAGGTAAGAATGTGCACTCTAATAATAATCGTACACTTGAAATTATCTTAAAATACTTTAATACACTCTATATGACCTATTATAATATGAATTCTTGCATAAACATGAAATGATAAGACAATAAAGGATAGAGTATTATCACTAACTCCACCATACATCATTTTTCACACTTATAAAAATATTCATGAACTCAAAACCAAACTTTTATTAATGTTCAAAGTCCGAATACAATGTCATTCCATCAGGGCTTTGTCATACATGGTGTGGTATTATATTACAATAGCCATAATGGATACTACTCATAGAATTAGAGAGGTAGGAGAAGATAATGAAGTTAAATGGTCGCTAATACATGTGTTTGGAGACTTAGGCTACAACCTAGATAAGAAAAGGATTATTTAGGTCCTCTACTCAAGCCTATTCTAACATAGGAATGAACCTAGGTTTTGTGTTACCTAAACTTGGGTTAGACCTCTAGGGTTTTTAATGAGGATAACTCCTCATATTGCTTGTTATAGTTTTCACCTAAAACCTAAATACATTGGGATGAAAAGATAGAAGGATTTTAATGAATGAAAACCTACTCCAAGTGTGGTGAAGAACCATGAATTCATTGTATCCACTCATAGTCTTGAACTATTAATACACTAATGGACTATAAATAGACATAACACAGTGCCTACAATGGTTTCCAAGAAAAAGTACTTCACATAGAGGTTACTTTGATTGACTTAAGATGGAGGGAAATGAGGGTAAAGCCTAACTAAAGGAACTTACAGTTAGTAGTCCACTCTATACCTAAGGCATCAACATTATGACACACTAGATTACATGCAAGGAAAGTTTGTTAGCAATTAGGTTGAACTTAGACTTGCAAAGGGAATATTAAACCACTTTTGAATATAAAAGTAATACAAAACACTAATCATAGATTTTTAAAAAAATGTAGGTGTTTACCTCATTAATCCAAGAGCTACATTACTACAAAATATAGTAGAGTCTAGTCATACTAGCCTTGAGGGATGAAAATAAAGAGCTTAATGCGTACATTATAGGAAGAAAAAAAAGCCAAGGAGAGAAATTTTGGCATTGAAGGTGTCACTAAAGAGATCAATTCCTTTCAAAATAGTATTTACAATTACCCTACACTTATGCTCTTTAAAAACTCCTAATTTATCAAGCCCCCCTCAAAATATAGTTGCAACAATTATGCCATTCTTTTTCCCACTTCTCCCTACATTAATTCTCTTTTAAAATATCTTAAATGATAAGGATCTAGTATAGAACACACTCTTTACTAGAAGCTCATCCATACAATATATTTTTGACATGTGTCATCTTCTCATTTTATCCTAAAAATTTGCTTTCAATGTTGGCCATTGATCCTTGACCTAAGCTTCACAGATTGAGACACTGGTCACCACCATGTGCTTTTTATGGATTTACTATCATCTTCATTTAGTTAGTGATATTGAGCCACATGGTTGCCCCATGTTTAATCTAAGCTCTTTAACCTATGCATTATTAATTTCTTCTACTCAGTTAAATGTGTGTTGTTGATCTTAGTCTATAAGATCAAACACACATTATTGATTTTGTAACTCACCACAGTTACGACATTTGGTAGGAACTTTCTCATCTTTGGGATCCTTTGAATCTTTGACCTTTGACCACTAGCTTTGTTATTTCATCATGCACCATTAGAATTCATATGGGCACCTAAGATCTTGACACTTAGAAAATTTGAATTATTGAACTTTGAGCTCTCTATTTATCTTGATTACAATATCAAAAGTTCTCTATTATATCTTGATGGTCCTATTCAATCAAGCTTCTATCTACGTGACATTAATATATGATCTAATTAACTAATATATCAACACCTTGTAGTAGTGCATTAATTAGGAGATCATTAATGATTTTTGTGAATCCAAAAAGCTATTTTTTGGTCTCAATTTTGACATTTACATGCACATCACCTTTTATGAAATTGCTCCTGCATGATGTTTTGATGATGGACTAGTTCTTGAATCTTCTATTACTCATATTCCTCTTGAACAAGGGTACCATGAGGCATCAGATCAAGCTAAAGAAAAGGTCATCAACATGGTTTGAATAACAAATGTTGACATTTGGCTTATGAGGCCTAAATGTTAACATTTATGAGTTTTGAAATGCCTAATGGGACCTAATATCAAATATTGATGTAAGTATACAACACATTCATCTTTAGAAGTAGTTTTAAGTACTCATTGGTCATTATTTCAAGGTAAGAGGCATATTACTATTCATGGTTTCAGCTATCTTCATGATTTCTAGGCTATGGTAGCCTATAGAGAAGAGTTCTATCTTTCCTCTCCCCATCAACAGTTTCAAGTAAATCCATATACATCTTGTTATGACCCTCAGGACCCCTATCATCCCTACCATGATCTATATCAACCTTATAAGAATCATGATCAACCAAAATATAATCTTTACCAATAGTATGATGATATATATCAGTCATACATGTAGGATTATTGCCTTGATCCTCCCTATGGATAACTAGCCCATCATAATATTTCCCCTTAGAAGCCCTTTCATAAGCCATCCTACTCATATAACCAACTTAATCATGGCCATTTTGTAGCTAATCAATCCATATCAACACTTAAATAAACTTTAGTGAGCCTTGAAAAGTATGCACTAGAATTATACTCAAGAAGTTATCATGTCCAATATTTCCTTATTCACTTGGTTCATCATGTAGGGGAGTCATTATAGCTATTGAAAGAAGAATAGGCACCTTTTGAGAGAGAAAATTGGAAAACTTTCACAGGTGAGATGATGGATGTAGGTGGTTACATACAAAGAATAAATGATAAGCTAAAATTCCTTGAAGAATAATAGGTTTAGCTCCATCAACATTATGTTTCTTTATATACACCACCTTAGCCTTCATATATTCCACCTATGCTTCCTTTAGAAATCAAGTCTCAAGAATTTTCAAGTCATTCTTATCCTCCTCCAACCTTGCCATTTGAGAAGTCACTTCAAGAGACCTATCAAGAGAAAAAAAATCCAATTATGGAGCAACAAATTATCAAGAAGTAGAAAGTAGAGCTAGAGAGCTTGATAACACTATGGAGAAGTGAAAATGAAGCTATAATAGAATGAAATCCTGCCTACCCCCATCAAGTGGAATCTACTCCATCAATGTTCCCTAGTGTCATGGCTTTCTCCCCTATAGATTAGTCCATTGAGGTACCAAGATTCACACCTATTCCTTCTATGCCTCAAGACCCATCCATACTACCAAATCCTACACCTATTTGATTCAAATTCCCAAGCTTCTTACCTCCTCAATAAATAGTTATCCCTTCACCCACTCCACATACCATTCCTCATGAAACCTATCCATCTCAAACTTGTAAACCTTCATGGGCTTTGTACCCAAATTTTAGGATACATAGCCTTTGTTATGAGGATCCAATTATGACTAGTCCATCTGATCAAGCAAAGGGGGTATAAGAGGCCAAGTAGTTCAAGATTCCAATCTTTATGAGATTCCTCTATGAAGGGTCTACCAAAAAAATTAAATATTTATCATAAGTGGATTCATCTAGCTTTTCTACCATTCACACTCAATAAGAGGAACATGTCATGTGGAAAATAGAATAAAAAATACAGATTTAAATAAGATTCAAGAGGAATGTGCTAAGGAGAATACAAGTGTTTATGAAGAGGATATTACTATTGGTACTCCTCTTGGATGTGAAACAATAATTCATACCTTCAACGATGAGGAAGTAGAGATACCATTTTATGTTGAAAATGGAGAGGTTGAGGCTATCAACTCCTTGCCATCTTATGTAGAGGATGAGGAAAAGGATGTATTAAATAATCAAATTGATGAATTTTTAGGGTAAGTAGAGGTTACCAATCAGCCAAAAGACTCACTAGAAGACATTTTTAATGTTTTGGGAGCATGATATACTCTTGTCTAGGAGGACTATAGCCTGTTTGTGGGCAAAGAGAACAACCTTGTCAATAAAATCAAAGAACATGAAGTGGGTAATCCTCAATACTTCCACCTCAAGAGTTCATTATAGACATGTATTTATTTTAAATCTTTATAATATGATATCATCCCTTTGGTGAGATTAAAGGCATGATCATGCTTCTAAAAGGTAATATGGGTCTTTTTTTGTGTACAACCTAGTCAAATAGATTATGAAAGAATGGATCTTGAATCTAAGTTGAGGGCTGATAGTAGGATTTCCATTACAAGTGGGTATAATTAGAGACTCTAATTGAAGATGGATATTGATAAAAATGATGAGACACTAAGTGATTATGTTTACATTAGAATTTATTTTACCCATACTATTCCAATATGAGTATGCGAAATGAGTTGGCGAAGAATAGAGTTACTTCCTAAACTACCAAACTTGAAATGGAACATGTGATATGTCATTATCCATCTCATCACAGAGGTGAAATCAAAAAATTTCCTTTTGATCTAGGTGGATCACACTTTATCTTGGTTAGTTAGGTTCCTTTGTACATAATTAGTTATTTGTTTTACTCCAAGTGTTATCCTAGCACATTAGTTTATTTAATTTTTATTTATTTAGGTTAGTTTTCCTATTTGTTATTTTACTTTCTTGCTTTTCTAGAAGTTTTCTTTTTCAAGAGTTCTCTAGAATTTAATGTTTAATTTTCCATTATCTCATGATCCCAAGAAGTCATGTAAGTGTCTAGGTTCTCAAGCATAGTACCCATGCTTCCTATTTGAGTCATCAAAAATGTTAAAATTTTGGCCTCACAATCCAACTATAAACCTTTGTCATTCAAATCATGTTGACAACCTTTTCTTTGGCTTACTCTGATGCCTCATAGTGTCCTTATTCAAGAGGAAAATAACTAACATAAGCTTGGGGAAATAAACCATTATCAAATCATCATACATGATAAATTTGGTAGAAGGTGACATTCACATAAACATCAAAATTGATCCCCAAAAAATACCTATTTATATTCAAAAAATTCTTTAACGATCTCCTACTATATGCACTACCATTAGGTGTTGACATCTCACTTGATCAGATCATAGATGAACAACATGTAGATATAATCTTGAGTCAGTAGGACCATCAAGATATAATAGAGAATTTTTGATCTAGAAATCAAGATCAAAAGTGAGCTCAAAGGTCAATAATTTAAATGTTACAAGTGGAAATATCTTAGGTACCCATACAAAGATCTAATAGTATGTAGTGAATTGATAAAGCTAGTGGGTCCAAATAAGATCAATGGTGCATGATCCATCATACCAACTCAGATTGATGGTGATAAAAGGTTAAATATTAAAAGGATCCTAAGGATTAATGATTTCCTACCAAGTTTCACAACCATGGTGAGTTATGAGATCAATAGTGTGTGTTTGATCTTATAGACTAAGATCAATGACACATGATTAACTAAGTGAAAGACACCAATGGTGCACAATCCAAAGATCTCAAATTAAATATGAGGCCATCATGTGGATCAATATCAATAACCAAATAAAGCTAAAAGTGAATCCACATAAAGAACATGGTGGTGAAAAGTGTCTCAATCTTTGAATCTCAGGTTAAGGATGAATGTCCAGCATTGAAAGAAAACCTTTGGGAGAAAATGAGATGATGACATGTGTCCAGAATATATGGTACGGTTGATCTTATAGTAAATATTATGTTATACAATGGATCTTTATTATTTAATATAGTTTAAAAGAGCATCAATGCAAGGAGAAGTGGGAGAATAAATGGTATGATTGTTGTAGCCATTTTCAGAGGTGGCCCTAATCAATTAAGATTTTTTAACAAACATAAACATAGGATGGTTATAACTATTGTTTTGAGTGGAAAAAAGATCATTAATGACCCAATTATCACCAAAATTTATTTCCTTTGATTTTATTTCTTCTTATAAATGTAGGCATTGAGCTCTTGATTTTCATCCCTGAGGGCTGGTATGACTATACTCTACTAGAATTTGTACGCATACACCTCTTAGATTAATGAGAAAGACACGCTTAGTGTTTTATTTTCATTTTAAATGTAAAATTGGTTTAATATTCCTTTTTAAAGGCCATGTTCAACATAAATGCTAACAATATTTATTTTTAGGTCATCTAGTGTGTCATAATGTTGATGTCTCAGGTATAGAGTGGACTGTTCATTGTAAGTGCCTTCAATCAGACCTTACCCTCATTAGCTCCAACCTAATTCAATAAAAATAACCTTTAATTTAATAAATTTTTATTGAAAACCATTTTAGGAACTGTTCTAAGTCTATTCACAGTCTACTAGTGTGTCAAAATTTCAAGCCTATGAGTGGATACAATGAATTCATGGTGCATCATCACACTTAGACTAGGTTTTCATTCATGAAACTCCTTATCTCCTTTCATCCTAAACTATTTATGTCTTAGGTGATAAATATAATGAAAATTTTTAATATTTAACCTCATTAAAAATCTTATAGGTCTGACCCAAGTTTAGGTAACCCATAGCCTAGGGTCATTCCCATGTTGGACTAGGTTTGAGTAAAGGACCTGAACAATCCTTTTCTTAGCTAGGTTGAAGCCTAAGTCTCCAAAAAATGTGTCACTATAATATGAGGATATACACATGAATTATAATTAATCTGAGATATACCATGCAAGTTCTGACAGGACAAATTCACCTCAAAGCCATGAAAACTCCTAAAATGTGGCATAGATTTCCTTTTTCTTGTTCAAAAAATTGCCTTCATCATTTAGCCATTTTGGAACACCCCACAACTAACTAGGGAAATATATATTGATTTAACTAAGAGTAATGGGTTTTTATCATTCTCCACCATGTATTGGTTGCATCTGTAATCATCTATATTCTTCTACATAAGAGTTTCTACTACCTGTAATCTAAGTAACTCCTTTTTAACTCACCCCTAACAATTGGCCTCAAATTTATCATTAGGTTTCAATGAAAATACATACATGGGATTAAATTACACATTTAAATACCTTTCTTATCATTATATTCATAATGTATACCTTAAAAGTCCTCACATTAAAAAATTTCACCCTCTCACTAGCTTATTCACTTTGGTAATTTTGACTAGCTAATGTGGAGGAGCCTATAGAAACACTTAGGATATATTATGCTGAAATAATTGGACATGAGGGATTATATAAAGGCCAAATCCTTTTCCCAAATTTTATTTCATCTCTCTAAACCTCTTATAACCTATAAAACATTAAAAAAATTCAAGAAATCCTCATTTCCCCCTATCTGTATAGGTAGGGTACAACTTAGTAGGATGGGAGAAAGATCTAGAGAGTCTTGTCTGACATAAAACCATCTCCCAAACCATTCTAGTACATTTGGATATCTCTCTTTCTTCATTTCTTGCATTGGGTTATGAATCAACGTTTTGGAGGGTTTTAGTATCTTTCCACCCTTAGAATTTGTTCATAAAGATGTGACATTGGAATTGTAGAAAAATTCCAAAAAATAAATGTTAAAGACCCTCCTCATCATCCCTTAACTCTTTATATTATTATGTAGAGTGTCGAAGAAGATGTGAGCATTTCAAATTGACTACTCAAGTTCTCCATATCATTCCCTATAGGCTTGAGTTGGTCTTAAGCCAAAAGTGGATTTACTATGATTTTTTTTGCATATTATAATCTTAAAAACACATTATAACTCCATAAAAACATGTTCCAATTCATTTGAGTTATCACCTATGGTTAGAAACTAAATTGACCCTCTAGTTGGGCTTTAGGCCTAGTTGAGACCTAATAGGTATATTCTGACCTTTGGAGGTCTAGACCACCCTATTGAATTTCCATCACCTATGAACATTTTATCATGTTTTTCCTTCCCTATCACATCTTTAAAAACTTTATTTCAATGTTTAATCAACCCATAAGTCACCTTGTTATCCTATTCCTTCAAAGTCTATAGGATAACATGCTAGGGGAGTACCCTCTGTCTAAACCATAATAGAGGGTACTTACCTTATTTCATCAAATAAGTTATATGTTTTATAGGAGTATCCAAGTGATAGAGACACATATTAAAAATTTTCAACCCTTGATCACATTAATAGACGCTTTAACTTCTTCAAAACCTTGAAGATAGACTTTGAGGAAGGGGATTGTGTGCAGGGTTTTATCATATGACTGTATGTGCTTGTTTTGAATCTTTTATATACTTTACCTCCATATGGTAAGATAATATTTAGATCACTATGATAATTATTATTTTTCTCAAAATCCATTCTTATTTTCAACCTCCTAGATACCTCTTCATACACCTTGATTAGTCAAGATGGAGTGTAATTTCTAACTGTGTTTTATATTTATAAGGGAACCTTTAGGTGTATTTACATGGTTTAATATTTATATCACTATATAATACCTTATTTAGTATCTAAATATAATTTTTTATTCATGTAGGTCATTTCTCATCATGTTCAAACCATGATAACCTCAATAACATAGATTTCTAGCTTAATGCCCACTACAGTCCACTACAATTCACTGAGCAGGGGTTTTGTAGATGGTAATTTTCCTTGATAAATATTTCATATACTCTTGATATAATACAAGGTATTTTAAAATCTTTTTAAATATCATGTGTCTCTATGTTTTTGGGTTTCCATG
Source organism: Torreya grandis (assembly GCA_037957365.1). Taxonomy (NCBI): domain Eukaryota; kingdom Viridiplantae; phylum Streptophyta; class Pinopsida; order Cupressales; family Taxaceae; genus Torreya; species Torreya grandis. Next base: position 351,888 of record JARHVA010005088.1, read on the forward strand.
TTTAAGCTCATACCATGGACATATGGGATCTTATAACCAATTGTAGATAAAGGGACACATGTAGGTGTCAATGGGGTTAAAAACCTATAATTCCAACATAATTTATGACATTTAGAATCATTTATATGATACTAAACCATATATATGACCATTTTACATGATTATATATGTTCTCTTATTGCAACATTAGATGTGGGGGACATTTGAAGTTCTAAACCTATAGATATTATTGTTTGAACTTAATGAATAAAAGTACATATTAGAGACCTTAATACACCATTAAAATGTATAATTACTTTTTTAATGATCCTATCATATGTGGGGGATATAATATATAATCATTTGGATTCATCAAATCTCTTTACAACATGGTCATGGGGCATCATCAAAATATCCCAAGCCTTTATTTTTTGGAATTTTGTCCTTGAGTTTATATCATCAAATTTGATCATGAATAATCAATATCACTTGATAATATATTGATTCATTCATGACTATAAATATATCATTTATCTATAAAACCCTCATAGGGGTCTCAAGATAAGTCATGCACCTCTAAATCAGATTCTTAGTCTCCTGTGCATGCTACCTGTAGGTGTGCTTTTACATGTATGCAAGCAATAAGTAGTGTTGTAGGTAGTGTGTAGGAAGGTGAGCCTTCAATGGGTTTTATTACCTCCATAAAATTTCCAATAGACTCTTCTCATCATGGAATACCTTATTAAGTTCAAGTACTCTCCTTTAAGGTGATTGGCATATATGAGGTACCTGTAGGTATGTATTGAGTTGCAAAAGGTAGCGAGTGGATGATTTGTATAATATGAACATGATATAACCTTATAAATAGTTTTAAATATATTTATAAATTTATAAAACCTAATGGAGTCCTCAATCCATGTTAAAACATATCTACACAATCACCTTAAGTCTCTGTGAGAGTTTGTAGGTTCATATACAATAACAAATAGGCAGAGATGGTAGGGTATAGGATGTGCATATGATATATTTTTCTCTTACTAAATATAAATCCCTATAAATTCATTAAATTAAAATCTCTACCTCATATGTAGCCACACCATATTTAATGATTCAAACACACATGATTAGTCTCCCTTTTAAGCACATGTAAGTGTATGCCAATAGTGTATGACTTTGTATTATGAGGAATTCACTATCATAGTCCCTTTTTTTTAAATTTTATGGTATTATATTTATTTTGAAATTCTTTTATAATATATTAAAAATATTTGAACACTTCATAACCTACTATAGACGTTTTCAGGACCCCACATGCCATGATTGTAGTTTAAAACAAAAAAAAAGTTGATTGTGAGCTTGATATGACTGTGTATTTGTACCAAAAAATGAAATTTTAAGACCAATAATGAAAATTTTTATTTATATTACATGATATACATTGATAAAATAATATCAAATATACATTAAACCATTGAAGAGAACCAAACCTTTTGTAAGTAGTGAATTTGACTACAACTTCACCTAGAACACCAAATTGCAACCTTGAAATATTTGGCCTTTGAAATAATTACCAAAAATTAAAATAAGAATGGTAATAATTATAATATATATTAAAAATAATATTGAATCAAAATTTCCAATTGAGTTTTATGGATTGGTTCAAACAAGAGGAAAACCTATAAGGTGTAGGAAACCATAGGAGAAAAACACAGTCAACTTGTTAGAGATGGTTCATAAATTATAAGCCACCATTATATACATTCCAAGAATTAAATTTAATATAACCAATTTTACTATCACCCACCAAAGGTATTCTATCTAAAAATTTTCTTGCTGGCCGTAACAACCAAAAACATGTTGACTAGTTTTATGTGCATGGTAGAGCGATGGATAAGAACAATGGTTTTTCACTATTTTTGAAACTTCCAAAGAATTTTAAACATTAAAATGAGTTTTATTAATCTTAATATCAATTATAAAATATTATCCTATGTGCCATTCTCTCTCATAGGTTGTACCCCTCTTGAAACTCCTCTTTTGGACCTATTTTCTTGATTTTTAGTTATCACCTAAACGTTTTGAGTTATAAACTAACATGTTTGACATGTAATGACATATTGGAAGTTTTAATGTATTTAGGAACACAATTTTACCATGATAACCATACCACTTGAATTTAATGCTCTAAAGTGACCCTTAGTTGACTCAAAATAACATAATGACTAATTAGACTATGACCAAGGATAAAATGACATATATTCACATATAATTAACTATAAAAAAACCTTAGGCCATTATACTATATCCATATATAATTTTCTTTACTATAGGGGGTTTATCTATTTTGACTTATGGTCAAAATTGTTAACATTCTTGGTAATTTCCCAAGGGTAGTATACTTGTTATGCCATGACCAGTTGTATAGTCATATCCTTTGGGCCATACAGTCACCTATAGACCATATTGACACATAAATTTCCTTTGATAACACACAAAACTAAAGGAAATATACACAATAGAAGACACACTCAAAATAAACACATGTGTGTTTATCTAGAATACTTGTGTAACACAACACAACTAAAAAAGAACATACAAACCTATTATATTATTTACAAACCTCACTCTCTAGGTGGAACACCAAATCATACCTCAACCAAGGTCAAATATATTCCTCCTTGCATCTTTTTCACTCCATTAAAACAACCTATCATGAGGATCATGCTCATCACCAATCACTTTCATATGTGTGTGGTCAAGAGTCCTACAAAATCTATGTCCTCTCTTGTTTTCAATTGGAGTATTTAGAACCTTAATGAATGTTTTCTCATGCTCTCTAATGACCTTGATTTGGGATGCAACCAATGTGATCCCTATCACCTCTATTAGATTTTATTCAAAAAATATATATTAGAGTGTATGACAATCCTCTCAACCTTATCCTTTTATAAAATGGAATGTCATTGATGTCTAAAAGCATAAAGCTCCTCTTATTCATGATATAATACCTATATACATGATTCAACCTTAGAAAAATCTCTAGTTTGTGCTTGATGTACAAATTTTTTTGCCTCAACCTCTTTCTCCATGTCTACAAATTCTTAGGTAAAAACTACATCAAGCTCTTTCATGACTACAGGCCCTTGATTAATAAAAATACATTCACCTTCATGTTTTAAAGGAAACTTGACAACATGATCATTAGCCTCATTATGAATCTCAACATTAGTTATGAAATATCTTGGACAAAAAGGAGACTTACCAATATTATCAAATTATTTGCATATGACATTGAATATTATCCATAATTCCTCTTCATTCAAAACATGAAACTTCTCTTCATGATCATTGAGAAACTCAACATCATGTTTTTTAGAGTCATTAACCAAGTTAGATGTATTATTATTGAGAGGGGAAGTATCATTACCAAGCTGATCAAACACTTGACATATGACATCAAGCCTTTGCCATAAGTCATTCTCATCTACCTCATGAGTGTCGTCCTCAAGAGAATCTTCATTAATATTAGGGATTAAAACATCATTATTCCCATTATGGTGCTTAATCAAATTCATCATCCTATCATAATCAAATTCAGCATCATGGGAATGTTTGACACTTACCTCAACTATTTTAAATAGCTCTTCATGCATGATATAATTCCCAATGTCAGTTTGTTCAAAGTATGCTAATGATCATGCTCATATGTATCTATACCATACCCATTAAAGAGTAAATAATAAATTACCTCAAGTATATAATATCCATCATCCACATTAGGCTCCTCCTTCTCAAATACAACACAATTCAAATTAGAACTTATTTCAATGTAAGGCTCAATGTGAAACCTTATAAGAAGCTAAGTTCTAATTGTCACCTTGGTTCAACACCTTGTCCTAAAGGCCAATAAGGAGCAGTCAATTAAGAGATAGCCACTTATCTTGGATATAAATTCTCTTGAAATTCAAATTTCAAAGTGGGTTGGTAGGTCGTAATAACTATGTCTTGAAGGATATGAAAACTAGGACAATCATGTAAGAAGACCTTCAAGTTTTTTATCAGCCCTATTGTCTTGGTAGGTGTACCATCTAGTTTGAGTAATCCTTTACTATCAAGTTCATATTTTAGGCCCAACTTATCATCTACAACCTTGGGCATGACTAAAGTAGGTGCTCCACTATCAACTACGCAATTTTGTACTAGCTTGTCACCCACTATAAGATTAGGATAGAATGGTGGAGGTGATTCATATTTAGTAGATTGTTTAATAATGTTATAAGGGATTTTAAAGGAAAAAATAACTATGGATTTGACTTGAATATGAAATTCCAATTGGAATATTGGACAATTACTTTTGTAACAACTCTTTTTGGTCAAGCATATGGAGGACCTCCCACAAGGAGATAGATGCTTTGGTACTTTATAAAGAATAAATTATGTTTAAATCAATATTAATCACCTTCTCTTGAGTCCTTAAATGTAAATTATTTCTTATAACTTGAATAATAGAGACACCTTTAGAATACTTTCCAAATTTTTGACTTGAAGGAGGTGTAGGCACTTTTGGAGCTACCATCCTTGTAGCCATGCTTTGCTTCCTTAGAGGAGAATTAGATGAGCTTATATGCATTCTCTTGTAACTTCCTAGAGCCTTCCTCTTGTCCCTTGTATTTTATGCAATATATGTGCCTTAATTGAGTAGAAAAATGTCTTCCACCAAAAATATGGGGAAAATTTCTCCATGAGGCTACCAATCCTCATTTGATTACATCATGACCACATCTTCAGCTGATAGGAAAGGAGTGACTCCTCCTTGAGAAATGAGATATTGTTCTCCACCTTCATTATCATCTAGTAATTGGCTATATTTCCAATCTTCTCCTTGTACTAAGTTACTATTGACTAATATCATCTCCCTTGCATTGGTGGTGGAATTAGGATTATACACATTGGTGAGTCTAATGGAATTATGCTACCATTGACCTATTCCTCTTCCATATTGTTTGAAAAATTATTGTTGATAGGGATATAAATTTTAATAATAACATTTTTATTCTCTCTTGCATAATATAATCTTTTAGGGGTTGAATTCTTGCAAATGGATCCATGATATTTTATTCTTTCTAAGGGGCAACTCTAAGTTTAGTGTTGGCATTAGGGACTTGGGCCACACTGGGAGTATTAGTAGAAGTGTGATATAATGGAGGAATATAAACCTTAGGATGTAACCTTCCATATTTAATCAGACATTTTTCATCTTTTATGTAAAGTTCATATGATTAAAGAAGAGTGAAACCACCCATAGATTGAAACATGATAGTAATATCATTACCAATGGCTCTCAAGTAGGTAGGAAACACAAAAATAATAAGTAGCATGATAGAAGGAGTTAATTTATACCAATTATTTTAAAACCATTAATTTAAGTCATGTATTATTTCTTTGGATCAACTTTTGATCACTTTGATTTGATGTATGAGAGAGGCATGGTCAATTTCATTTTCAAACCTCAAATTTAGCAACACTTAAATTGATCCCATGATGTGATGCAACAACCTTATAAATTCCTATACCAATAAGGATATTTACCTATAAGGGACATTGTAAGGATTCTAACGGAAATTTTCTCTTGAGTGACATTGTGGAAACTATAAGAATTGGAGATATCCCTAATGTGTTCACTAGGTGTAACATGACTCGTACCATTGAATGTAGGCACACCTTTGGTAGCATTAGGGGGAATGGCATCATATGCTTGAAGATGAATTAGATTTTAAATATCAAAGGTAGGGAAGGAATGAGACCTCTCCATGTTTTCATAAATATTGTAAATTTATTCCACCTCTTCAATTCCTTGGCTAGAAAAATATTCTTGGTTTAAAAATGGAATATTAGGATGAGGGTATTGAACTTCAAGATGAAGTTTAGGCTAAATAGGTGGATTAATGGGATTGGAGACTATACTAGATGATGATATAGTAAGAACCCAAAATTATGAGAGAAATTTTATGAAATAATAATGGACTTGAACCAGATTTTACCTTGATGGAGTCACCAAATGCCTAATAGAACACAAATTTGCAACTGATGTTGTCAAGACCAACATTCACCATGGTAATTTGTCTTGAAGATAATGAGTCCCATCAGGTGCACTAGAATTTTTTTCACCAAATATTACACCCTATAAGAGGGTGGTAAATTTTATTATATATTTGGGAAACATGGGAACACTTAAAATTATGTGGGTGTCCCTATGGTCGAAGTAAGCCTCTAGATTTAAGGGCTAGATCCTTGAATGTATCTTGCAATGCTTAACACCTAAACTAGTGCTTACATATGGGAAAAGTGTTATAAATTTGTTTGAAATGAACCTAATATAAGGGGGATTAATCTAGGTTCATATTATGAATGCTCATAGTTGGTCTATTATGTGTTTTAAGTGTCATGTTTGTGAGTAAAATTTGAATTTAGGTCTAAAGCAAATTTCCCACCTTTTGTGTAGCTTAAATTTTCAAAACTATAAAGAGAAGTTTAAGAGTGTGTTTGGGTCTATAAAGGCATGTAGGGAGATAATGTTTTATTATGGATTCCTAAACGACCTATTTGGATAATATAAATGTGTTTTTCATTAGAATTTTATGCTAAGTCAGGTTTATGTGTAGGGTGGCAGTAGGGAGTCCGCCACCCTAAGTGGGTAAAATTATGATGGGAAGTTTATTGATATAATAAATGGTTAGTAATTATTATAAAAACTTGTATAAATTATTTTAATTAATATATATTGTGTGCGATTCTTTGGTAAGGGTGTAGGAAGATAAAATAGGGTAAACATTGTTGAGAGAAGAAAATTAAGGTTTGCCAAAATAATGTACAAGACTGTGTGTTTTTTTGATATGAATAAAAGTTTTAAATGATCACATTATGTTTTTAAGATTTTTAATTATTACATAACATATATAAAGTTATTTTAGTTATCTATTAGCTATAGGTATTGAATTCCTCATTATACAATCATTACAATCTTAATAGAGTACTATTTTGTAACAATCAAGAATGAGTTCATATTGTGATATGTATAATTTGGAATAATGAGTAAAGGGATGTAATAATGATTATGTATATTTTTATAAGTATCTAAATGTAAACCTCAAAGTATATATTGTTTTAAAAAAATTATAGTGAATTCTCAAGTTCTTTTTTATGGTTGACTAGCATAGTCTTTGTTAACATGAAGTGTGTGTGATTCAATAGAGATTGATTGTGAGCATTATTTTATAAGTAAATTAAAAGTGATATGGAACCTATAGGATTATAAATAAACTTTTATAACATATTAAAATTTTATAATATTCATTCATATGTTTTCTTATATTATGCCTTGAGTTGAAACCCTATAGTTTTGAACATACCAGTCAAGAAAATAACTAATTTTATTGATTAAAAACATTAGAGGTATAGATGATAGGTTATTAAGGATAATTAATGTTATATAAAATTTAAATATGTTTCATTTTTCTTTTAATATTCATAATTCACAATATAATGGAAATTTAAAGAGCAAGAAACTCTGCTAACATTGTTTGCATGAATACACCAATGAAAATCTTGATAAAAACATTGAATAGAAGAATAAATGAGCCTTAAATTAAATTTATAAAGGTGGGGAGATGTATTACATACATTAATAATATTAAAATACCCTTCAAAACATAGTGCATTGAAATTTTTATTTATTTGAGTGCACTCAGGCTCTTACAAGGCTTGTAAACACTAGAACTAGGGTTTTGATGTTTAAACATGAATCCACTAGTGAAAGTCTAAAAAATTTGTAAATAGATAGTTCTAAGGGACATAGAATATATTTTAGTGGTTTTTATTGTATTTTATATATTTAAGTAAATTTATACTGGACTGAGTGTGTGTATGTGCAAAAATAGGGCTAATAGACCCAATAGTAAGCTAAATGGGTCAATAAAGATGGTCTGTGAGTTGAATTAGGTCCTGTAATTTTTTAAGAAAATGAATATTTTAAAAGGATATTTATATCAGGTAGTAATTTTTCCATATATATCCATACACGTCTATATAGGAAAGAAAACCTTGGACAAATGGCTAATAGGTTTATCCAAAAGTGGGCATAGTTGTATAAAGAGGATTTGATGCATTATATAAGGTACGGAATGAGTTTAAAATTATAAAATAAGTACATATAAGAGTAAAATAACCATGAACCATTGTTAGTAACCTTAGAAACATTACATGATGTATGAATCATTGAGCCATTGGAAGTGAATTAAATCATTGAATAAGAGAAAGTGATAGAAAGTGTTTTATATCTCTACATCATTTAGCATTAGAGATATATAAATGTTTTTGTAATAACTATATATAGGTATATTATTAATTATTACATTATTCATAGTGCATGTTGCATGAATGTGTAGGTAAGAAATAAAGGAGGTAGTTTACAAGGAAAGATAGAGTAAGAAGGTAGATAAAGAGAATGTACGATCTATTTTATGGTTGATTATTTAGTTTGGATGCATTAATTATGGTATATTATAGTTAATATAAAAAGGAGATAATAAATTATTAAGGTGCTAACCATAAATCAAGAGATTTATTAACAAGCTCATAAATAGAGCTTATAGAAGATCAGACAGTCCTAGTGTAAAGAACAAGAGGTGGAAAGGCCCTAGTGAGATATGATATAGAGAGAGATAAGGGTTATAAGTGTGAAGAAAAATAAAGTGGTACAAGTGAGGCAAAAAATAGATATGTATGTACCCATGTTTGGTACTTAAAATGAAAATGAAAGGAGAGGTAGAGAGAAAAGTAAGAGAATGGGTAAAATTATAATGCCATAATGAGAGAATAATGGAGATAAAGATAAAAGAAATGAAATATGCATTGGAAATGATGGAAAGAGAGTTAATAAAGATGTGTAATGTGTATAATTTTCAATGTGGAAAGTATATTATGAAAAAGGTTAAGTATTGCTTTAGAGAAAGGATGCAAGAGAGAGAGAGAGAGAGAATCATCAAGTAATGGAATGTCTACAAAAAAATGTAAGGAGATGGTAAAATAATTGAAGTTTATGGAAAAAAGAGGAAATTAGGCCCAAATAATTATATACTAACATTTATATGTCATGGTTGAATGTATGTAAATATATCGAAAGCGAATAAAATGATTTGAATGAAGACATTGATTGGACAACAATACATAAAGAATAACTTAATGAATGGAAAAGAACAAGTAAAATTAAAGATGTGATGTTTTAATACCCTAAATATGGTGAATTAATTGATGAATAAGAGTGGAGAGATAATCATAAAATAACAAGTGATAAATAATACATAACATACCACATAAAGGTAGCAAAGAAGGACCAAGAAGGCAAATAAACAATAGGTAATGAATCAAATGCAATTGTTGATGAATATTATGAAGATGAAGATGATGTTCTATTTAAATATACTATAGGTTTGTTTGAGGAGTACATAATAGAAGTAAATAATCAATATGCACATGAAGTTATTAAAGAAAATAATGAACAAGTTAATGAGGATGTGACTAATTTACCAGTCAATGAAGAGAAGATGCAAGGTGATGAGTTGGCTGATTGGATAGTCAAAGAAGAAATAGCTATAGTGGATGACAACATGATAGAGGATTGTGCCAAAAAGAGTATGAGAAAGATTGAAACCTTGGAATAGTCATGAAATAAGGAAGAGAGTATGATATGTAACAAGTATTTTGATGAAGAGGGGAAAACAACACTAATAGAGGAAGTAATAGATAGAGAATGACAATTCATCCTAAATGCCATGAAGGTGGAAGAGGATTTTGAAAGAAGAAAAGGAAGAAAGATAAAATAAAGATAAAATTATAATAATATAAATCATATATAAGTATATCAAAGCATTAAGTGGATGGAAAAGAGGAGAAAGAAGTCAAGATACAAGTGTGGCAATTAGGAGCACACATATTGCTATGAAAGTTTGAATAAAGAAGAATGTTAGGGTCAATTTATTTTCTCCCATTGGGAGTATGATGTAGTGGCATCTTAGGAATTCTCAAATTTTTTCTAGGATGTGTTTTAAGATTCATTTCTGTGAGTAAAATTTGAATTTTGGTTTAATGCAAGTTTCTCACCTTCTGTGTAATTTAAATTTTCAAATTTGTAAAAAGAAGTTTAAGAGTGTGTTTGGGTATAAAAAATAATGTAAGGAGACAAGGTTGTATGTGGGAGTCTTAAAATACCTGGTTGGACAATATGAATGTGTTTTTCATGATAATTTTGTGCTATGTCAGGTTTAGGTGTAAGGTGGCAGTTAGGGAGTCCACCACCCTACATGGGTAAAAAGATGGTGGGAAGTTCCTTGATACAAGAAATGGTTAGGAATTGTTATAAAAGTATATATATAGTATTTTAAGTAAGATATATGGTGTGTGATTTGAGATAAGGGAATATGAGGAGAAAATAGTGAAAATAGGGTTGATAGAGGAAAATGAAGGTCTAGCAAAACAATGTACAGGACTATCTGAGCCATTTTTATATTACACACTAGAAGAGGGTGGTAAATATTTTTATATATTTTGGAAACATGGGAACACTTAAAAGTATGTGGGTGTACCTATGGTGGAAGTAAGCCTCTAGATTTAAGGGCTAGATCCTTGAATGTATCTTGCAATGCTTAACACCTAAACTAGTGCTTACATATGGGAAAAGTGTTATAAATTAGTGTGAAATGAACCTAATATAAGGGGGATTAATGTAGGTTCATATTACAAATTCTCTTAGTTGGTCTAGTATGTGTTTTAAGTGTCATGTTTGTGAGTAATTTTTGAATTTAGGTCTAAAGCAAATTTCCCACCTTTTATGTAGTTTAAATTTTCAAAACTATAAAGAGATGTTTAAGAGTGTGTTTGGGTCTATAAATGCATGTAGGGAGATAATGTTCTATTATATATTCCTAAACGACCTATTTGGATAATATAAATGTGTTTTTCATTAGAATTTTATGCTAAGTCAGGTTTATGTGTAGGGTGTCAGTAGGGAGTCTGCCACCGTACGTGGGTAAAAATATGATGGGAAGTTTAATGAGATAATAAATAGTTAGTAATTATTATAAAAACTTGTATAAATTAATTTAATTAATATATATGGTGTGAGATTCTTTGGTAATGGTGTAGGAAGATAAAATAGGGTAAATAGTGTTGAGAGAAGAAAATGAAGGTTTGCCAAAATAATGTACAGGACTGTGTGAGTCTTTTTGATATGAATAAAAGTTTTAAATAAGAGTTTTAATTATTACATAACATATATAAATTTATTTTAATTATCTATTAACAACATGTATTTAATTCCTCATTATACAATCATTACAATCTTAATAGAGTACTATTTTGTAACAATCAAGAATGAGTTCATATTGTGATATGTATAATTTGGAATAATGAGTAAAGGGATGTAATAATGATTAAGTATATTTTAATAAGTATTTAAATGTAAACCTAAAATTATATATTGTTTTAAAAAATTTATAGTGAATTCTCAAGTTCTTTTTTATGGTTGACTAGCATAGTCTTTGTTAACATGAAGTGTGTCTGATTCAAGAGAGATTGATTGTGAGTATTATTTTATAAGTAAATTAAAAGCTATATGGGACCTGTAGGAGTATAAATAAACTTTTATAACATATGAAAATTTTATAAGATTCATTTATATGTGTTCTTATATTATGCCTTGAGTTGAAACCCTATAGTTGTGAACATATCAGTCAATAAAATAACTAATTTTGATTGATTAAAAACTTTAGTGGTATATATGATAGGTTAATAAGGATAATTAATGTTGTATAAAATTTAAATATGTTTCATTTTTCTTTTAATATTCATAATTCACAATATATTAGAAATTTAAAGAGCAAGAAACTTTGCTAACAGTGTTTGCATGAATAGACCAATGAAAATCTTGATAAAAACATTGAATAGAAGAATAAATGAGCCATAAATTAAATTTATAAAGGTGGGGAGATGTATTACATACATTAATAATATTAAAATACCCTTTTAAACATTATGCATGGAAATTTTGATTTTTTTGAGTGCACTTAGTCTCTTACAAGGCCTGTAAACACTAGAAATAGGGTTTTGATGTTTAAACATGAATCCACTAGTGAAAGTCTAAATTTTTTGTAAATAGATAGTTTTGAGGGACCTAGAATATTTTTTAGTGATTTTTCATGGATTATATATATGTAAGTGCATTCATAGTCGATTCAGTGTGTGTATGTGCAAAAATAGGGCTAATAGACCTAATAGTAAGCTAAATGGGTCAATAAAGATGGTTTGTGAGTTGAATTATCTCCTATAATTTTATAAGGAAATGAATATTGTAAAAGGGTATTTATACCAGCTAGTAATGTTTCAATATATATCCATACACATCTATAAATGAAAGAAAACCTTGGACAAATGGTTAATAGGTTTATCCAAAAGTGGGCATAGTTGTATCAAGAGGATTTGATGTATTATATAAGGTAGGGAATGAGTTTAAAAGTATAAAATAAGTACATATAAGAGTAAAATAAACATGAAACATTTTTATGAACCTTATAAACATCACATGATGTATGAATCATTGAGCCATTAGAAGTGAATTAAATCATTGAATAAGAGAAAGTGATAGAAAGTGTTTTATATCTCTACATCATCTAGAATTAAAGCCAAGTAGATGTTTTTGGAATAACTATATATAGGTATATGATTAATTATTACGTTATTCATAGTTCATGTTGCATGAATGTGTAGGTAAGAAAGAAAGGAGGTAGTTTACAAGGAGTATTGTTGAAAGATAGAGTAAGAAGGTAGATAAAGAGAATGTACGATCTATTTTATGGCTGATTATTTAGTTTGGATGTAATAATTATGGTATACTATAGTTAATATAAATAGGAGATAATAAATTTTTAAGGTGCTAACCATAAATCAAGATATTTATTAACAAGCTCAAAATAGATAAGCTCATAAATAGAGCTTATAGAAGAGAAGACAGTCCTAGTGTAAAGGACAAGAGATGGAAAGGCCCTAGGGAGATATGAAATAGAGAGAGATAAGGGTTATAAGTGTGAAACAAAATAAAGTTGTACAAGTGAGGCCAAAAAGATATATTTATGTACCCATGTTTGGTACTTAAAATGAAAATGAAAGGCGAGGTAGAGAGAAAAGTAAGAGAATGGGTAAAATTATAATGCCATAATGAGAGAATAATGGAGATAAAGATAAAATAAATGAAATATGAATTGGAAATGATGGAAAGAGAGTTACTAAATATGTGGAATGTGTATAATTTTCAATGTGGAAAGTATATTATGAAAAAGGTTAAGTATTGCTTTAGAGAAAGGATGCAAGAGAGAGAGAATCATCAAGTAATGGAATGTGTACAAAAAAAATGTAAGGAGATGGTAAAATAATTGAAGTTAATGGAAAAAAAAGAGGAAATTTGGACCAAATAATTATATACTAACATTTATTTTTCATGGTTTAAAGTAGGTAAATATATGGAAAATGAAGAAAATGATTTGAATGAAGACATTGATTGGACAACAATACATAAAGAAGAACTTGATGAATGGAAAAGAACGAGTAAAATTGAAGATGTGATGTTTTAATACCCTAAATATGGTGAATTACTTGATGAATAAGAGTGGAGAGATGATCATCAAACAAAAAGTGATAAATAATACATAACATACCACATAAAGGTAGCAAAGGACCAAGAAGGCAAATAAACAATAGGTAATGAATCAAATGCAATTGTTGATGAATATTATTAAGATGAAGATGATGTTTTGTATAAATATACTATAGGTTTATTTGAGGAGTAAATAATAGAAGGAAATAATAAATATGCACATGAAGTTATTAAGGAAAATAATGAACAAGTCAATGAGGATGTGACTAATTTACCAGTCCATGAAGAGAAGATGCAAGGTGATGAGTTGGCTGATTGTACAGTTGAAGAAGAAGCAGTTATAGTGGATGACAACATGATAGAGGATGGTGCCAAAAATAGTATGAGAAAGATTGAAACATTTGAATATTCATGAAATAAGGAAGAGAGTATGATATGTAACATGTATTTTGACGAAGAGGGGAAAACAACACTAATAGAGGAAGTAATAGATATAGAATGACAATTCATCCTAAATGCCATGAAAGTGGAAGATGATTTTGAAAGAATAAAAGGAAGAAAGATAAAATAAAGATAAAATTAGAAGAATGAAAATCATATATAGGTATATCAAAGCATTAAGTGGATGGAAAGGAGGAGAAAGAAGTCAAGATACAAGTGTGGCAGTTAGGAGCACACATATTGCTATGAAAGTTAGAATAAAGAAAAATGTTAGGGTCAAGTTATTTTATCCCATTAGGAGTATGATGTAGTGGAATCTTAGAAATTCTAAAATTTTGTCTAGGATGTGTTTTAAGATTCATTTTTGTGAGTAAAATTTGATTTTTTGTTTAATGCAAGTTTCTCACCTTTTGTGTAATTTAAATTTTCAAATTTGTAAAAAGAAGTTTAAGAGTGTGTTTAGGTATAAAAAATAATGTGAGGATACAAGGATGTATGAGAGAGTCTTAAAATACCTGATTGGACAATATAAATGTGTTTTTCACGAGAATTTTGTGATATGTCAGGTTTAGGTGTAAGGTGGCAGTTAGGGAGTCCACCACCCTACATGGGTAAAAAGATGGTGGGAAGTTCCTTGATACAAGAAATGGTTAGGAATTTTTATAAAAGTATATATAAAGTATTTTAAGTAAGATATATGGTGTGTGATTTGATATAAGAGAATATGAGGAGAAAAAAGTGCAAATAGTGTTGAGAGAGGAAAATGAAGGTCTACCAAAACAATATACAGGACTATCTGAGCCATTTTTATATGAATAAAAGTTTCAAATGATTAAATTATGTTTGTACAAGTTTTATTTCTTAAAAATCATGTCTAAAGTTATTTCAATGATCTGGTAACTATAGGTATTAAAATCTTAATTAAATATTTATTTTAATCTTAATAGAGTAATGTTTTGTAATGATCAAGAATGAGTTGGTCTTATGATATGTAGAAGCTAGAATAATAAGTAAAGGGTTGTAAGAATGATTAGGTAGATGTTGAAACTTATTTTATTTGAAACTTCATAGTATCTATTGTTTGAAAAATGTGATAGTGAATTCTTAAGCTCTATTTTATGGTTGATTGGCCCAATCTTTGTTAACAAGAAGTGTGGATGAGTCAAGATAGATTGATTGTGAGTATTGTTTTAGAAGTGAATGAAGAGTTATATAGGACCTATGGGAATATAAAGGAACTTGGATAACCTATGAAAGTATTATAGGATTCATTTATATGTGTTATTCTATTATGAATTGAGTTGAAACCCTATAGTTGTGAGTAGAGTAGTCAAGAAAATAACTAATTTCACTAATTAGAAACATGAGAGGTCTAGGTGATACGTTAATAAGGAGAATGAAAGTTGTAAATAACATAAATAAGTTGCATTTATATTTTTAGAGTCTCAAACCACAACATATTGTAAATTTAAAGAGCAAGAAACCTTATTAACATTATTTTCATGAACAGACCAATGAAAAGATTGATAGAAACATTGAATATAAGAATCAATCAGCTTTGAGTTTAATTTGGAAAGGTGTAGAAACATAGTGTAAACCTTAGGAAGATTATATGAGAAATTTAAACTTTGTGAAAATCATGTTTGAGATATTTGGGTGCTCTCGAGCTCTTACAAGGCCTATAAACCCTAAAACTAGGGTTTTGATGTTTAAACATGAATCCACTAGTGAAAGTCTAAACAAATTTTTAGTCAGATAGTTCAGAGGGCACTTGAAAGGATTTAGTGGTTTCGAATGGATTTCATATAGTGAAGTACATTTATAGTGGATTGAGTATTTGTATATGCAAAAATATGGCTAATAGACCTAATAGTAAGCTAAGTGGATCCAAAAATATGGTTTGTGAGCTGAATTAGGTCTTATAATTTCACAAGAAGATGAACCTTGGAAAAGGGTATTGAGATCAGGTAGTAATTTTACATATGTATATGTACACATACATATATGAAAGAAAATCTTAGACAAAGGGATACTAGGATTACCCAAAAGTAGGCATAGTTGTATAAAGAGGATTTGATGCATTGTATAAGGTTGGTAATGAGTTGAAAAGCCTAAAAGACACACATATAAGAGGCTAATAACCATGAACCAATGATCCACTATAAGTGATGTAAATCATTGAATAAGAGAAAGTGACATAAAGTGTTTTATATCTTTTCATCAGGGGTGATACACCAAGATGATTTCCACATGACCATGATACTCCTATCATAATGAAACAAGGTTTAGAAACTAGATTTAAAGTCCTAAGGGATTCTAAAATCAATGTTTTAACATAGAGGTGAGATGTATGAAACCAACACAAGGTAAATGAATCAGGGGGCATGATTCACAATCTAAGAACAATAATACACTAGAAAGGAGCCTAACATACTTGAATACACTCTATATGACCTATTAAAATAGTAATTCTTGCATAAACATGAAAGGATAAGTTAAGAAAGAATAGAGTATTATCATTAAATACACCATACATTACTTTACACAGAAAACTATTTATAAACTCAAACCATACTTTGATTAATGTTCAAAGGTAAAATACAATATCATTCTAGTAGGACTTTGTCATACGAGGTATGGTGTTAGTTTACAAGAGACAAAATAGTTTCTAATTATAGAATTGGAGAGAGAGGAGAAGAGAATGAAGTTAAAGGGTTACTAAGACATGTGTCATGCTAAGAGGAGGAGTTACACATGTAGGAAAATGAATGTGAGATAGACCATGTAGGGTATGATAGGATAAATGACCCTCAAAGGCATGAAAACTCTTCTAATGTGATGGAAAAATCCTTTTGCTTGCTAAGAAAAATACCTTAATCATTTGTTCATTTTAGAACATATAAAAACTAACTAGGGATATATCTCATGATTTGAATAATAGGGATGGGTTGTATACATGATCCACCATTCATTGGTTGCATCCCTAATCATCTATATTCTTCTTTACATGAGTTACCAATACCTATAGTCCAAGTAACTAATTTTTAGCTCACCACTCAAACTTTGCCTCAAAATTATCCTCATTTTTCCATTAAAATACATATAGGGTAGTTAATGTCACATGTAAATACCTTACTTAGGATTATATTAATTAGGTATACCTTAAAATGCATCACAGTTAGAAATTTCATCCTCTCACTAGCTTATTCACTTTGGCAGTTTTGAGTATCTAACATGAAGTGACCTATTGAAACACTTAGTGAAATTTAAAAAAAATAAATTTACATGAGGCATTAAATAAATTCCTAATCCTTATCCCAAATTTTATTGAATATCTTAAAACCTCCTAAACCTGTAAAACTTCAAAAATAGTAAATAAATCCTCATTTCACCCCTTTCCATACAAGTAGGGTACAACATAGAAGGATGTGGGAATCCATAGAGAGTCCCATAAAATATTAAACGATATATAAATCCATTATATTCCATTTGTATATCTCTCTTGATTTATTTCTTCCATCGGGTCATGAATCAGGGTTTTGAAGCATCATAGGCTCTTTCCACCCTTAGGCTTTGTTCATAAATATGTGACATTGGAGTTACAAAAAAATTACAAAAAATAAATGTTTAATACCCTCATCATCATCCATCAACTCCTTAGATTCTCATGCAGAGTGTCCAATAAGATTTGAGCATTTCAAGTTGCCTACTCTAGTTCTCCATACCATTCCATGTAGGCTTGAATTGATCTTAAGGAAAAAGTGGTTTTACTATGATTTTATTTACATATTAGAAGATTTAAAACAAATTATAAATCCTTTCATACATTTATAAATTAATTGGAGTGCTCACCTAAGGTTATAAATGAAATTGACCCTCTAGTTGGGCTTTAGGTGTAGTTGAGACCTAATAGGTTTGCTTGCACCTTTGGAGGTCTATAACACCCTATTGAATTTTAGTTACCTTTGAATGGTTTATCATGTTATAATTTTCATAAAAAATCTTTTAAAACTTTATTTTAAGGTCTAATTAACCCCTAAATCACCTGGTTATCTTATTCCTTCAAAGTCTATAGGTTAGCATGCTAGGGGAACACCCTCTATCCATGGAGAAATAGAGGGTTATTTACCTATTCACTTTTATAAGTTAGATGATGGAGAGGATTATAAAATTTATATAGATAATCTATAAAAAATTTCAACCCTTTATCACATTATTAGACCCTTAAAATTCTTTAAAACGTTGAAGACAGACTATGAGGAAGGGGATTATGTGCAGGGTTTCATTATATGACTGTATATGTTTATTTTGAGGCCTTTATCTATTATTACTCCATATGGTAAGAGCATATTGATATAAAAATTATCATTATGAGGGTGTTATAAATGAATTAATCTCTGCAACCTCCCACATACCTCTTTATACACCTTGATTAGTTAATATTGAGTGTAATGTTTTACTTTGTTTTCTATTTGAAAGGGCACCTGTAGGTGTATTTGCATGGTTTAGGATTTGTCTCAATTTATAATACATTATTTATTATTAAAATATCATTTAACATTAATATATTTCATTTATCATAATTTTAAAACCATGCTAACCTCAAAAACATAGTTTCTTAGTTCATTGCCCACTACAGTCAACTATAGTTATCTGAGCAGGGGTCCTATAGGTGGGAATTTTCCTTGGGAACTATGTCATATACCCTTTAGATCATATAAGTTGTTGGAAAAAAAATTTAAATATCATTTTTATCTATTTTTGTGGGTTTACATGCTTAATTTCATACCATGGACATATGAGAACTTATAGTCAGTTGTAGACCAATTATCTCAAGCAAGGGACACATATAGGTGTCAATGGGGTTAAAACCCTAAAATTAAAACATCCTTTATGACCTTTAAACTCATTTATATTATAATAAAATATATATAACCATTTTACATTCTTATATATGTTCTTTTATTACAAACCTAGGTGTGGGGGACATTTGAAGTTCCAAACCTGTAGATATCAGTATCTAAACTCAGTGAACAAAAGTACATATTAGAGACCTTCAAAAACTACTTTCCACTAGTCATATGTCTTAATAATATTTAATGGATATTATAATATTTGTGTAATATAATATATAATAAGTTTTATTTATCAAATATATTTACAACATGGTCATGGGGTATCATCAAAATGGCTCAGACCTCTATTTTTAGTTTGTTGGGATTTTGTCCCTGAGTTTAGATCCTCAACTTTGATCATGAATCATATCTCTCACTTGAAAATATATTGAATAATTAATAAAATTAAATATATAATTTACCTATATAACCCTAATGTGGACATAAATAAAAGTCATACACCTCCATATCAGACTCTTAGACTCCTATGCAAGCCACCTGTAAGTGTGTATTTACATGTATGTAGGCACTGAGTAGGACTGTAGGTAATGTTTAGGAATATGATCCATAAATGAGTTTTAAACCCTTCATAAAACATAAAATAGAATATTTTCATCATGTAGGACCTTATTAAGTTCAAGGACTCTCCTTCAAGGTTATTGACATATATGAGGTACTTGTAGGCATGCATTGAGTTATAGACAAACAATGAGTGGAAGATTTGATCAATATCCCCATCATATGACCTTATAACCAATTATAAATATATTTATAACTTCCTCTTACCTAATGGATACCTAAATACATGTTAAAAAATCTATACACAATCACCTCAAGTCTCTATGAGAGTTTGTAGGTGCATATACAATAACAAATAGGAAAAGATCATAGGATAGAGGATGCAAATATGATATATGTTGATCTTGCTAAATATAGATACATATGAAGTCATAAAATTAACTTATGCACCTCATAAGGAGCCACACAAGATTAAATTATTTAAGCACACATGATTAATCTCCCTTTTAAGCACATGTAGGTACATGCCAACAGTGTATGACTAGGTATTATGAAGAAACGACTATTATAATCCCTTTTATGTCATTTGGATGGGATTAGATTGATATATCATGATTATGAGAAGATACAAAAAATATTTGAACACCTCATAACCTTATATGGATGATTTTAGGACTCCATGCACCATGACTATAGTTGGGAACAAGTAGAAAGATAATGATGAGTTCGCTATGATTTTGTATTTGAATCAAAGAATGAAATATTAAGACCTAGCATGAATAAGGTAATTTATATGGCATTAGAGACATGGATAACATCATATCACATCTACATGAAACCTTTGTCAAGAACCAAACCTTCTTAAAGTGGTGAATTTGACTGCAACTTAACATGGAACATCAAATTGTGACCTTGAACCATTTCACCCATGAAATAATTTTCAAACAAAAATTAAGCATGGGACCTATGATAATAGATAGTAAACATCATCTGAATGCAAAATCACCAAATGAGCTATATGGACTAGTTAAAATAAGATCAAAACCAATAGGGTATGGCAAACCATAGGCAAAAAAACATAGTCAACCTGTTAGATATGTTTGATAAAGTATAGGACACCATTATATAAAATCCAAGAATTAAATTGAATATAAATGAGTTTAGAATCACCCCCAAAATGTATTTGATCTAAAAGTCTTCTTACTAGCCATACCAACTATAAACCTATTGACTATTTTTATGTGCATGGTGGGGTGGTGGATAAGCATAATGGTTTTTGATAATTTTTGACTCTTCAAAAGAATTTAAAGCATGGAAATTAATCTAAGGAATTTTAATATCAATCCCAAAAGATTATCCTATGTGGCATCCTCTCTCATAGGTCATACACCTCTTGAAACTCCTCTTTTGGATATATTTTCTTGGTTTTTAGTTATCACATGCAAGATTTCAATTATAAACTGACATGTATGACATGGAATAATACATTGGAAATTTTAATGGATTTAGGAACACATGTGCACCTTGAAAACCATACCACTTGCATTTAATGCTCTAAAATGACCCCTAGGTGACTCAAAATAACATAAGGCCTAATTAGACTATGACCAAGGCTAAAAGGACATAAAATCACATCTGTTAAAATATGAAACACCCTAGGAAATTTAAATGTATCCCTATATAATTTTTATACTATAGGGGGTTGACCCATTTTGACTTACGATCAAAATGGTCAACAAGTATCTCAAAAGAAATACATAGGCTACCAAATTCATTTCCATAACATTTAAATATCTATAGATTTAATGTATCTCATTTATGATAACCACTAAATATAAATTATATGTTTTTAATACTCACCTCTTGTATCTAATTATAATAAATTAATTTAATATTTAACATTTAAAATTACACACTAACATACTATTGTTAACAAAATTTGACTTTTACATCAAATTGGAACCCCTATAGGTAAAAACATGATTTTTAAGTGTTTTATTGGGTTTAATTTTAGGTAATAAGGTATATTATATGCCAATTAATGTCATTTAATGTTATATTAGCCTTGGTCCTTAGTCATTTTAGTCATTTTAGTCATTTTGAGGTCAAAAAGGTGCATTTAATGAGTTGTATAGATTTCTTGGTAGGTGTGAATGTTAAAGAAGATTATGTAACATCAAATGTGTACCAAGATGTCCCAATAAACTGATATAACTGAAATATGGTAGGTTCTTCAGAATAAATGGTAGTTTTATTGAGAAAGAAGGAGAGTTTGGCACTTGTATGACTCATTGGGAAGAGTACTGTAGAGTAAAAAATTTTGCTCTATGTTGCATTTCAATTCTCAGACACGCACTGCAATTTTGTTCCCACATACCTTGGTCATGGTGGAAAAAGTTTTGAAATAGAGCATGAGTTTGTTTCTTTTGACTCATTCTTTGTCTAAGTGTCAAAGGGCAGTGGAAGCTACCAAGTGGCATAGTCTGAGCACGAGTTCTAGCCAAGTGGAGTCATTCGAGGGAACTTTCCTAACTTTTAAAAGAGCCACAAAATGTGCCATGTATCCAATAGCAACTCAGTGGGATGCATCATGTGTCAACATCTGCCTCTCATATCAGCACCCATGTTTCATTCTATTTTTTGACAAAGGTTTTCGATAAGCTAAGTAGAAGGAAGAAGCAGAAAGCACCAGGTGGCTATTGCAAAAGGCCCTAGACTACTTTTTTAGAGGAAAGTAGAAGTCACCACATGTCAACATCTAATAGATAGTCGGTTCAATGCTTGGGTTCAATGTTTTTTGGTTCAATACCTTAGTTAATGTGTAAATGGCATGTAGTGTTGAACTATTGAACCATTTTGGTTCATCAGGCAGTTCAAGGGAGTGTCCCAAAAACCAAAGGGGTCAAGTACATTTTTAAAAGGAAGAAGGGCATTGTTTCATTTTTTTTAAAGTGTTGAAAAGTAGCAGAGGCCACCAAGTGTCACTTTTTGATCCCCTTTCTACTCCATCCTCAGAAGCAGTGGAAGACGCCACGTATCTTCCCAAGAATAGCAGAGGCCACCACGTGTCAGCTTCTGAAAGACCATCTTCAAACTTCATTGCTGAATAAAGATTATGGTGGGTCCTAGGTGTTATTTCAAAGGTCTATAGAAGCTACCAAGTGTCACCTTCTATAGGAGCCTAATATGTACCCTGAATAATCCTACAACATAACTAAAGGGAATGCGGAAAGAGCCATGTGTCTTCGATAGATCAAGTGAAAAGCACCAAGTGTCATTCTCCAGTGCCTTCTATGTAATAAGAAGATTTTTAGGGAATTGACTAAGTGTCCTCTTCTATTTCAATTGGATAGAGTTTTTTGTGTATCTATTTCAACAAGTGAGCTAGGGAGAACTTAGTGGGAGTTATTTTTGGTAGGTGGAGCAATTCACTGGGTATATTTTTTGGGGCTTGCAAACATTAAAAGGGGTCATCTATTTGTCCCCTATAAGCGAAAGAGAATGGATAGTTGTGTGGCTAAGCAGGTGATAGAATGAGGAAATTTGGGCACGAAAGGAGGTACTAGACATGAATCGACACACCATAGTCAAGGCAGCCACCCCGCCCTAGCATGGCCCTTTTTGATAAGACAAGAATGTATCCAAGGCATTGAATACACAAAATTCCACACTATTTTATCTCAAAATCTAAGGCTATAAAAAAGAGGGGGGATTGTCTAAGAAAGGATATAGAGAGATTTATTGTAAAAGGTTTAGACATTCTAGAGTTTGTGATAAGTAATATCATTTGCTTTGTCTCATTTTCTTGAGTTGTAAAGTTGATGTAACTGTGCATGTTTTTGTGCCTTTTATGTGGCTAAAAGAATTAAGAAGATTGAACTCTATGCCTTTGCTGATATTATCTATGTCATTTGCAAAAGTAGTCTATACTGTAGATTTTCTAGAGTTGTGATTAGGAATGTCATTCGATTTTGTCTCATTTTCTTGAGTTAGAAGTTCTACATAACTATACATGTTTTTGTGCCTCTTATGTGATTGGAAGATTCTTATAAGAAGATTGAACCCTATGCCTCTATTGAAATTTTCTATATCTTAGCAAAAGAAGTCTCTATTGTGAGCCTCTGTTTCTATTATTTCAATCTTTTACAGTGATCATGCACTTGTTTGCTGTTAAATGTAAATGAATCCTACATATAGTCTCAATGTGCTCAAGATAAGGATCAAAATTACACTCAGGTGCATCACCATAATTAGGTCTCATTTTCTACATTTGCATTTTTGTTTAATTTTATATCCTTTTTCCCCACACTTGATACAAAAGAAGAGACCAGCTTCTCTAAAATTTGGAGGTTGTTTCAATCCACAATATCCCACAACGTG
Source organism: Torreya grandis (assembly GCA_037957365.1). Classification (NCBI taxonomy): domain Eukaryota; kingdom Viridiplantae; phylum Streptophyta; class Pinopsida; order Cupressales; family Taxaceae; genus Torreya; species Torreya grandis. The sequence goes on from JARHVA010005088.1 coordinate 375,804, forward strand.
AAACTTCCCATTGTTGTTGATTAGAATCAAGCACAATTTTAAGCATCAACAATTTTTGGCACACCCAGTGGGACCAGTCTTGAAGTTTCATTCAAGACCATATGAACTAGAGAGCTATAAGGACTCAGAGCTATGGGCTAGACACCACATCATAATCTACTACAAATCTAGGTATTCTTTTGCCACCTTTGGTAATAAGCCCAAGAAGAAGAGCTAACCAGTTTGTACTGATACCAAATATGGGAGCCCCTATACCCCCAAGAAATTATGCAAGTTGGAACACTAGTAGCCCCTTAATCCTCCCAACACCACCAGCAATTTGGGATCCTATCTTAGTAAATGCCTTAAAAGCTCTGCCCAAGTTTAGTGGGGAAGACTCTAAAACACCTGCAAAACATCTTTAAGATGTATCAGATGTTTGTGTTATACATGTTGTCACACAACAAAATGTGGCCATAAGATTATTAGCAACTTCTTTTAAGGGGAAGGCTTTAGAATGGTATCAGTCTTTGACCCTAAATACCATATCTACATGGGACCAGCTTGGAAATCTATTCTTTGAAAGATTTGCAGAGAAGGGTGATAAGTCTTCTTTGTTATAGTAGTTAATCACCATTCAAAGGGGACCATAGGAAGACATGACTGACTTCAATACCATATTTTAAAAAACTTGGGATAGAATCCCTGCTATAGCTAGACCACTACTAGGTATGGCCATAGTGTTTTATCTCAAAGCTTTAAATTTAGATATATATGTTATGATTTAGTCACTTGGAGGACACACTCTGCCAGAGGCTTATGAATATGCGGTCAGAGCTAAGAATCACTTAATAGATGCTGGAAAGTTACCTCTAAGGCCTCCCATGCCCATGTTCCCAAAAATTTCCTTGCCCTTACCTCAAGAAGTTCTTAAATCTGTAAGCCCACCTGTGTCTATGTACACTTACCCTCAACTATCTGTGAAAGAACCTACCTCTACTCAGTCATCTGAGATGGATGATATCAAGAATATCCTAAGGATGTTTTCCAATGAGATGATCAATATAAAGAGACAACAGAATACTTTCCCTAGGCCTCCTTATCAAGGATATCAAGGAGATAGGTTTACATCCCAACCAAACCAATATCAAGGTCCTCCAAAACAAACTAACCATCAACCAATGAATTAATTAGTTTCAGTTCCCTCACCCTCACAAACCATTCCTCCCAACTCAAATAGGGATATAGTTCCAGGATGGAATAATTATGTGGAGGATACTAATGCCTAGTGTTTCCCTTACATTAATGCTCATACACCTAGAGATTGTCTTAGGGGTAATCTACAACAAAGGGTGGTAGAACAAAGAAGAATGGATGGTCAGTTTTCCAGTACCAGTGATAATTAAGCCTATCAACCTCCTGGGATGTAGAATTTAGTCTTAGTGGCTCAGATGCAAGGAATGTCCTTACAACAAGAGGAAGAAATATCCCCAAAACATGCTTTATTCTCATGGGTTGAAGATGAAGAATTAGTTTTCTTAAACGAAGCATCTACTTCTTAGAGGCCAGTGGTGCAATCAGATTACTACACCAGATCAAAGAGGAGAATGGTGGAATAGCCTGAGATTGTAAGTGGTCAAGTCAAGAATAGTCCTCCATCTCAAGGCCAAAGAAATTTTGCTATTAGACAAGAAGTGCCTCAACAATGCAAGATCAAGGGATTCCTACCCAAATTCAGGAAAAAATGAGATATCCTTATGTCTAAAAAACTCAATTTTTGGGACTGATAAATGAGGTGGATAAATTAAAGAAAACTCTAGCCCAAGTATCGATATGGGATATATTGGCTATTCTTGAATAGAAGACACCACTATAAGAATCTCTGTAAGGCAAAGTACTGCCTAAAGGTATTGTCACCAAGGAAGGACATGTTGGAAAAGAAAAGCTCAAAAATACAGTTCCTCTGAATACAACAACCTTTGTGAATGATGCAGCACAAGTAAGTAAATCCAAACCAAAGCCCTTATATTTGACTCTAATAGTTGGAAAGAAACTCTTTACATAATGCATTGATAGAGTTAAGAGCTAGTACTATAGTGATGCCAAAGCAAATAGCTGATGATTTGAAAATAAAATATGAACCCCTTGAAAAAAGATTTATGTAGCTAGATGGCAAAACAGTAAAAATTGTAGGGAGAATCAAACAACTCCCATTGAAATTATAGACATGTCCCAACATAATTATCAACCATAATGTAGTAGTCATAGATATACCTCCTATCTTTGGTTTATGTTTATCCAGAGAATTTACAGCAAAAATAGGAGGATATATGTCTCTTGACTGGTCTCACCTCATCTTGAGAACCAGATACAGTTTGAAGATGAAAATTCTATCTAAACCAGTATCAAAATACCATATCACCAATGAATCAACAACAAGATTAGAGGTAGATCATGCTATGTTAAATAAGGAAGAAAATATTTTTGTTGATGAGCTAGGTGATTGGACTGAGCATGATTAAGAAGAATAAAATAGCCAATTGTTGGCTATGGTGCATAGCGACCCGTATGGTAACTATGACTCTACTGGTTTGGGCACATATGTCACTTTTGATGAGGACTAGGCAATCCCAAATGTTATATGGGAAAAGGCACCTACTACTCAAGATTCAAAGATCTGGACCTTGAATTTTGATGGGAATAGAAGTAAACATGGTGCTGGAGCAAGAATTTTCAAATGGTGATAAAATTTGAAGGGATATCTAATTCCAATTTGCTTGCACTAATAATGATGCTGAGTATGAATATTTAGTACATGGGCTCTTTTTAGCCAAGAAAAAGGGAATAAAGAATCTAAAAGTAAAAGGAGATTCAAAATTAGTGGTAAAGCAAATTAGAGAAAAGGTAGCAGCCAAAAATATGAGAATGAGATCCTACAGAGATAGGATTTGGGATTTGATAAAAGATTTTAAAGCTTTCAATATCGAGATAGTCCCTAGAAGTCAATACTCTAAAGCTGATAGGATGGCCCAGATTGGCTCATAGTTTAACTGAACAACTAGCCTATTGATTAACAATGAGTCAGTAAAAGTTATAGTGAGGCCGACTATTCTAGACAATGACGATAACTGGCAAGTATTTTAAAATGATGCTTAGGTAGTCTCATTATTACAACAATTAGATGAGTTTGCTGATCAATTGCAAACCAAAATTGAAGAGGCATATGGTGATCAAATTGTACAATTAAGGACTAATAAACTCCCTAAGGGTTTGATCACCTTAGAAAACTTGTTTGACCTAGAGGATGTAAGCCTAGAAAAGAAAAGGTTCTAGGTAGACAAAGCAGACTATTCTGAAATAGAGGTGAGTGATGGGAAAAGGCTAAAAGTTGGGAATTTTGAAACTCAAGAAGAGAAGGAAAGACTAATCAAATTGTGCCAGAGATATGACAGAGTCATAGCTTGGAGCTATGAAGACCTTCATGGATACAATAGAGACACTATTTAGCACATAATAGAACTGACTGAAGGGTCTAAGCCCATAAAACAAAAATAGAGGCCAGTAAATCCAAGGATTGAGCCTCTAATGGTAGATGAGTTGTAAAAACTTTTAGATTCCAAAATGACATTTCCAATCAAGCACTCAACTTGGGTATCAAATCTAGTACCAGTTAGGAAAAAGAATGCAGATGTAAGAATGTGTGTAGATTTTAGAAATCTAAATAGAGCATCTCTGATAGACCACTATCCCTTTCCCTCCATGGAACAAATTCTACAAATTGTGGCTAGATTAGAGAGGTTTTCTTTACTAGATGGTTTCTCTGGATACAATCAGATTTGGTTGGCTAATGAAGATCAGTACAAAACTACTTTTACTACCAAATGGGGAACATTTGCATATGCTAAGATGCCATTTGGCTTATCAAATGCAAGAACCACATTTTAAAGAGATATGGATATAGCCTTTGGTGAGCTTATAAATATGATTATCCTAGTCTATCTAGATGACCTCACTATATTTTCAAAAAATGATGATGATCATTTTGATCATATAGAATCTATCTTCTAGAAATGTTAGGATTTTGGGATATCATTGAATCCCAAGAAATGCATCATTGTTGTACCTTAGGGTAAATTTTTGGGACATATATTATCTAAAGGAGTTTCTATAGATCCCAAGAGAATCACATCTATAATGAACCTACCTCTTCTAGTAAATTAAAAGGTAGTTCAGTCTTTTTTAGGGAAGATCAATTTTGTCAGTAGATTCATATCTAATTTTGTAGGCTTGATAAGACCAATGACACTCTTGCTAAATAATGACTTGGTCTTCAAATGGACTACAGAAGGAAGGCAAGCTTTTGAAGAGGTCAACAAGGCTATCACAACAGCCCCAGTACTTAAAAACCTAGATTTTTTCAAGCCCTTCGTAATATATGTCTATGGAGGAGAGTCAAGTATTGCTGCTATCTTGACTGAAAAGAATGACAGGCTGGAGGGGGAACACCCAATAACCTTTTTCTCAAGGAATCTCAAGGATTATGAGACCAAGTACAATTTTATGGAAAGACAAGCCTATGCCATGGTAAAAGCCCTCAAGAAATTTAGGCATATGATATCAGGGAACAAAATTTTGATACTTGTAGCTCACCCAAGTGTTAGGGAATACATCATGGAGGGAGAAATTATTGAGAAAAGAGCCAAGTGGATCACTAAGATCCTTGAATATGATGTAGAGGTCAGAACCACCAAGCTATTCAGAGGCAGGGGTCTATGCCAATATAGAACCCAAGAGCTTGAAAAGAGGTTACCTAAGGAAGCAGATTCAGAAGGAGAGATGGAGATGGTGCTAAAAATACAAGAGGTTGATCAGGAATCCTAGGTCACAAGCATGATTCATTTTATGAAAAATTGGATTTATTTGAGAGAACTCCTTCAAAATAAGAGGAGATATTATAGGATACAGGGATTTTATTTTGTTTTAATTGAACAAGTCCTCTTAAGAAGAAATTCTGATGGAAAACTGTTAAGATGTGTAGAACACGCTGAAGCTAAGAGAATACTACATGAAATGCATCATGGAATATCAGAGAGCATTTTTCTATAAATACCATAGCCATAAAGATAAGTGAGGCAAGATATTTCTAGCCTACTTTATTTGCAGATTGTTATTAGATGGTTAAAAAATGTCAATCCTGCCAATATTATATGGGGATGAGGAGGAATGCAGCCATGCCCCTTAGTCCTATAATTGTGGATGAACCTTTTACTCAATAGGGTCTTGACTTCATTAGAATGATAAATCTAGTGTCCAGTATGGGTCACAAATAGATATTAACTACCACAGACTATTTCACTAGATGGACCGAGGCAGTCCCACTTAAGGAAGCAACAGAGAATGTGATCCTAGATTTTCTAGGGAGTATCACTACTCCCTTTGGGGCTCCTCACACCATAATTTTAGATAATGCTAAAGCATTCTTGGGGTCTAAAGTATCTAAATTTTCCTTGAAACATGGAATATATATGAAAAGTTCATCTAACTGTTACCCTCAAGGTAATGGTCTGGTAGAATCAACCAACAAGAACCTGATAAGACTCATCAAAAGAGTAGGAGATGATCATCACAAAGAGTGGCATAAAGTGCTTAATCTAACACTATGGGCTAATAAAATCATGCCTAAGCAAGTGATCAAAATGTCCCCATATGAATTGGTATATGGAAAGTCTACTATGATTCCCCTAAGCTTGGAAATCCCTGCTCTCCACCTGATCAAACAAATTGAAATTAAAGAAAATGGCCCCATGCAGGTCAAACTTGCAAAACTTTTGGAAGTTTAGGAAAAGAGGGATATAGCCCATGAATCATTGATTAAGCATCAGGAAATGGTTGAGAACTATTTTGATAAAAGAACTTTGAATCCTAATGTTGAAGTAGGCTCAATTGTTTTGAAATGGGATGCAAGAGCTGCCAAGCTGGGTCAGCATACCAAATTTGAAGCATTATGGACTGGTCCATATAAAATTCACGCATGCAAGCAGAAGAATTCATTGAGTTGGAATTAATGGAAGGATAACCTGAAGAGATTCCTATAAAAAAAACTATTTGAAGCATTTCAATAAACTTGCGTCTCTAATGTATTATAGTTAAATAATTTCCCTTTCTTGCATTGTTTTTTCATTGTTTTTTTGCTTTTCTTTTTAAATAAGTGTTTTAAACACATGTCAATGGCTCTTTTGAAGCTATAATTTTTGCAATTTTGATCTAGCAAAAGGTGGAGTTTTCTTTTTGAGCAGGCTCAAAAGTCCTGGGGGTCACAATAACTGTAGAGTAAAAAATTTTACTCTACATTGCATTTTGATTCTCAGTCACGCATTACACTTTTATTCCCACATACCTTGGTCATGGTGGTAGAAGTTTTGAAATAAAGCAAGGGTTTATTTATTTTGACTCATTTTCTATCTAAGTGTCGAAGGGAAGTGGAAGCTACCAAGTGGCGTAGTCTGAGCACGGGTTCTAGCCAAGTGGAGTCATCCGAGGGACCTTTCCTAACTTTTAAAAGAACTACAGAACGTGCCACATATCCAATAAAAAATTAGTGGGATGCATCATGTGTTGGTATCCACTTCTCATATCAGCACCCACATTTCATTCTATTTTTGAATAAAGGTTTTTGACAAGCTAAGTAGCAAGAAGAAGCGGAAAGCACCAGGTGGCAGTCACGAAAGGCCCTGGACTACTTTTTTAAAGGAAAGTAGAAGTCACCATGTGTCAGCATTTGAGAGATAGTCAGTTCAACACCTAGGTTCAATGCCTTGGTTTAATGGTTTTTGGTTCAATACCTTAGTTAACATGTAAATGGTGTGCAGTGTTGAGATGTTTAACCATTAAACCATTTTGGTTCATCAGGCAGTTTAAGGGAGTGTCCCCAAAACCAAAAGGGTCAAGTACCTTTTCAGAAGGTAGAAAGGCATCATTTCATTTTGTTTAAAGTGTCAAAAAGCAATGAAGGCTTCCAAGTGTCACTTTCTAGGCCCCTTTCTACTCCATCCTTGGAAGCAGTAGAAGACGCCACGTATCTTCCCAAGAACAGCGGAGGTTGCCATGTGTCAGCTTTTGAAAGACCATCTTCAAACTTCATTACCAAATAAAGATTGTGGTGGGTCTCAAGTGTTATTTCAAAGGTCTATAGAATCTACCAAGTGTCACCATCAGTAGGATCCTAATATGTGCCATGAATAATCTTACAACATAGCTAAAGGGAATGCAAAAAGAGCCGCATGTCTTCGATAAATTAGGTAGAAAGTGCCAAGTGTCATTCTCCAGTGCCTTCTAAGTAATAAGAAGATTTTTAGGGAATTGACTAAGTTTCCTCTTCGATTTCAATAGGACAGAGTGTTCTATGTATCTATTTTAGCAAGCAAGCTAGGGGAACTCAGCAGGAGTTATTTCTGGTAGGTGGAGCAGTTCACTGGGTAGATTTTTTGGGGCCTGCAAACATTAAAAGGGGTCATCTATTTATCCCCTGTAAGTAGAAGAGAATGGATAGTTACGCAGCTAAGCAGGAGATAGAATGAGGAAATCCAAGCATAGAAGGAGGTACTAGACATGAATCGACATGCCGTAGTTAGGGCAGCCGCCCCACCCCAGCGTGGCCCTTTTTGATAAGACAAGAATGCATCCAAGGCATTGATACGTAGAATTCCACACTATTTTATCTCAAAATCCGAGGCTATAAAAAGGAGGGGGGATTGTCTAAGAAAGGAAATATAGAGATTTATTGTAAAAAGTTTAGACTTTCTAGAGTTTGTGATAAGTAATATCATTTGCTTTTGTCTCATTTTCTTGAGTTGTAAATTTGATGTAACTGTGCATATTTCTGTGCCTTTTATGCGGTTGAAAGAATTAAGAAGATTGAACTCTATGCCTTTGTTGATATTATCTGTATCATTTGCAAAATTAGTTTATACTGTAGATTTTATAGAGTTGTGATTAGGAATGTCATTTGCTTTTGTCTCATTTTCTTGAGTCAAAAGTTCTACATAACTGTACGTGTTTCTGTGCCTCTTATGTGATTGGAAGATTCTTATAAGAAGATTGAACCATATGCCTCTATTGACATTTTCTATATTTCAAAAGAATAAGTCTCTATTGTGAGCCTCTATTTCTATTATTTCAATCTTTTGCATTGATCATGCACTTTTTTGCTCTTAAATGTAAATGAATCCTGCATATAGTCTCATTGTGCTCAAGATTAGGATCAAAATTACACTCAGGTGCATCACCATAGTTAGCTCTCATTTCCTAAATTTTCATTTCTATTTATTTTTCTATCCTTTTTCTCCACACTTGATACAAAAAAAGAGACCAGCTTCTCTAAAATCTAGACTTCAAGCCACAATATCCCACAGCTTGAAACTTCCCATTGTTGATTAAAATCAAGCACAATTTTAAGCATCAACAAGTACCACATGGAAAATTATTATGAATAATCCATTAATATTATCCAAAGACATACCAATGCTTTATTTGATCTTAAAGTTTCATTTTTATACCAAAAAAATTATGCTTCATCTTTGCTTTCGTAGACATGCAAAAGTGACCTTTAGGTTATTGCTCATTCTGGGCAACTGTGAAGGTTTTATGTCAAATGATTTTGGGAGATTGTATTAAACATATACACCTTCATTTAAATATAATTATTTTTAATAATGGTCACTTATGATTCATGAACCATCCTCATGAAATTGATTTTACTTTTTTGTTAGCTATTTGACATACCTTGTATATTTTATTCCATTTTGGTCAATTCCATATGAACTAGTTGGTAATGTTGAATCCATATGATTTTTTATGCCTTTTAAGATGGTATCCATTCTTATTTTCAAGTTTAATGGTGTTTTGTTGAGCAAACCATCTCAAGTTGGTAGATTAGTCTCAGTCAAGATGACATGAAATTATTTTTAACCATTTTTCAAAATCCTCATGATTAATCATGATTTAATAGAGTTATATAGGGTTTTTTTTATCATTTTTAAAATTTTATATTGTTTCCTTTCACCTTCCATTCTCATATTTTTCATAAATTCTCATGAGTGTAGTCATGGAGCACCATACAGTTAACTTTTGCTCACTATTTTCTTGAAACCATGGTGAGGTACATGTTTTGAACCTATATGTCATGTTAAAAAAGGTGTATTTAAGGTTATTAAGTCTTATTGGACCATTTTTAAACATTAATTTGTGAATAAATCCTTCATTTTATGCAAGGAGGAAAGACTATGTAGCTATGTATAATATCCTCACAAATTCTCTAATAAACACTCATCTATAGGTTCCCCATAGAAGATGTCAAATTTTAAGGAAGTATTTGAGATAATAAGGACCATGGATAATTAAAATAATCTGATTTAAATCCTTTTTATTGAAATAAAACCCAAGATATGTCAAGGATAAGACATACTTTCCGTGTTTAACTCACTGCTTGTGCATCGGAATACACACCTACAAGAGTTGTTAATAGAGAATTGAGAGTGTTCGTGAGGGAATTTGAAAAGGTGTTGGAGCTATTTTGAAGTCATAGTATTATAATTTGACCATTATATACCATGTTTGAAGTGCTAATATTTAAAGTGGCATGTAAATCACTTGTGAAGATGAGAAAATTGAATATAGGGACACTTTCCCTAAAAATGCAAAACAGTGGTCATAAAGGTTTTGTAAATATCCTATAACATCTTTGCCAAGATAGTTGTATCATTTAGATAAGTTAAAATTTTATCCCCTATCATAGAGAGAAACCATTAAAAAAAATTTAATTCAATAAGTGGGTGAAATTTATAAATTTGGAGCCTTAAATGTGCAATTCACAACACAAAACTTGGGCATTATCATCTATAAGTCTGAGGCTAAAAGGAGCCTTTTTCATCCAAAGTTGCACATTAGATATATGCACAATATGTGAGTATATAAAAATGTTTTTATTTTTATACATGAGTTAAAATATCATTAGATGGAATGACACTTTGTTTTTTGGTTCCCCAAAGACATTTCTAGTCTATACACTATGGAGATGTTGACCTGCAACTGGAAAAATAGGCAGTAAATCAATCAAGGATTTTTTATGGTATCTTAGCTCGTCCAAAGTGGGTAAAAGGTGAAAATAGATACTATATTACTGTAAAATTAAAATTATATCTTAATAACATAATAACTAGACTCAACTAAAGCCAATACATGCTTATAATATTCAAGAAAGATAGAAACATAGTCAGTTGTAAGGGTAGTAAGATTCAGTAAAGGCTAGTTATTTTGAAGTTGAAAATACATGTTATAGGTGACTATAAGGAATAGGATAGATAAAATATTTAATTCAGGCCTTATATCAATGAAATCATATCCAAGTGTTACTTACACCTACAGGCAGGGGGAACATAGCAGACAAGGTATCATACTCATGCCTAGCTGAGTAAAAACATAGACCAAGATGAAAAAATGGTTGATAAGGGTTCATAAGCATGATGAAAACCTATAAAATTATATATATTATATTTTTACACCTTAATTACATGTATATATGGTAGAGAGAGGGCTCTAAATAGAAAAAATATAGTCAAATTAGTAAATGCTTGCACAGAGTGTCTTCCCTCATACTCCACTTTGGTTTTCAATGCCTTTGGAGGGTCTAATCATTAAATAAGGAGATTTAATTTTGTATATTTAGTATATAATACTTGAAAACTCATATAAAATAGATAATTTTATTTGATGAAATAGGGGATTTCCCTCTATTTTGTCTCAGATAGAGGGCATTCCATTTTGAGCATAAACTGATAGTTTTGTAAAATAGGATAAAAATATGAAGGAAAAATATGTCTGGATAATATAAGAGGATTTTTGAAGTTGAAACATAATTATATTGACATATTAAACACCTCATACATGATATATTCCCAATAAGGTGATCTAAAATGCAAAATTTACATGCAAACCTAAAGGCATGATTTTGGCCTGAGGACCAAATAAGAGAACAATGACACTTCTATCCATTGGAGTGATTCCCACCTTATTGGATCATGTTTTTGGGATGGAATTATATTTTATTGAGATATTTTTATGTATATTGAATCATGATAAGGTTATTTTTGGTCTCGAACCAATATAGGCCTACTAAGCATGACTAGGACTAGTTCCCAAATGGGGGGTCCATCAAACTTATAGCATGAGGTGAATATTAAAATCTATTGGATCATGGTTTTAGGGTGAATACAGAGTATACAAAGACTTTTTTAGGTATATAAAACACAAATAATCCATATTTTGGACCTTAGAAAAGATTAGGCCTATTGGAATGGAGAAAAGAGCTTGTTAGGAGAAGTTTTCAAGATCACACATCTTTTGATGCTATGAATGGGAGTCTGATAAGTCTAGGGATGTTAATGAAGGTCCTTAACTATTAATTTGTGGAATTATTTTACAAGTTGGATTTCAAAAATTTATGAAACAGTCTTAAGAGGTCAAATTACTCAAAAACCTTGCTAAACCCTTATAAAGACCAGCTTGAATAAATGAAGATGGAAATGAATTATAATAGAATAGTTTAAAAATAAAACATATTAGAAGTTTCATAAGACTCCCTCAAGCTAACCTCAATGCTAATTATCTAAACAAAATTGTATGGACAAGGCACAAAATAGGGTATTTTTGACCATTATTTATGTTTTTCAAAATTTAGGAGTTTAAAGATGAAAAAATATTTGGGAGAAATATTAATATTTTTATAACTCCCCATGTTAATTTCATGCCTCAAAATAAATCCTATGTGCCTCAATAGGAGCTCTCATCTTAGCCAATCAAGACTGGTGTATTGGATAAGCTAGTGATAAGGGTGATCTTTAAGTGAAGTGATTTTAAGGTGTCCTTGATGATTATAAGGCCACAGATGGTCTTGAAAGGCTTTATCCACACCATCCCATGGATTTTCATGAGTAACTGATGCCTTTTTAGAATCCAAGGGTTTAGGGTGCATGAAAGAGGAGTTTTTTAAACTACAAATCATGATGGCTCATTCTAAAATGATTCCAAATGACTAGGAATGAAACCAATGCATGTATATTCATGTAAAAAAACCTTACCTCTCATATAAATCATCATACCTATCCATAATCATTTTTTGGATGTTTACATAGGTCCAAATCATGAAGGTAGTTTTTTGAGCCAGAATGAGGATTTTCATGCCATTTTACAATAGTTTGATGACTTGGATGGAAAATTTTAATTCCTAAACTTGCATTGTTCATCCCATATCCTTTAATAATGAAAATTAATTGCTTATCTTAGATTTTCAAGTGTCATTGTTACCCTTAGACTTATGTCTTCTTCTCTCTCTTTCAAGTTCTTTAAGAACTAACCTTTTTGGCCATTGTAACTCATGATCCACCTAAGTATGGTGAATACATACTTAAATTCATACCATTTGATCAATAAAACTACATTTTTTACCTTTTCCATGACTTTTCATAGTTTTTTCAATTGGATGTTCAATTTTGATTAGTGAAAACTATGGATTCCTTGGTGTTTTGTTTTGTTCTTTCACCTATTTGTAGCCTCTTCTTGTAGGGCATGTGAAGTTTTCTATGAAATTTCAATGATTAAGTGAGTTATTATATTCATTAGTCTCTCATATTCCTCTTGTCTAGTCCTTAAAGCTTTACACATTCATCCATAACCTTATAATGTAACATTGATGTGAGAAGACACAAAATGGAGAAGTGTATGTTTAGTTTGTCCCTTGATTTCATGTGTAACATGTAGATAGTTGGAAGTCATCATATTATTTGGTTTATTAACCCCCTTATGATATTTTTATTTCAATTATCTATCTCCCTTTTCACCCCCAAAAGTTTAAATGTAGTTTCAATCTAAAGTGGTGCATCAAGGGAGCTATCCCTATCTAGAGATTCACCACATCCTTAGGCTACCCACAAGCCTAGAGGTGTTTCCATTATGCTAGTTGAATGAGAAGATATTTTCCATCTCATAAAATGGTTTAAATCTAAGTGACAATAATTTTTGGCACACTTAGTGGGACTCTTGGTCCAAGAAGTTGAGATATTTTTGATGTTGTCTCTCAATTATCAACCTTTGGATTCATCTATCAAAAAATAAATGGTGACTCCAAAGATATATCAGATGATTGAGTATCCCATGTTATCCTTTGAATATTTTTTATAATAATTTACTTTTTATTATTTCTTATAATGAGGTTTCATGGCTAATTTTGGTGTTGAGTACTATTTTACACAAGTTGGATAGACTTTTCAAGGTTGTGTCATTCCCTATCAATATGAACAAGTTCTTAATCATCCTTATCATAAAGTGTATTAGCTTTTTCATGAAGTTTACCAAAAATTTCATGAAGAATATTTTCCCATTAATGAAGTGTATCCATCTTTTATCCAGCCATCTTAATGTCATGTTCCTTCTGTTCAACCTAGTCACTTCTCAAGTCCATCCATTTCCATATTAAAACAAAAACTTTTGGTCTATGGTAGGTACATGTTGGAGCTTGATACTCTAAGTGTATGTGGTCAAGATTACCCTAGTCATCTTATTAATAAGGTGAGAGATGAATTAGAGTTGGTCAAAAGAGAGTGGGTACCTATTGAGAGAGCCAATTGGTAAAGGCTCACAAGTGAGATGCTTGATGTGAGGGTCCTAGTTTCTTCCTTAGAGGATAGGCTAAGAGTTCATGAAAGGCAACCTCACCAAACCTATCAGCCTTTGTATCCACTTCCCCAAGTTTCCTATCAGCCATATTTGATCCCCACTCATGATCCTAATCAAGGATATCAAATTCATCCTTTTCCCAATCAGTTTGAAGAGAGAGTTAAAAGGAGAAATCTTGTGTTTTAAGATAATCTTGATAGTTAGAATGATTTGGCTAATATACATATATATTAGTGTATGTTTATAGACAATGAAGTTGAGTTAAAGCCCTCATATCGCTCTCACATTACATCCCCACCACCTTAAAAAGAGACTTCTAATCCTAGGATCCTAAAATGGAATAAGATAGTGGAGTCATGGGGAAAGAAATAAGATATAAGTTTTGTTGATAAGGAGTGTTATGTTGTAAATGAAGATGATCCTTTACAATTTCATCCTCTATATTTCACTCTCAATATGATATTTAGTTCTATATGCCACTTTTAACTAGTTCATCTTGTCCTCACCCAATCACCCTTTACCATGATAGACCTATGGTATGGGAACTTAAAGAGGAGAAATTGGTTGATAAGGGAAGATAACTCTTTCATGAAGAAAACATACCTCCTTGGTAACATCATTGGGCTAGGTCACATAATTTTAGGATGCATAATCTTAGCATCACAATGAAAGAGAAATCTATGGAAGATCTTGAACCCCTTGAAGAAGACTGTACATATGATCAAAAGGTTTTATATGGTCACCACCAACATGAATATTAATGTGTTGTTATGGATGTATAATAATTTCAAGTCTTTCTTAGAGAGGTGGAATTCCTAGAATAATCTCTTGAGACTAAAGTGGAAGTTTTTACTATTGAAGATGATCCAATACCTTAGCCTGATCTTGAAACACTATCAGATGCATTGGAAATTGAATAATACTATCTTTATGACATCATACATCAATTAGATAATATTGAAGAGGTAGTGGTTCAAGATGATAAGTAGGACAAGAATGATCAACAACTACAAATGGAGTTCTTTTAAGGGTTTCAATAGTTTTACCAAGTTGAGAATCAAGTACATGGAAAGGTGAAGAATGAGGATTCTATGGAGGAAAATGACCAATATTGGGAATAATATTCAATGTTCCTTGATTAGATATAAGAAATTATAGCTAAGAGAAAGCCCAATCTTATTGAGAGTACTATGGAAGTCAAGAAGGAGGAAGCCTTCATTGGAGTAGATGTCATGGATGCTCAAAGACAAGTTATTAATCAAATGTTAGATGACTTGTTTGAAATCATTAGAGTTTTCTATACTACTTTTTAATGAGGATATGATCTCTTCAAATATGGAGAAGCTAGATTTGGTACTCAAGTAAGTATGGAAAGGAAAAGTAATCATTAAAATATATCCTTTTAAGAAGAATATACATTTCATGATGACATGTTCAAATTAATAAATATGGGCTATCATCCTCTCAATTATTTGGGAGAAACATATCATCTCTTGAAGGATGGAATAATCTCCTATTGGCCTCAATATTCTAAGGAACATGAAACTACTCCTCTCGAAGCCATGCCTACAAAGAAGATCCAACCTGACCATGAGATGAAGAGTGGGAAGTAGTATAAAGTATGTAAACATGTTTAAGAGGAATATCTATACATTTGAGATGTATTTAGGGATGATATACTTGAGATTAGATCAATTGAAGTTCCAAGGAATATGTTTAATCCATAAAGTATTCAATCTAAGGAGAAACATGCTTGGCACAATGTTTCATCTCACCATGAAGATGATTCAAGAAGTTTTCTTTTGATCCTAGAAAGTATGTATGATTAGTTTCTAGTTTTTCATTAATATTTTTTTTTTATTCCCTTAGGTTCCTTGAGCACATGTGTGTGTGTGTGTGTGTGTGTGTGTGTGTGTCTTGTTAGTTTGTTGCCTTATTTTGTGTGTCTCCCTGCTCTGTGTAGTTGAGGTAATTAGTGGTATTGTATTGATGGTAATTATCAAAGGTTTACTTATTTTTATATACATAAAATGACTCCTTAATCCCAATGGACTAATAAGGCTACGAGTCTAGCTTGCATAGCAAGCATGTTACCCCTATAAATAACCAATTTATTGACCAAATTCAACTTTTAAGTAAAATTGGGAGCCACCTAGGTAAAAACTTGAGTTTTAAGTGTTTTAAGGGGTTAATATTTTTTTCATAAGGTATATCATAGGTCAATTAATGTCATTTAATGTTATACTAGCCTTAGTCCTTAGTCATTTTAGTCTTTTTAGTCATTTTGGGTCATTTTGAGGTCAAAAATGTGCATTTAATGAGTTGTATAAACTTATTAGGAAGTTTGAATTTTATAAAATATTATTTCACATCCCATGTGTTCCAATAGATCTTAATAAACTAACATAACTGAAAGATGGTAGGTTTTTTAAAAGAAAGGGTAGTTTTCTTGAGAAAGAATGAGAGTTTGGCACTTGTATGGCTCATTAAGAAGTGTGACACATGAAAAAATATCATGTAACATTGATTAATATTCCTCACACTAACCCCAACATTTTATTTTATATTAAAGTGACTTTTTTGTCCAAAACCATTATGCTTCATCTTTTCTTTCCTAGACATATAGAAGTGACCTTTAGGTTTTGATCGAGATGGATAGCTGAGAGAGTTTTAATTCAAATGATTTTGGGAGGTTGTATTCTGATTATATAACTTAATTTATATTTAATAATTTTTAATAATTGTGTCCTATGCTTCATGAACCATCATTATAAACCTAAATGTACTTTTATACTAGTTATTGTATGCATCCTATAGGTTTTGCTCTATTTAAATCAAATTCGTATGAAAATTTAGGTGATTTTGAATACATAGGATTTTCTACACCTTATAAGATGGTTTCCATTCTTATTTTTAAGTTTCATGGTGTTTTGGAGACCAAACCATCTCAAGTTGGTAGATTAGTCTCATTTGGGATGGCAAACAATTTTTTTAACCATTTCCAGAATCCTCATGCTTTATCATGGTTTTAAAGAGTTAGAATAGGTAATTTATAATGTTTTAAATCTTATATTTTTTACTTTCACCTTCAAATCTGATCTTATAAATCAATTCTCATGATTGTAGTCATGGAGCAGCATGCAATCAACTTTTACTCACTGTTTGCTTGCAACCATGGTGAGGCACATGTTTTGAACCTATATGTCATGTTCACAGAGGTATATTTAATGTTTTTAATCCATTTTAGACCCATTTTAATCATTAATTTTTTAATCAATATTTTATTTGATGCAAGGAGGAGAGACTATGTAATTATGTATAATATCCTTACACATTCTGCTATAAACACTCATCGACAGGTTCCCCATAGAAGATGTCAACTTTCAAGCAAGTATTTGAGATAATAAGTGCCATATATAACATAAATAATATAAATTAAATCATTTTTATATACCTAAAACCGAATAAATTTCAAGGATAAGGCATATTTCTCATGTTCAACTCACTACCTATGCATCTGAATACATTCCTATAGGATTTGTTGATAGAGAATTGAGAGAATTTTTGAGGGAATTTGAATAGGTGTTGGATATATTTTTAAATCCTATTATTATAATTTTAAAATTATATACAATTTATGAATTTCCAAGATGGTAAGTGGCATGTAAATCACTTACAAAGATTAGAAAACTAAATACAGGGACACATTCCATAAAAATGCAAAATAGTGGTTAGAAGGGTTTTGTGAATATCCTAAACATGTTTTACAAGATATTTGGAGCATATATAAAATTTAAATTTTTATCCCATATAATATATAATAACCATAACAAAAATTTAATTCAATAAGTGAGTGAAAGTTAGAAATTTGGAGCCTTAAATGTGTCCTTAAAAACACTAAACTCAAGGATTATCATTTACAAGTCTGAGACTTAAAGGAGACTTTTTCATCCAAAGTTTAAAAATAGGTATATTAACCATATATGAGTGTATAAAATTGGTTTTAGTTGCATAAATGAACTAAAATATCATTATATGGAATGACACTTTATATTTTTGGTTCCCTAAACACATTTCTAGTCAATACATTGTGGAGATGTTAACCTACAACTGGACAAATAGGCATTAACTCAGTCAAAGAATTTTGATAATATATTATATAATAAAAAGTGTATCCAAGGTTAAAATATATAATATAGTACCATCAACTTCAAATTATCTCTTAAAAACATCATAACCAGACTCAACTAAAGCAAATACACACCTATAGTAGTCAAGAAAGATAGAAACATAATCAACTATAAGTGTAGTAAGACTAAGCAAAGGATGGTAATTTTGAAGTTTGTAATACATTTTATATTTTATTATAAGGAATATGATATCTTAATTATTTAATTAATTCATTATATAAATTTAATCATATCCAAAAGTGTTACTTACACTACAAGTAGGGGGAACATACCAGACAAGGTAGCATACTCAAGCCTAACTAAGTAAAAACATAGTCCAAGATGAAAAAATTGTTTATAATGGTTTATAATAATAATTAAAACCTTTAAAATTATTTTCATTATATTTTCACACCTTCATGACATGGAGATATGGAAGAGAGAGGGCTCTAAATAGACAAAATATAGTCAAATTGGTAAATGCCTACATACAATGTCTTCCCTCACAGTCCACTTTGGTTTTCAATGAATTTTTAGGGTATAATCATGAAAAAAGGATATGAAATTTTATATAAGTAATGTATAATAATTTAATAAACCTATACAATAGATAATATTGTCTAGATAAATAGGGGAGTTCCCTATGTTTTATCTCGGATAGATGGTACTCACTTTTGAGAATAAACTGGTAGTTTTGTAAAATAGGATAGAAATATGAAGAAATAATATGTATGGAAATTTATAGAGGATTTATTAAGTTTGAAATTAATTATAGTAACATATAAAACACCTCATAGAAGAGATATAACCAATAGGGTGATCTAGAATGCAAAAGTTACAGGCAAGCTTAAAGGCAAGATTTTGGCTTAAGGACCAAATAAGAGAACAATGACACTTATAGCCATAAGATTCATTTATAAATTTTTTTATCATGTTTTTGAGATGTAATTATATGTTTTTGATCTATTTTTATGCAAATTTAATCATGATAATTTCATTTTAGCTCTTAAACCAACACAAGCCTACTAAGCATGACTAGGCCTAATGCCCAAATGGGGGTCCATCACACTTATAGAATGAGTTGATCATTAAAATATATTTTATAATGTTTTTTTTGATCATTTAAAAGGTTTAAAATATTTTTTAAGGAAGATAAAACACAAAAATCCACCTTTTGGAGCTTAGATAATATTAGGCCTATTGAATTGGAGAAAATAGCTCGATAAGATAAGTTTGGAAGATAACACTTCAATTTCTGCTATTCATGGGAGTATCATAAGTTAACGTATGTTTATAAAGGTCTTTAAATATGAATTTGTGGAATTTTTTTTCCATTTGGATGCCATAAATTTATGAAATGACCTTAAGAGGTCAAACTACTCAAAACCCTTACTAAACCCTTACAAGGACCAATTTAGAGAAATGAATCTAGAGATTAATTCCAATGTCATAATTTGAACATGAAAAATATTTATTTCCTTTGATTTTATTTATTATTATAAATTTAGGCATTGAGATCTTTATTTTCAACCCTCAGGGCTGGTATGACTAGACTCTACTAGAATTTGTACTCATACGCCTCTTAGATTAATGAGAAAGACACATGAAATTATTTACCAATCTATGCTTATTGTTTTATTTTCATTTTATATGTAAAACTGGTTTGATATTATTTTTAAAGGCCATTTTAAACCTAAATGCTAACAATATTTCTTTGTAGGTCATCTAGTGTGTCATAATGTTGATGTCTCAGGTATAGAGTGGACTGTTGATTGTAAGTGCCTTCAATCAGGCCTTACCCTCATTCCCTCCAACCTAATTAAATAAAACTAACCTTTATTTGAATAAATTTTTATTGGAAACCATTTTAGGAACTGTTCTATGTCTATTCATAGTCTACTAGTGTGTCAAAATTTCAAGCCTATGAGTGGATACAATGAATTCATGATGCATCACCACACTTAGAGCAGGTTTTCATTCATGAAACTCCTTATCTCCTTTCATCCCAAACTGTTTATGTCTTAGGTGATAAATATAATGAATAATTTGAATATTTAACCTCATTAAAAACCCTATAGGTCTGACCCAAGTTTAGGTAACCCATAGCCTATAGTCATTCCCATGTTGGACTAGGTTTGAGTAAAGGATCTAAACAATCCTTTTCTTAGCTAGGTTGAAGCCTAAGTATCCAACAAATGTGTCACTATAATATGAGTATATACACATGAAGTATAATTAATCTAAGATATACCATGCAAGTTTTGATAGGACAAATGGACATCAAAGCCATGAAAACTCCTAGAATGCGGCATAGATTTCCTTTTACTTGCTCAAAAAATTGCCTTCATCATTTATCCCTTTTGGAACACCCCACAAATAACTAGGGAAATATATATTTATTTCACTAAGAGTAATGGGTTTTAATCATTCTCCACCATGTATTGGTTGCATCTTTAATCATCTATATTCTTCTACATAGGAGTTTCCACTACCTGTAATCCAAGTAACTCCTTTTTAACTCACCCCTAACACTTGGCCTCAAATTTAGCATTAGGTTTCAATGAAAATACATACATGGTATTAAGTTACACATTTAAATACCTTTCTTATCCTTATATTAATAAGGTATACCTTAAAATTCCTCACATTAAAAAATTTCACCCTCTCACTAGCTTATTCACTTTGGTAATTTTGACTAGTTAAAGTGAAGGAGCCTATAAAAACACTTAGGATATTTTATTCTAAAATAATTGGACACGAGGGATTATCTCAAGGCCAAATCCTTTTCCCAAATTTTATTTCATCTCTCTAAACCTCTTATATCTTATAAAACATTAAAAAAATTCAAGAAATCCTCATTTCCCCTATTTGTATAGGTAGGTTACAACTTAGTAGGATGGGGGGAAGCTCTAGAGAGTCTTGTCTAATATAAAACCATCTCCCAAGCCATTCTAGTACATTTGGATATCTCTCTTGCTTCATTTCTTGCATTGGGTTATGAATCAAGGTTTTGGAGGGTTTTAGTATCTTTCCACCCTTAGGATTTGTTCATAAATATGTGACATTGGAATTGTAGAAAAATTCCACAAAATAAATGATAATACTCTCCTCATCATCCCTCAACTCTTTATATTATTATGTAGAGTGTCCAAGAAGATGTGAGCATTTCAAATTGACTACTCGAGTTCTCCATATCATTCCTTATAGGCTTGAGTTGGTCTTAAGCCAAAAGTGTATTTACTATGATTTTTTTTGCATATTATAAGCTTAAAAACACATTATAACTCCATAAAAACATGTTCCAATTCATTTGAGTTATCACCTACGGTTAGAAACTAAATTGACCCTCTAGTTGGGCTTTAGGCCTAGTTGAGACCTACTAGGTATATTTTGACCTTTGGAGGTCTAGACCACCCTATTGAATTTCCATCACCTATGAACATTTTATCATGTTTTACCTTCCATATCACATCTTTCCAAACTTTATTTCAATTTTTAATCAACCCATAAGTCACCTTGTTATCCTATTCCCTAAAGTCTATAGGATAACATGCTGGGGGAGTACCCTCTATATAAATCATAATAGAGGGTACTTACATTATTTCCTCAAATAAGGTATATGTTGTATAGGAGTATCTAAGTGATAGAGATACATATTAAAAATGTTCAACCCTTGATCACATTAATAGACCCTTTAACTTCTTCAAAACCTTGAAGACAGACTTTGAAGAAGGGGACTATGTGCAAGGTTTCATCATATGACTATATGTGTTTATTTTGAGTCCTTTCTATACTTTACCTCCATATGGTAAGATACTATTTAGATTAATATGATAATTATTATTTTTCTCGCAATCCATTCATATTTTCAACCTCCTAGATACCTCTTCATACACCTTGATTAGTGAAGATGGAGTGTAATTTCTGACTATGCCTTTTATTTATAAGGGAACCTATAGGTGTATTTACATGGTTTAATATTTATGTCACTATATAAGACCTTATTGATTCTTTAAATATCATTTTTTATTCATTTAGGTCATTTTTGATCATGTTCAAACCATGATAACCTCAATAACATAGATTCCTAGCTCACTGCCCACTACAATCCACTACAATTGACTAAGCAGGGGTTTTGTAAATGGTAATTTTCTTTTAGAACTATGTCATATACTCTTGATATAATATTAGGTATTTTAAAATCTTTTTAAATATCATGTGTCTCTATGTTTGTGGGTTTCCATGTTTAAGCTCATACCATGGACATATGGGAACTTATAACCAGTTGTAGATAAATTATCTCGAGTAAGGGACACATGTAGGTGTCAATGGGGTTAAAAACCTATAATTCCAACATAATTTATGAAATTTAGAATCATTTATATGATACTAAACCATATATGACCATTTTACAGGATTATATATGTTCTTTTATTGCAACATTAGATGTGGGGGACATTTGAAGTTCTAAACCTATAGATATTATTATTTGAACTTAATGAATAAAAGTACATATTAGAGACCTTAAAAAACTATTTTACACCAATAAAATGTATGATTAATTTTTTAATGACCCTATCATATGTGGGGGATATAATATATAATCATTTGGATTCATCAAATCTCTTTACAACATGGTCATGGGGCATCATCAAAATATCCCAAGCCTTTATTTTTTTGGAATTTTTTCCTTGAGTTTAGATCATCAAATTTGATCATGAATAATAAATATCACTTGATAATATATTTAGTCATTCATGACTATAAATATATCATTTATCTCTAAAACCCTCATAGGGATCTGAAGATAAGTCATGCACCTCTAAATCAGATTCTTAGTCTCTTGTGCATGCCACCTGTAGGTGTGCTTTTACATGTATGCAAGCAATAAGTAGTGTTGTAGGTAGTGTGTATGAAGGTGAGCCTTCAATGGGTTTTATGACATCCATAAAATTTCCAATAGAATCTTCTCATCATGGAATACCTTATTAAGTTCAAGTACTCTCCTTTAAGGTGATTAGCATGTATGAGGTACCTGTAGGTATGTATTGAGTTGCAAAAAGGTAGCGAGTGGAAGATTTGTATAATATGAAGATGATATAACATTATAAATAGTTTTAAATATATTTATAAATTTATCAAACCTAATGGAGTCCTCAATCCATGTTAAAACATATCTACACAATCACCTTAAGTCTCTGTGAGAGTTTGTAGGTTCATATACAATAACAAATAGGCAGAGATGGTAGGATATAGGATGTGCATATGATATATTTTTCTCTTACTAAATATAAATCCCTATAAATTCATTAAATTAAAATATCTACCTCATAGGGAGCCACACCATATTTAATGATTCAAACACACATGACATGTCTCCCTTTTAAGCACATGTAAGTGTATGCCAACAGTGTATGACTTTATATTATGAGGAATTCAATACCATAGTTACTTTTTTAAAAATTGGATGGGATTATATTTATTATTAAATCCTTTTATAATTATTAGAAATATTTGAACACTTCATAACCTACTATAGACGTTTTTACGACCCCACATGCCATGACTGTAGTTCAAAACAAATAAAAAGTTGATCATGAGCTTGATATGACTATGTATTTGAACCAAAAAATGAAATTTTAAGACAAATAATAAAAATATTTATTTATATTACATGATATACATTGATAAAATCATATCAAATATATATTAAACCCTTGAAGAGAACCAAACCTTTTGTAAGTAGTGAATTTGACTGCAACTTCACCTAGAACACCAAATTGCAACCTTGAAATATTTGGCCTTTGAAATAATTACCAAAAATTAAAATAAGAATGGTAATAATGATAGGATATAGTAAAAATAATATTGAATCAAAATTTCCAATTGAGTTTTATGGATTGGTTAAAACAAGAGGAAAACCTATAAGGTGTAGGAAACCATAGGAGAAAAACATAGTCAACTTGTTAGAGATGGTTCATAATTTATAAGAAACCATTATATACCTTCCAAGAATTAAATTTAATATAACCAAATTTACTATCACCCACAAAAGGTATTCTATCTAAAAAATTTCTTGCTGGCCATAACAACCAAAAACCTGTTGACTAGTTTTATGTGCATGGTGGAGCGATGGATAAGAAGAATGGTTTTTTACTATTTTATAAACTTCCAAAGAATTTTAAACATTAAAATGAGTTTTATTAATCTTGATATCCATTATAAAATATTATCGTATGTTCCATTCTCTCTCATAGGTTGTACCCCTCTTGAAACTCCTCTTTTGGACCTATTTTCTTGATTTTTAGTTATCACCTAGAAGTTTTGAGTTATAAACTAACATGTTTGACATTTAATGACATATTGGAAGTTTTAATTTATTTAGGAACACAATTTTACCATGAAAACCATACCACTTGCATTTAATTCTCTAAAATGACCCTTAGTTGACTCAAAATAACATAATGACTAATTAGACTATGACCAAGGATAAAATGACATATATTCACATATAATTAACTATAAAAAAAACCTTAGAACATTATACTATATCCATATATAATTTTCTTTACTATAGGGGGTTTATCTATTTTGACTTATGGTCAAAATGGTTAACATTCATGGTAATTTCCCAAGGGTAGTATGCTTGTTATGCCATGACTAGTTATATAGTCCTATCCATTGGGCCATAGAGTCACCTATACACAATATTGACACATAAATTTCCTTTGATAACACACAAAACTAAAGGAAATATACACAATATAAGACACACTCAAAATAAACACACGTGTGTTTATCTAGAATACTTATGTAACACAAAACAACTAAAAAAGAACATACAAACCTATTATATTATTTACAAACCTCACTCTCTAGGTGGAACATCAAATCATACCTCAACCAAGGTCAAATATATTCCTCCTTGCATCTTTGTCACTCCATTAAAACAACCTATCATGAGGATCATGCTCATCACCAATCACTTTCATATGTGTGTGGTCAAGAGTCCTACAAAATCTATGTCCTCTCTTGTTTGCAATTGGAGTATTTAGAGCCTTAATGAATGTTTTCTCATGATCTATAATGACCTTGATTGGGTATGTAACCAATGTGATCTCTATCACCTCCATTGGATGTTATTCAAAAAATATATATTAGAGTGTATGACAATCCTCTCAACCTTATTCTTTTATAAAATGGAATGTGATTGATGTCTAAAAGCATAAAGCTCCTCTTATTCATGATATAATACCTATATAAATGATTCAACATTAGATAAATCTCTAGTTTGTGCTTGATGTACAAAAGCTTTTGCCTCAACCTCATTCTCCATGTCTACAAATTCTTAGGTAAAAACTACATCAAGCTCTTTCATGACTACATGCCCTTGATTAATAAAAAGACATTCACCTTCATGTTTTAAAGGAAACTTGACAACATGATCATTAGCCTCATTATAAATCTCAACATTAGTTATGAAATATCTTGGAGAAAAAGGAGACTTACCAATATTATCAAATTATTTACATATGACATTGAATATTCTCCATAATTCCTCTTCATTCAAAACATGCAACTTCTCTTCATGATCATTGAGAAACTCAACATCATTTTTTTAGAGTCATTAACCAAGTTAGATGTATTATTCTTGAGAGGGGAAGTATCATTACCAAGCTGATCAAACACTTGACATATGACATCAAGCCTTTTCCATAAGTCATTCTCATCTACCTCATGAGTGTCATCCTTAAGAGAATCTTCATTAATATTAGGGATAAAGACATCATTCTTCCCATTATGGTGCTTAATCAAATTCATCATCCTATCATAATCAAATTAAGAATCATGGGAATGTTTGACGTTTACCTCAACTATTTTAAATAGCTCTTCATGCATGATATAATTCCCAATGTCAGTTGGTTCAAGGTATGCATAATGATCATGCTCATATGTATCTATACCATACCCATTAAAGAGTAAATAATAAATTACCTCAAATTTATAACATCCATCATCCACATTAGGCTCCTCCTTCTCAAATATAACACAATTCAAATTAGAACTTATTTCAATGTAAGGCTGAATGTGAAACCTTATAAGAGGCTAAGTTCTAATTGTCACCTTGGTTCCATACCTTGTCCTAAAGGCCAATAAGGAGTAGTCAACTGAGAGATAGCCACTTATCTTGGATATAAATTCTCTTAAAATTCAAATTCCAAAGTGGGTTGGGAGGTTGTAATAACTATGTCTTGAAGGATATGAGAACTAGGACAATCATGTAAGAAGACCTTCAAGTTTTTTATTAGCCCTATTTTCTTGGTAGGTGTACCATCTAGTTTGAGTAATCCTTTGCTGTGAGGTTCATATTTTGGGCCCAACCTATCATCTACAACCTTGGGCATGACTAAAGTAGGTGTTCCACTATCAACTACACAATTTTGTACCAGCTTGTCACCCACTATAAGATTAGGATAGAATGGTGGAGGTGATTCATATTTAGTAGATGGTTTAATAATGTTATACAGGATTTTAAAGGAAAAATAACTATGGATTTGACTTGAATATGAAATTCCAATTGGAATATTGGACAATTACTTTTGTAACAACTCTTTTTGGTCAAGCATATGGAGGACCTCCCACAAGGAGATAGATGCTTTGGTACTTTCTAAAGAATAAATTATGTTTAAATCAATATTAATCACCTTCTCTTGAGTCCTTAAAGGTAAATTATTTCCTATAACCTGAGTAATAGAGACACCTTTAGAATAATTTCCAATTTTTTGACTTAAAGGAGGTGTAGGCACTTTTAGAGCTACCATCATTGTAGCAATGCTTTGCTTCCTTGGAGGAGGATTGGGTGAGCTTATATGCATTATCTTGTCACCTCCTAGAGCCTTCCTCTTGTCCATTGTATTTTATGCAATAGATGTGCCTTAATTGGGTAGAAAAGTGTCTTCCACGAAAAATATGGGGAAAATTTCTCCATGAGGCTACCAATCCTCATTTGATTACATCATGACCACATCTTCAGCTGATAGGAAAGGAGTGACTCCTCCTTGAGAAATAAGATATTGTTTTCCACCTTCATTATCATCCATTAATTGGCTGTATTTCCAATCTTCTCCTTGTACCAAGTTAATATGGACTAATATAATCTCCCTTGCATTGGTGGTGGAATTAGGATTATACACATTGGTGAGTCTAATGGAGTTATGCTACCATTGACCTATTCCTCTTCCATATTGTTTGAAAAATTATTGTTGATAGGGATATGAATTTTAATAATAACATTTTTAATCTCTCTTGCATAATATAATCTTTTAGGGGTTGAATTCTTGCAAATGGATCGATGATATTTTATTCTTTCTAAGCGGTAACTCTAAGTTTAGTGTTGCAATTAGGGACTTGGGCCACACTTGGAGTATTAGTAGAAGTTTGATATAATGGAGGAATATAAACCTTAGGATGTAACCTTCCATATTTAATAAGACAATTTTCATCTTTTATGTAAAGTCCAGATGATTAAAGAAGAGTGAAACCACCCATAGATTGAAACATGATAGTAATTTCATTACCAATGGCTCTAAAGTAGGTAGGAAACACAAAAATAATAAGTAGCATGATAGGAGGAGTTAATTTATACCAATTATTTTAAAACCATTAATTTAAGTCATGTATTATTTCTTTGGATCAACTTTTGATCACTTTGATTTAATGTATGAGAGAGGCATGGTCACTTTCATTTTCAAACCTCAAATTTAGCAACACTTAAATTGATCCTATGATGTGATGCAACAACCTTATAAATTCCTATACCAATAAGGATATTTCCCTATAAGGGACATGGTAAGGATTCTAACGGAAATTTTCTCTTGAGTGACATTGTGGAAACTAAAAAAATTGGAGATATCCCTAATGTGTTCACTAGGTGTAACATGACTCGTACCATTGAATGTAGGCACACCTTTGGTAGAATTAGGGGGAATGGTATCATATGCTTGAAGATGAATTAGATTTTAAATATCAAAGGTATGGAATTAATGAGACCTCTCCATATTTTCATAAATACTATAAATTTATTCCACCTCTTCAATTCCTTGGCTAGAAAAATATTCTTGGTTTACAACGGGAATATTAGGATGAGGGTATTGAACTTCAAGATGAAGTTTAGGCTAAATAGGTGGATTAATGGGATTGGACACTATACTAGATGATGATATAGTAAGAACCCAAAATTATGAGAGAAATTTTATGAAATAATAATGGACTTGAACCAGATTTTACCTTGATGGAGTCACCAAATGCCTAGTAGAACACAAATTTGCAACTGATGTTGTCAAGACCAACATTCACCATGGCAATTTGTCTTGAAGATAATGAGTCCCATCAGGTGCACTAGAATTTTTTTCACCAAATATTACACCCTAGAATAGGGTGGTAAATGTTATTATATATTTGGGAAACATGGGAACACTTAAAAGTATGTGGGTGTTCCTATGGTGGAAGTAAGCCTCTAGATTTAAGGGCTAGATCCTTGAATGTATCTTGCAATGCTTAACACCTAAACTAGTGCTTACATATGGGAAAAGTGTTATAAATTTGTGTGAAATGAACCTAATATAAGGGAGATTAATGTAGGTTCATATTATGAATGCTCATAGTTGGTATAGTATGTGTTTTAAGTGTCATGTTTGTGAGTAAAATTTGAATTTAGGTCTAAAGCAAATTTCCCACCTTTTGTGTAGTTTAAATTTTCAAAACTATAAAGAGATGTTTAAGAGTGTGTTTGGGTCTATAAAGGTATGTAGGGAGATAATGTTTTATTATGGATTCCTAAATGCCCTATTTGGATAATATAAATGTGTTTTTCATTAGAATTTTATGCTAAGTCAGGTTTATGTGTAGGGTGGTAGTAGGGAGTCCGCCACCCTACGTGGGTAAAAATATGATGGGAAGTTTCTTGAGATAATAAATGGTTAGTAATTATTATAAAAACTTGTATAAATTATTTTAACTAATATATATGGTGTGCAATTCTTTGGTAAGGGTGTAGGAAGATAAAATAGGGTAAACAGTGTTGAGAGAAGAAAATGAAGGTTTGCCAAAATAATGTACAGGACTGTGTGAGTCTTTTTGATATGAGTAAAAGTTGTAAGTGATCACATTATGTTTTTAAGAGTTTTAATTATTACATAACATATATAAAGTTATTTTAACTATCTACTAACTATAGGTATTGAATTCCTCATTATACAATCATTACAATCTTAATAGAGTACTATTTTGTAACAATCAAGAATGAGTTCATATTGTGATATGTATAATTTGGAATAATGAGTAAAGGGATGTAATAATGATTAATTATATTTTTATAAGTATCTAAATGTAAACCTCAAAGTATAAATTGTTTTAAAAAATTTATAGTGAATTCTCAAGTTCTTTTTTATGGTTGACTAGCATAGTCTTTGTTAACATGAAGTGTGTGTGATTCAAGAGAGATTAATTGAGAGAATTATTTTATAAGTAAATTAAAAGTGATATGGGACCTATAGGATTATATATAATCTTTTATAACATATGAAAATTTTATAAGATTCATTTATATGTTTTCTTAAATTATGCCTTGAGTTGAAACCCTATAGTTGTGAACATAGTAGTCAAGAAAATAACTAATTTTATTGATTAAAAACTTTAGAGGTATAGATGATAGGTTAATAAGGATGATTGATGTTGTATAAAATTTAAATATGTTTCATTTTTCTTTTAATATTCATAATTGACAATATAATGGAAATTTAAAGAGCAAGAAACTCTGCTAACAGTGTTTGCATGAATACACCAATGAAAATCTTGATAAAAACATTGAATAGAAGAATAAATGAGCCTTAAATTAGATTTATAAAGGTGGGGAGATGTATTACATACATTAATAATATTAAAATACACTTCAAAACATTGTGCATGGAAATTTTGATTTATTTGAGTGCACTCATGCTCTTATAAGGCTTGTAAACACTAGAACTAGGGTTTTGATGTTTAAACATGAATCCACTAGTGAAAGTCTAAAAAAATTGTAAATAGATATTTTTGAGGGAACTAGAATATATTTTAGTGTTTTTTAATGTATTTTATATATTTAAGTACATTTATAGTGGACTGAGTGTGTGTATGTGCAAAAATAGGCTAATAGACCTAATAGTAAGCTAAATGGGTCAATAAAGATGGTTTGTGAGCTGAATTAGGTCCTGAAATTTTATAAGAAAATGAATATTGTAAAAGAGTATTTATATCAGGTAGTAATTTTTCCATATATATCCGTGCACGTCTATATAGGAAAGAAAACCTTGGACAAATGGCTACTAGGTTTATCCAAAAGTGGGCATAGTTGTATAAAGAGGATTTGATGCATTATATAAGGTAGGGAATGAGTTTAAAATTATAAAATAAGTAAATATTAGAGTAAAATAACCATGAACCATTGTTTGTAACCTTAGAAACATTACATGATGTATGAATCATTGAGCCGTTGGACGTGAATTAAATCATTGAATAAGAGAAAGTGATAGAAAGTGTTTTATATCTCTACATCATTTAGCATTAGATCCATATAAATGTTTTTGGAATAACGATATATAGGTATATGATTAATTATTACATTATTCATAGTGCATGTTGCATGAATGTTTAGGTAAGCAAGAAAGGAGGTAGTTTACAAGGAGTATTGTTGAAAGATAGAGTAAAAAGGTAGATAAAGAGAATGTATGATCTATTTTATGGTTGATGATTTAGTTTGGATGCATTAATTATGGTATATTATAGTTAATATAAAAAGGAGATAATAAATTATTAAGGTGCTAACCATAAATCAAGAGATTTATTAACAAGCTCAAAATAGATAAGCTCATAAATAGAGCTTATAGAAGAGAAGACAGTCCTAGTGTAAAGAACAAGAGGTGGAAAGGCCCTAGTGAGATATGAAATAGAGAGAGATAAGGGTTATAAGTGTGAAACAAAATAAAGTGGTACAAGTGAGGCCAAAAAAAAGATATGTATGTACCCATGTTTGGTACTTAAAATTAAAATGAAAGGAGAGGTACAGAGAAAAGTAAGAGAATGGGTAAAATTATAATGCCAAAATGAGAGAATAATGGAGATAAAGATAAAAGAAATGAAATATGAATTGGAAATGATGTAAAGAGAGTTAATAAAGATGTGTAATGTGTATAATTTTCAATGTGGAAAGTATATTATGAAAAAGGTTAAGTATTGCTTTAGAGAAAGGATGCAAGAGAGAGAGAGAGAATCATCAAGTAATGGAATGTGTACAAAAAAATGTAAGGAGATGGTAAAATAATTGAAGTTGATGGAACAAAATGAGGAAATTGGGCCAAAATAATTATATACTAACATTTATTTTTCATGGTTTAATGTAGGTAAATATATGGAAAGCGAATAAAATGATTTGAATGAAGACATTGATTGGACAATAATACATAAAGAAGAACTTGATGAATGGAAAAGAACAAGTAAAATTAAAGATGTGATGTTTTAATACCCTAAATATGATGAATTACTTGACGAATAAGAGTGGAGAGATGAGCATCAAACAAAAAGTGATAAATAATACATAACATACCACATAAAGGTAGCAAAGAAGGACCAAGAAGGCAAATAAACAATAGGTAATGAATCAAATGCAATTGTTGATGAATATTATGAAGATGAAGATGATGTTTTGTATAAATATACTATAGGTTTTTTTGAGGAGTACATAATATAAGTAAATAATAAATATGCACATGAAGTTATTAATGAAAATAATGAACAAGTCAATGAGGATGTGACTAATTTACCAGTCAATGAGGAGAAGATGCAAGGTGATGAGTTGGTTGATTGGATAGTCAAAGAAGAAATAGCTATAGTGGATGAAAACATGATAGATGATGGTGCCAAAAAGAGTATGAGAAATATTGAAACCTTGTAATAGTCATGAAATAAGGAAGAGAGTATGATATGTAACAAGTATTTTGATGAAGAGGGGAAAACAACACTAATAGAGGAAGTAATAGATAGAGAATGACAGTTCATCCTAAATGTCATGAAGGTGGAAGAGGATTTTGAAAGAAGACAAGGAAGAAAGATAAAATAAAGATAAAAGTAGAATAATAAAAATCATATATAGGTATATCAAAGCATTAAGTGGATGGAAAAGAGGAGAAAGAAGTCAAGATACAAGTGTGAAAGTTAGGAGCACACATATTGCTATGAAATTTTGAATAAAGAAGAATGTTAGGGTCAATTTATTTTCTCCCATTGGGAGTATGATGTAGTGGCATCTTAGAAATTCTCAAATTTTGTCTAGGATGTGTTTTAAGAGTCATTTTTGTGAGTAAAATTTGAATTTTGGTTTAATGCAAGTTTCTCACCTTCTATGTAATTTAAATTTTCAAATTTGTAAAAAGAAGTTTAAGAGTGTGTTTGGGTATAAAAAATAATGTAAGGAGACAAGGTCGTATGAGAGAGTCTTAAAATACCTAGTTGGACAATATAAATGTGTTTTTCATGATAACTTTGTGCTATGTCAAGTTTAGGTGTAAGGTGGCAGTTAGGGAGTCCACCACCCTACATGGGTAAAAAGATGGTGGGAAGTTCCTTGATACAAGAAATGGTTAGGAATTGTTATAAAAGTATATATAAAGTATTTTAAGTAAGATATATTGTGTGTGATTTGAGATAAGGGAATATGAGGAGAAAATAGTGAAAATAGTGTTGATAGAGGAAAATGAAGGTCTACCAAAACAATGTACAGGACTATCTGAGCCATTTTTATATCACTAAAAGTTTAAAATGATTACATTATGTTTGTACAAGTTTTATTTCTTAAAAATCATGTCTAAAGTTCTTTGAATGATCTGGTAACTATAGGTATTAAACTCCTAATTAAATAATTATTTTAATCTTAATAGAGTAATGTTTTGTAATGATCAAGAATGAGTTGGTCTTATGATATGTAGAAGTTAGAATAATGAGTAAAGGGATGTAAGAATGATTAGGTAGATGTTGAAACTTATCTTATTTGAAACTTCATAGTATCTATTATTTTAAAAATATGATAGTGAATTCTTAAGCTCTATTTGATGGTTGATTGGCCCAGTCTTTGTTAATAAGAAGTGTGTATGAGTCAAGATAGATTGATTGTGAGTATTGTTTTAGAAGTGAATGAAGAGTTATATAGGCCCTATGGGAATATAAAGGAACTTGGATAACCTATGAAAATATTATAGGATTCATTTATATGTGTTATACTATTATGACTTGAGTTGAAACCCTGTAGTTGTGAGTATAATAATCAAGAAAATGACTAATTTAACTGATTAGAAACTTTAGAGGTCTAGGTGATACGTTAGTAAGGAAAATGAAAGTTGTAAAGAACATAAATAAGTTGCCTTTATATTTGTAGAGTCTCAAACCAAAACATGTTGTAAATTTAAAGAGCAAGAAACCTTATTAACATTATTTGCATGAATAGACCAATGAAAAGATTGATAGAAACATTGAATATAAGAATCAATCAACCTTGAATTTAATTTGGAAAGGTGTAGAGACATAGTGTAAACCTTAGGAAGATTATATTACCCATTGAAACTTTGTGAAAAGAATTTTTGAGATATTTGGGTGCTCTCGAACTCTTACAAGGCCTATAAACCCTAGAACTAGGGTTTTGATGTTTAAACATGAATCCACTAGTGAAAGTCTAAAAAAATTTGTAGTTAGATAGTTCTTAGGGCCCTTGAAAGTATTTAGAGGTTTTGAATTGATTTCATATAGTGAAGTACATTTATAGTGGATTGAGTATCTGTATATGCAAAAATATGGCTAATAGACCTAATAATAAGCTAAGTGGCTCCAAAAATATGGTTTGTGAGCTGAATTAGGTCTTATAATTTTACAATAAAATGAACCTTGGAAAAGGGTACTGAGATCAGGTAGTAATTTTACATATATATATGTACACATACATATAGGAAAGAAAACCTTAGACAAAGGGATACTAAGATTACCCAAAAGTAGGCATAGTTGTATAAAGAGGATTCGATGCATTGTATATGGTTGGTAATGAGTTTAAAAGTATAAAAGAGGCACATATAAGAGGCTAATAACCATGAACCAATGATCCATTATAAGTGATGTAAATCATTGAATAAGAGAAAGTGACATAAAGTGTTATATCTTTGCATCAGGGGTGATACACCAAGATGATTTCCACATGACCATGACACTCTTATCATAATGAAATAAGGTTTGTAAACTAGATTTAAAGTCCTAAGGGATTCTAACATCAATGTTTTAACATAGAGGTGAGATGTATGAAATCAACACAAGGTAAACGAATTAGGGGGCATGATTCACACTCTAAGAACAATATTACACTTGAAAGGAGCATAACATACTTGAATACACTCTATATGACCTATTAAAATAGTAATTCTTGCATAAACATGAAAGGATAAGTTAAGAAAGAATATAGTATTATCATTAAATACACCATACATTACTTTACACACTTAGACAACTATTTATGAACTCAAAACATACTTTGATTAATGTTCAAAGGCAAAATACAATGTCATTCTAGTAGGACTTTATCATATGAGGTATGGTGTTAGTTTACAAGAGACAAAATAGTTTCTACTTATAAAATTAGAGAGAGGAGAGAAGAGAATGAATTTAAAGGGTCACTAAGACATGTTTCATTCTAAGAGGAGGAGTTACACATGTAGGAAAATTAATGTGAGATAGACCATGCAGGGTATGATAGGACAAATGACCCTCAAAGGCATGAAAACTCTTGTAATGTGATGTAAAAATCCTTTTGCTTGCTAAGAAAACTACCTTAATAATTTGTTCATTTTAGAACATATAAAAACTAATTAGAGATAGATATCATGATTTGAATAGTAGGGATGGGTTTTATACATTATCCACCATTCATTGGTTGCATCCCTAATCATCTATATTCTTCTTCATGTGAGTTACCACTACCTATAGTCTAAGTAACTCCTTTTTAGCTCGGCACTCAAACTTGGCCTCAAAATTAGCCCCATTTTTCCATTAAAATTAATATATTTTAGTGAATGACACATTTAAATACCTTCCTTAGGATTATATTAATTATGTATACTTTAAAACGCCTCATAGTTAGAAATTTCATCCTCTCACTACCTTATTCACTTTGGCAGTTTCGACTGTCTAACGTGAAGTTACCTATTGAAACACTTAGTGAAATTTAAAAAAAAAAAATGTAAATGAGGCATTAAATAAATTCCTAATCCTTATCCCAAATTTGATTAAATATCTTAAAACCTTCTAAACCTATAAAACATTAAAAATAGTCAATAAATCCTCATTTCACCCCTTTCCATATAAGCAGGGTACAACATAGTAGGATGGGGGAATCCATAAAGAGTCCCATAAAATATTAAACCATATATAAATCCATTATATTCCATTTGTATATCTCTCTTGATTTATTTCTTCCATCGGGTCATGAATCAGGGTTTTGAAGCATCGTAGGCTGTTTCCACCCTTAGGCTTTGTTCATAAATATGTGACATTGGAGTTACAAAAAAATTTTAAAAAATAAATGTTTAAGACCCTCATCATCATCCATCAAATCTTTATATTCCCATGTAGAGTGTTTAATAAGATGTGAGCATTTCAAATTGCCTTCTCTAGTTCTCCATACCATTCCATGTAGGCTTGAATTGATCTTAAGGAAAAAGTGGTTTTACTATGATTTCATTTACATATTAGAAGATTTAAAACACCTTATAAATAATTTCATAAATTTTTAAATTAATTATAGTTCTCACCTAAGGTTATAAATTAAATTGACCCTCTAGTTGGGCTTTAGGTCCAATTGAGACCTAATAGGTTTGCTTGCACCTTTGGAGGTCTAGAACACCCTATTGAATTTTAGTTACCTATGAATGGTTTATCATGTTATAATTTTCATAAAAAATATTTCAAAACTTTATTCTTAGGTATAATTAACCCCTAACTCACCTGGTTATCTTATTCCTTCAAAGTCTATAGGTTAGCATGCTAGGGGAACACCCTCTATCCATGAAAAAATAGAGGGTAATTTACCGATTTCATTATATAAGGTAGATGTTGGAGAGGATTATAAAAGTGATATAGATATTATATAAAAAAATTCAACCTTTTATCACATCATCATACCCTTAAAATTCTTCAAAACCTTGAAGCCAGACTATGAGGAAGGGGACTATGTGCAGGGTTTCATTATATGACTGTATATGTTTATTTTGAGGCCTTTATCTATTATTACTCAAAATGGTAAGAGCCTATTGAGATAAAAATTATCATTATGATGGTGTTATAAATTAATTAATCTCTCCAACCTCCCACATACCTCTTTATACACCTTGATTAGTTAATATTGAGTGTAATTTTTTATTTTGTTTTCTATTTGAAAGGGCACCTGTAGGTGTATTTGCATGGTTTATGATTTGTATCAATTTATAATACATTATTATTATTAAAATATCATTTAAAATTAATATATTTCATTTATCATCATTTTAAAACCATGCTAACCTCAAAAACATAGTTTCTTAGCTCACTGCCCACTACAATCAACGATAGTTATCTGAGCAGGGGTCCTATAGGTGGGAATTTTCCTTGGGAACTATGTCATTTACCCTTTATATCATATAAATTTTGGAAACATTTTCAAAATATCATTTTTATCTATTTTTGTGGGTTTACATGCTTAATTTCATACCATGGACATATGAGAACTTATAGTTAGTTGTAGACCAATTATCTCAAGCAAGGGACACCTATAGGTGTCAATGGGGTTAAAACCCTAAAATTACAACATCATTTACGACATTTAAATTCATTTATATTATCATAAAAAATATATAACCATTTTACATGCTTATATATGTTCTTTTATTACAAACCTAGGCGTGGGGGACATTTGATGTTCCAAACCTGTAGATATCAGTATCTGAACTCAGTGAACAAAAGTACATATTAGAGACCTTCAAAAACTACTTTCCACCAGTCATATGTCTTAATAATATTTAAATGATATTATAATATGTGTGGAATATAATATATAATAATTTTTATTCATCAAATATCTTTACAACATGGTCATGGGATATCATCAAAATGGCTCAGACCTCTATTTTTAGTTTGTTGGGATTTTGTCCCTAAGTTTAAATCCTCAACTTTGATCATGAATCCTATCTCTCACTTGAAAATATATTTAATAATTCATAAAATTAAATATATAATTGACCTATATAACCCTCATGTGGACATAAAGATAAGTCATACACCTCCATATCAGATTCTTAGACTCCTACGCAAGCCACTTGTAGGTGTGTATTTACATGTATGTAGACATTGAGTAGGAATGTATGTAATGTTTAGGAATATGAGTCATAATTGAGTTTTAGACCCTTCATAAAACATAACATATAATATTTTCATCATGTAGGACCTTATTAAGTTCAAGGACTCTCCTTCAAGGTGATTGACATATATGACGTACTTGTAGGCATGCATTGAGTTATAAACAAACAATGATTGGAAGATTTGATCAATATCCACATGATATGACCTTATAAACAATTATAAATATATTTATAACTTATTATAACCTAATAGATACCTAAAGACATGTTAATAAATCTATACACAATCACCTCAAGTCTCTTTGAGAGTCTACAGGTGCATATACAATAACAAATAGGAAAAGATCATAGGATATAGGATGTAAATATGATATATGTTGATCTTACTAACTATAGATACATATGAATTCCTCAAATTAACTTATACACATCATAAGGATCCACATAATATTAAATGATTTAATCACACATGATTAATCTCCCTTTTAAGCACATGTAGGTACATGCCAACAATGTATGACTATGTATTATGAGGAAATGGCTATTATAGTCCCTTTTGTGTCATCTGGATGTGATTAGATTGATTTATCATGATTATTAGAAGATATAAAAAAAAATTTAACACCTCATAACCTTATATGGATGATTTTAGGACTCCATGCACCATGACTATAGCTGGGAACAAGTAGAAAGATAACTATGAGTTTGCTATGATTGTGTATTTGAACCAAAGAATGAAATATTAAGACCTAGCATGAATAATGTAGTTTATATGACATTATAGACATGGATAACATAATATCACATCTACATGAAACCTTTGTAAAGAACCAAACCTTCTTAAAGTGGTGAATTTTATTGCAACTTAACATGGAACATCAAATTGTGACCATATACCATTTGGCCCATGAAAAAATTTTCAAATAGAAATTAAGCATGGGACCCATGATAAGAGATAGTAAATATCATCTAAAATCAAAATCACCAAATGAGCTATATGAACTAGTTCAAATAAGATCAAAACCAATAGGGTATGTGAAACCATAGGCAAAAAAACACAGTCAACTTGTTAGATATGTTTGATAAATTATAAGACACCATTATATAAAATTCAAGAATTAAATTGAATATAAATGAGCTTAGAATCACCCCCAAAATTTATTTGATCTAAAAGTCTTCTTACTAGCCATACCAACTATAAACCTATTGACTAGTTTTATGTGCATGGTGGTGTGGTGGATAAGCAGAATGGTTTTTGATTATTTTTGACTCTTCAAAAGAATTTAAAGCATGGAAATTAGTCTAAGGAATTTTAATATCAATCCCAAAATATTATCCTATGTGGCATCCTCTCTCATAGGTCATACACCTCTTGAAACTCCTCTTTTCGATATATTTTCTTGGTTTTTAGTTATCACATGCAAGATTTCATTTATAAACTGACATGCATGACATGGAATAATACATTGGAAATTTTAATGGATTTAGGAACACATGTGCACCTTGAAAACCATACCACCTGCATTTAATGCTCTAAAATGACCCTTAGGTGACTCAAAATAACATAAGGCCTAATTAGACTATGACCAAGGATAAAAGGACATAAAATCAAATCTATTAAAATATGAAACACCCTAGGAAATTTAAATATATCCCTATATAATTTTTTATACTATAGGGGGTTGACCCATTTTGACTTACGATCAAAATGGTCAACAAGTATCTCATAAGAAATGCATAGGCTACCAAATTCATTTCCATAACAAGTAAGTATCTATAGATTTAATGTATCTCATTTATGATAACCACTAAATATTAATTATATGTTTTTAATACTCACCTCTTGTATCTAATTATAATAAATTAATTTAATATTTAACATTTAAAATTAAACACTAACATACTATTGTTAACAAAATTTGACTTTTACATCAAATTGGGACCCCTATAGGTAAAACCTTGAATTTTAAGTGTTTTATTGGGTTTAATTTTGGGTAATAAGGTATACCATATGCCAATTAATGTCATTTAATATTAGATTAGCCTTGGTCCTTAGTCATTTTAGTCTTTTTAGTCATTTTGAGGTCAAAAAGGTGCATTTAATGAGTTGTATAGATTTATTGGTAAGTGTGAAGGTTAAAGAAGATTATGTAACATCAAATGTGTACCAAGATGTCTCAATAAACTGATATAACTGAAATATGGTAGGTTCTTCAGAATTAATGGTAGTTTTCTTGAGAATGAAGGAGAGTTTGGCACTTGTACGACTCATTAGGAAGAGCAACACATGGAAAATTCTTATAGAACATCCCTTAATATTTCCCAAACAAAAACCAATGTTTTATTTGATCTTAAAGTTCCATTTTTATCCCAAAAAAAATATGCTTCATCTTTGCTTTCTTAGATATGCAAAAGCAACCTTTAGGTTATTGCTCGGTCTGGGCAACTGTGAAGGTTTTAGGTCAAATGATTTTGTGAGGTTTTAGTAAACATATACACCTTCATTTAAATATAATTATTTTTAATAATGGTGGCTTGTGATTCATGAGCCATCCTCATGAAA
The DNA here is from genome assembly GCA_037957365.1 of Torreya grandis. Classification (NCBI taxonomy): domain Eukaryota; kingdom Viridiplantae; phylum Streptophyta; class Pinopsida; order Cupressales; family Taxaceae; genus Torreya; species Torreya grandis. The sequence goes on from JARHVA010005088.1 coordinate 415,700, forward strand.
TTGATTTTACTTTTTTGTTAGCTATTTCATGTACCCTATATGTGTTATTCCATTTTGGTCAATTCCATATAAACTAGTTGGTAATGTTGAATGGATATGATTTTTTATGCCTTTTAAGATGGTATCCATTCTTAGTTTCAAGTTTCATGGTGTTTTGCTAAGCAAACCATCTCAAGTTGGTAGATTAGTCTCAGTCAAGATGACATGAAATTATTTTGAACCATTTTTCAGAATCATCATGATTAATCATGATTTAAAAGAGTTATAGAAGGTATTTTTATAATTTTTTAAATTTTATATTGTTTCATTTCATCATCCAATCTCATATTTTAAATAAATTCTCATGAGTGCAGTCATGGAGCACCATACAGTCAACTTTTACTCACTATTTGCTTGAAACCATGGTGAGGTACATGTTTTGAACCTATATGTCATGTTAAAAAAGGTGTATTTAATGTTATTAAGAATTATTTGACCATTTTTAAACATTAATTTGTGAATAAATTTTTCATTTTATGCAAGGAGGAAAGACTATGTAGTTATGTATAATATCCTCACAAATTCTCCAATAAACACTCATCTATAGGTTCCCCATAGAAAATGTCAACTTTTAAGGAAGTATTTGAGCTAATTAGGGCCATGGTTAATATAAATAATCTGATTTAAATCCTTTTTATGGACAGAAAACCCAAGATATGTCAAGGATAGGACATACTTTCCATTTTTAACTCACTGCTTGTGCATCAAAATACACACCTACAAGATTTGTTAACAGAGAATTGAGAGCATTTGTGAGGGAATTTGAAAAGGTGTTGGAGCTATTTTGAAGTCCTATTATTATGATTTGAAAATTATATACCATTTTATAAGTTCCAAGATTTAAAGTGGCATGTAAATCACTTGTAAAGATGAGAAAATTGAATATAGAGACACTTTCCCTAAAAATGCAAAATAATGGTCATAAGGGTTTTGTAAATATCCTATAACATGTTTGCCAAGATAGTTTTAGCATTTAAATAAGTTAAAATTTTATCCCCTATAATAGATATCAACCATTTAAAAAATGTAATTCAATAAGTGGGTGAAATTTACAAATTTGGAGCCTTAAATGTGCAATTCAAAACATAAAACTCAGGCATTATCATCTATAAGTCTGAGGCTAAAAGGAGCCTTTTTCATCCAAAGTTGCACATTATATCTATGCATAATATGTGAGTATATAAAAATGTTTTTAGTTTCATCCATGAGATAAAATATCATCAGATGGAATGACACATTGTTTTTTGGTTCCCCAACGACATTTCTAGTCTGTACACTATGGAGATGTTGACCTACAGCTGGAAAAATAGGCAGTAAATCAATAAAGGAATTTTTATGGTATCTTAGCTCCTCCAAAGTGGGTAAAAGTTGAAAATAGATACTATATTACTGTAAAATTAAAATTATATCTTAATAACATCATAACCGGACTCAACTAAAGCCAATACATGCTTATAATATTCAAGAAAGATAGAAATGTAGTCAGTTGTAAGGGTAGTAAGACTCAGTAAAGGCTTGTATTTTTGAAGTTTAATATACATGTTATAGGTGAATATAAGGACTAGGATAGATAAAATATTTAATTCAGGCCTTATATCAATGAAATCATATCCAAAAGTGTTACTTACACCCACAGGCAGGGGGAACATAGCAGACAAGGTATCATAATCATGCCTAACTGAGTAAAAACATAGACCAAGATGAAAACATGGTTGATAAGGGTTTATAAGCATGATTAAAACCTATAAAATGATATTTATTATATTTTTACACCTTCATTACATGGAGATATGGTAGAGAGAGGGCTCTAAATAAAAAAAATATAGTCAAATTAGTAAATGCTTGCACAAAGTGTCTTCCCTCATAGTCCACTTTGGTTTCCAATGCCTTGGGAGGGTCTAATCATGAAATAAGGAGCTTGAATTTTATATATTTAGTATATAATACCTGAATACTCATATAAAATAGATAATTTTATTTGATGAAATAGGGGAGTTCCCTCTATTTTGTCTCAGATAGAGGGCACTCCATTTTGAGCATAAACTGATAGTTTTGTACAATAGGTTAAAAATATGAAGGAAAAATATGTATGGATAATACAAGAGGATTTGGGAAGTTGAAAAATAATTATACTAACATATTAAACACCTAATAGAGGAGAGAGGCCCAATAGGGTGATCTAAAATGCAAAATTTACATGCAAATGTAAAGGCATGATTTTGGCCTAAGTACCAAATAAGAGAACAATGAGACTTCTATCCATAGGGATGATTCCCACCTTATTATATCATGTTTTTGGGATGGAATTATATTTTTTTGAGATATTTTTATGTATATTAAATCATGAGAAGGTCATTTTGGGTCTCGAACCAATATAGGCCTACTAAGCATGACTAGGACTAGTGCCCAAATGGGGGGTCCATCAAACTTATAGCATGAGGTGAATATTAAAATATATTGGATTATGTTTTTAGGGTGAATACAGAGTATACCAAGAATTTTTTAGGTATATAAAACACAAATAATCCATATTTTGGACCTTACACAACATTAGGCGTATTAGAATGGAGAAAAGAGCTTGATAGGAGAATTTTTCAAGATCACACATCTTTTGATGCTATGAATGGGAGTCTGATATGTCTAGGGATGTTAATGAAGGTCCTTAACTATTAATTTGTTGAATTATTTTACAATTTATATTTCAAAAATTTATGAAACAACCTTAAGAGGTCAAATTGCTCAAAAACCTTGCTAAACCCTTATAAAGACCAGCTTGAATAAATGAAGATGGAAATGAATTATAATAGAATAGTTTAAAAATAAAACATATTATAAGTTTCATAAGACTCCCTCAAGCTAACCTTAATGCTAATTATCTAAACAAAATTGTATGCACAAGGCACAAAATAGGGTATGTTTGACCATTATTTATGTTTTCAAGTTTTAGGAGCTTAAAGATGAAAAAAAATTTGGGAGAAATATTAATATTTCTTATAACTCCCCATGTTAATTTCATGCTTCAAAATAAATCCTTTGTGCCTCAATAGGAGCTCTCATTTTAGGCAGTCAAGACTGGCATACTGGATAAGCTAGTGATAAGGGTGATCTTCAAGTGAAGTGATTTTAAGGTGTCCATGATGATTATAAGGCCATAGATGGTATTGGAAGGCTTTATCCACCCCATCCCATGGATTTTCATGAGTAACTAATGCCTTTTTGGAATCGAAGGGTTCAGGGTGCATGAAAGGGGAGTTTTTTGGACTAAAAATGATGATAGCTCATTCCCAAATGATTCTAAATGACTAGGAATGAAACCAATGCATGCATATTCATGTATATAAATCTTACCTCTCATATAAATCATCATACCTATCCATAATCATTTTTTGGATGTTTACATAGGTCCAAATCATGAAGGTAGTTTTTTGAGCCAGAATGAGGATTTTCATGCCATTTTACAAGAGTTTGACTACTTGGATGGAAAATTTTAAGTCCTAAAATTGCATGCTTCATCCCATATCCTTTAAAAATGAAAAATTGATTACTTATATTATATTTACAAGTGTCATTTTTACCCTTAGACTTATGTCTTCTTCTCTCTCTTTCAAGTTCTTTAAGAACTAACCATTTTGGCCATTGTAACTCATGATCCACCTGAGTATGGTGAATACATACTTAAATTCATACCATTTGATCAATAAAACTACATTTTTTACCTCTTCCATGATTTTTCATAGTGTTTTCAATTGGATGTTCAATTATGATTAGTGAAAACTATGGATTCCTTAGTATTTTGTTTTGTTCTTTCACCTATTTGCAGCCTCTTCTTATAGGGCATGTGGATTTTTCTAGGAAATTTCATGGATTAAGTGAGTTATTATATTAATTAGCGCCCTCATATGCATCTTGTCTAGTCATTCAATCTTTACACATTCAGCAATAACCTTATAATGTAACATTGATGTGTGAAGACATATAATGGAGAAGTGTATGTTTATTATGTCCCTTGATTTCATGTGTAACATGTTGATAGTTGGAATTCATCATATTAGTTTCTTTATTAACCCCCTTAGGATATTTTTCTTTCAATTATCTCTCTCCCTTTTCACCCCCAAAGATTAAATGTAGTTTCAATCTAAAGTAGTACATCAAGGGAGCTAGCCCTATCTAGAGATTCACCTCATCCTTAGGCTACCCACAAGCCTAGAGGTGTTTCCATTATTCCAATTGAATGAAAATATGTTTTCCATATCATAAAAGGGTTGAAATCTAAGTGACAGTAATTTTTGGCACATCTAGTGGGACTCTTGGTCCAAGAAGTTGAGAAATTTTTGGTGTTGTCTCTCAATAATAAACCTTTGAATGCATCTATCAAAGAATCAATGGTGAAACCAAAGATATATCAGATGGTTGGGTATCCCATGTTATCCTTTGAATATTTATTTATAATAATTTCCTTTGTATTATTTCTTATAATGAGGTTTCATGGCAAATTTTGGTGTTGAGTACTATTTTACACAAGATGGATAGACTTTTTAAGCTTGTGTCATTCCCTATCAATATGAACAAGTTCTTAATCATCCTTGTCATGAAGTGTATCACATTTTTCATGAAGTTTACCATAATTTTCATGAAGCATATTTACCCATTAATGAAGTGTATCCATCTTATATCTAGCCTTCTTAATGTCATGTTCCTTCTATTCAACCTAGTCACTTCTCAAGTCCATCCATTTCCATATTCAAACAAAAACTTTTGGGTTATGATAGGTACATGTTGGAGCTTGATACTTTAAGGGTATATGGTCAAGATTCCCCTAGTCATCTTATTAATAGGTGAGATTTGAATTAGATTTGGTCAAAAGAGAGTGGGTACCTATTGAGAGAGCCAATTGGTAAATGCTCACAAGTGAGATGCTTGATGTGAGGGCCCTAGTTTCTTCCTTAGAGGATAGGCTAAGAGTTCATGAAAGGAAAACTCACCAAACCTATTAGCCTTTGTATCTACTTCCCCAAGTTTCCTATTAGCCATATTTGATCCCCACTCATGATCCTAATCAAGGATATCAAATTCATCCTTTCCCCAATCAGTTGGAAGAGAGAGTTAAAAGGTGAAACCTTGTGTTTTAAGATAATATTAATAGTTAGAATTAGTTGGATAATATACATATATAGTAGTTCATGTTGCTATAGAATGAAGTTGAGTTACATCCCTCATTTCCCTCTCACATTGCATCCCCACCACCTTAAAAAGAGACTTCCAATCCTAAGATCCTAAAATGGAATAAGATAGTGGAGTCATGGGGAAAGAAAGAAGATAGAAGTTTGGTTGATAAGGAGTGTTATGTTGTAAATGAATCTGATCCTTTACAAGTTCATCCTCTATATTTCATTCTCAATATGATTTTGAGTTCTATATACCACCTATAACTAGTTCATCTTGTCCCAACCCAATCACCCTTTACCTTGATAGACCTATGGTATGGGAACTTAAAGAGGAGAAGTTAGTTCATAAGGGAAGATAACTCTTTCATGAAGAAAACATACCTCCTTGGCAACATCATTGGGCTAGGTCACATAATTTCAGGATGCCTATTCTTAGCATCACAATGAAAGAGAAATTTATGGAAGATCTTGAATCCCTTGAAGAAGACTCTACATATGATCAAAATGTTTTGGATGATCACCTCTAACATGAATATTGATGTGTTGTTATGGATGGAGAATAATTTCAAGTCTTTCTTAGAGAGGTGGAAGTCCTAGAATAATCTCTTGAGACTAAAGTGGAAGTTGCTACTCTTGAAGATGATCCAATACCTTAGCCTGATCTTGAAACACTATAAGATGCATTGGAACTTGAATAATAATATCTTTATGACATCATACATCAAGAAGAGAATATTGAAGAGGTATTGGTTCAAGATGATAAAGAGGACAAGAATGATGAACAACTACAAATCGAGTTCTTTCAAGGGTTTCAAGAGTTTTACCAAGTTGAGAATCAAGTACATGGAAAGGTGATTAAGGAGGATTCTATGGACGAAAATGAAAAATATTGGGAATAATATTCAATGTTCCTTGATGAGTTAGAAGAACTTATAGCTAAGAGAAAGCCCAATCTTATTGAGAGTACTATGGAAGTCAAGAAGGAGGAAGCCTTCATTGGAGTAGATGTCATGGATGCTCAAAGACAAGTTCTTAATCAAACTTTAGATGACTTGTTTGAAATCATTAGAGTAGTCTATACTCCTTTTTAAGGAGGATATGATCTCTTCAAATATGGAGAAGGTAGATTTGGTACTCAAGTAAGTATGGAAAGTTAAAGTAATCATTAAAATATATCCTTTCAAGAAGAATATACATTTCATGATGACATGTTCAAATTAAAAAATATGGGCTATCATCCTCTCAATTATTTGGAAGAAACATATCATCTCTTGAAGGATGGAATAAGCTCCTATTGGCCTCAATCTTCTACGGAACATGAAGCTACTCCTCTTGAAGCCATGCCTACAAAGAAGATCCAACTTGACCATGAGATGAAGAGTGGGAAGTAGTATGAAGTATGTAAACATGATTAAGAGGAATATTTATACATTGGAGATGTATTTAAGGATGATCTACTTTATATTAGATCAATTGAAGTTCCAAGGAATAGGTCTAATCCATAAAGTTTTCAATCTAAGGTGAAACATGCTTGGCACAATGTTTCATCTCACCATGAAGATGATTCAAGAAGTTTTCCTTTTGATCCTAGAAAGTATGTATGATTAGTTTTTAGTTCTTCATTAATAGTTTTTTCTTAAAATTCACTAATAGTGTGTGTCTTATTAGTTTGTTGCATTATTTTGTGTGTCTCCTTGCTTTGTGTAGTTGAGGTAATTAGTGGTATTGTATTTATGGTTAATTCTCTAAGGTTTACTTGTTTGTATTATACATAAAATGACTCCTTAATCCCAATGGACTAATAGGGCTACTAGTCTAGTTTGCATAGCAAGCATGTTACCCCTATAAATAACCAATTTATTGACCAAATTCGAATTTTAAGTAAAATTGGGAGCCATATAGGTAAAAACATGAGTTTTAAGTGTTTTAAGGGGTTAAATTTTTTATCATAGGGTATATCATAGGTCAATTAATGTCATTTAATGTTATACTAGTCTTAGTCCTTTTAGTCATTTTGGGTCATTTTGAGGTCAAAAATGTGCATTTAATGAGTTGTACAAATTTATTAGGAAGTGTAAAGGTTAAAAAATATTATTTCACATCCCATTTGTTCAAATAGATCTTAATAAACTAACATAACTAAAATATGGTAGGTTTTTCAAAAGAAAGGGTAGTTTTCTTGAGAAAGAATGACATTTTGGCACTTGTATGGCTCATTGACAAGTGTGACACATGAAAAAATAACCTGTAACATCCAATAATATTCCTCACACTAACCCCAACATTTTATTTTATATTAAAGTGACTTTTTTGTCCAAAACCATTATGCTTCATCTTTTGTTTCCTTGACATATAGAAGTGACCTTTAGGTTTTTGATCAATATGGATAGCTGAGAAAGTTTTAATTCAAATGATTTTTTGAGGTTGTATTCTTCTTATATAAATTAATTTATGTTTAATTATTTTTAATAATTGTGGCCTATGCTTCATGAACCATCATTATAAAGCTGACTGTACTTTTCTCCTAGTTATTGTATGCATCTTATAGGTTTTACTCTATTATATCAAAGTCATATGTAAAATTTGGTGATGTTGTCTCCATAGGATGTTTTACACCTTATAAGACGTTTTCCATTATTATTTTTAAGTTTCATGGTGTTTTGGAGACCAAACCATCTCAAGTTGGTAGATTAGTCTCAATTGGGATGGCAAACAATTTTTTTAACCATTTCCAGAATCCTCATGCTTTATCATGGTTTTAAAGAGTTATAATAGGTAATTTATAATGGTTTAAATCTTATATTTTTTACTTTCACCTTTAAATCTCATCTTATAAATCAATTCTCATGAGTGTAGTCATGGAGCACCATACAATCAACTTTTACTCATTGTTTGCTTGCAACCATGGTGAGTCACATGTTTTGACCCTATATGTCATGGTCACAGAGGTATATTTAAGGTTTTTAATCCATTTTTATCCCTTTTAATCATTAATATTTTAATAAATATTTAATTTTAAGCAAGGATGAGAGATTATGTAATTATGTATAATACCCTTACACATTCTGCTATAAACACTCATCTACAGGTTCCCCATAAAGGATGTCAACTTTCAAGGAAGTATTTGAGATAATAAGGGCCATGTATAATGTAAATAATATAAATTAAATTATTTTTATATACCTAAAACCCAATAAATTTCAAGGATAAGGCATACTGCTCATGTTCAACTCACTACCTATGCATCTGAATACATTCCTATAGGATTTGTTGACAGAGAATTGAGAGCATTTTTCAGGGAATTTGAATAGGTGTTGGATATATTTTAAAATAATATTATTATAATTTTAAAATTATATACCATTTATGAAGTTACAAGATGGTAAGTGGCATGTAAATCACTTGCAAAGATTAAAAAACTAAATACAGAGACACATTCCCTAAAAATTCAAAATAGTGGTTAGAAGGGTTTTGTGAATATCCTAAACATGTTTTCCAAGATATTTGGAGCATATAGAAAATTTAAATTTTTATCCAATATAATATATAAGAACCATAAAAAAAATTTAAGTCAATAAGTGAGTGAAAGTTAGAAATTTGGAGCCTTAAATGTGTCCTTAAAACCACTAAACTCAAGGATTATCATTTACAAATCTGAGACTTAAAGGAGACTTGTTCATCCAAAGTTTCAAATTAGTTATATTCACCATATATGAGTGTATAAAAATGGTTTTAGTGGCATGAATGAACTAAAATATCATTATATGGAATGACACTTTATTTTTTTGGTTCCCTAAACACATTTCTAGTTAGTACATTGTCGAGATGTTAACCTATAGCTGGACAAATAGGCATTAACTCAATCAAGGAATTTTGATAATATATTATATAATAAAAATTTTATCCAAGGTTAAAATATATAATATATTACCATAAAATTCAAATGATCTCTTAAAAACATCATAACTAGACTCAACTAAAGTAAATACACACCTATAGTAGTCAAGAAAGATAGAAACATAATCAACTATAAGGGTAGTAGGACTGAGCAAAGGATGGAAATTTTGAAGTTGGTAATACATTTTATATGTTATTATAAGGAATAGAAAAGCTAAATTATTTCATTATATAAATTTAATTATATCCAAAAGTGTTACACTACAGGTAGGGGGATTATAGTGGACGAGGTAGCATAGTCAAGCCTAACTAAGTAAAAACATAGTCCAAGATGAAAAAATATAATATAAGGGTTTATAATAATAATTAAATCCTATAAAGTTATTTTTATTATATTTTCAAACCTTCATGATATGGAGATATGGAAGAGAGAGGGCTCTAAACAGACAAAATATAGTCAAATTGGTAAATGCCTACATACAATGTCTTCCCTCACAGTCCACTTTGGTTTTCAATGAATTTTTAGGGTATAATCATGAAAAAAGGAGATTAAATTTTTTAGAAGGAATATATAAGACTTTCATAAACCTATAAAATAGATAATATTGTCTAGATAAATAGGGGAGTTCCCTATGTTTTATCTCAGACAGAGGGTACTCACTTTTGAGAATAAATTGGTAGTTTTGTAAAATAGGATAGAAATATGAAGAAATAATATGTATGTAAATTTAAAGATTATTTTTTATGTTTATGAATAATTATAGTAACATATAAAACACCTCATATAAGAGAGATACCCAAGGTGATCTAGAATGCAAAAGTTGCAGGGAAGCTTAAAGGCAAGATTTTGGCTTAAAGACCAAATAAGAGAACAATGACACTTATACCCATAGGAGTCATTTAAAAATTGTTTTATCATGTTTTTGGGATGTAATTATATGTTTTTGATCTATTTTTATGCAAATGAGATCATGATAAGTTCATTTTAGGTCTTAAACCAAGACAAGCCTATTAAGCATGACTAGGCCTTGTGCCCAAATGGGGGTCCATCACACTTATAGCATGCATTTATCATTAAAATATATTTTATAATGTTTTTAGGATCATTAAAAAGGTTAAAAATATTTTTTAAGGAAGATAGAACACAAAAATCCACCTTTTGGAGCTTAGATAATATTAGGCCTATTGAATTGGAGAAAATAGCTCGATAAGAGAAGTTTGGAAGATAAAACTTCAATTTATGCTATTCATGGGAGTATCATAAGCTCATGTATGTTTATAAAGGTCTTTAAATATGAATTTTTGGAATTTTTTTTTTCCATTTGGATGCCAGAACTTTATGAAATGACGTTAAGAGGTCAAACTACTCAAAACCCTTGCTAAACCCTTACAAGGACCAAATTAGAGAAATAAATCTAGAGATTCATTCCAATGTCATAATTTGAACATTAAAACTATTTTAAGTTCCATAATACTCACAAAATATACTCCTAATGCTAATTATTTATATGGACTTGTATGGACAAGGTGAAAAATAATGTATTTTTGACCATTTTTTATGTTTTATAGTTTCTGAGAGAAGTATGAAGATGAAATAAAATTTATGAGAAATATTAAGACTTTTTATTACTACATATCTTCATTTAATGCCTCAAAATAACTATTAAGTACCTCAACAAGAGCTCTCATCTAAGCTAGCCAAGACTGGCATATTAGACAAGCTAGTGAGAATGGTGGAGATCTTCAAATGAAGTTAAGGTGCCCTTGATGATTCTAAGGACATGGATGGTCTTGAAAAGTGTCATCCACCCACTTAAATATATTTTCATGAGTAAATAATTCCTTTTTGGAATCCAAGTGCGCAAGGTACATGAAATTGGAGTTTTCTAAACTATAGATGATGATGGCTCATTCCTAGATGACTTCAAATGACTAAGAATGAAAGTAAGGCATGGAGAGGCATGATTGAGAAAATTACCTATCATTCCAATAATTATACCTATCTATAATAAGTTTTGGGATGTTTAAATAGGTCTAAATCATGAAGGTAATTTTTTAATCTAGAATCAGGTGTTTCGTTCCACTTTTCAAGAGTTTGATGACTTAGATGGACATTTGAACTTCTCAACCTTGCATGGTTCATCCCATATCCTATTATAATATATATTTAAATATTTATATCATCTTTACAATTATCCTTATGACCCTTTGACTTCTCTCTTCTTCTCTCTCTTTGAAGTTCTATAAGAACTAGCCATTTTGGCCATTGCGACTCATGCTCCACCTAAGTATGGTGAATCCCTGCTCAAATTCATACCATTTGATCAATAATACTATTGATTTATATCTCTTATATGACTTTTAATAGTGTTTTCAATTGGATGATGAATCTTTCTTAGTGAAAACTATGGATTACTTACCATTTTGTTTCATTCTTTCACCTATTTATAGCCTCTTCTTGTAGGGCATGTCAATTTTTCTAATAAATGTAAAGGATTAAGTGAGTTATTGTATTCACTAGTTCCCTCATAATCCTCTTGTTTATTCCTCATATCTTTGCACATTCATCCATAACCTCATAATGTAATATTGATGTGAGAAGACATAGAATGGAGAAGTGTATGTTTAGTTTGTCCCTTGATTTCATGTGTAACATGTAGTTGGTTGGAAGTCATCATATTATTTGGTGTATCACCCCCTTAGGATAGTTTTCCTTTATTTATCTCTCTCCCTTTTCACCTCAAAAGTTTAAATTTACTTTCAATTCTAAGTGGCACATCAAGGGAGTGAGCCCTATCTAGACATTCACCTCATCCTTAGGCTACCCTAAAGCCTAAAGGTGTTTCCATTGCGCCACTTGGATGAGAATATATTTGACATCTCCTCAAAGGGTGAAAATCAAAGTGACAATAATTATCTATGATTATATAAAAAATAACACACTACCCCTACTTGTCTTAAATTTTAAACATGATAGGTGCACGGGATTTTTACCTTAAAGGTATTTCCTAGGATAAAAGTCTTGCATATAATTGATATGATATCAAATCCAACATATTTGATCCAAATTTAATATTTTACATTTACATTTATCATTTATGATATCATAATCCTTAATATCTAATTTCAAAATTTTCTAATTATTTTTACCCAATAGGTAAATATAAATACATTTAATAAAATGTTATACTCTATCACAAAGTATCTATAAAGACATATTTAGATATGTTATCAACACCCACCTTTTTAAATCTGTATTTAATATTTGTTCCATGTTGTTTGGGTAATTTTTTGACCTGAGTGTCTAAAAATCCTAGGAACATGTTTTATTCCATCATAATATATCACTAATGATATATGTCTCAAGGTGTTGCCAAAGAGATAACTTTAAATGTATATCTAAAGGGATAAATGTTTTTCCAAATGCATCTTAATCAACAAGTTATAAAAATACCTTTGAGGTATCCCCTTGGTGATAACTATAGCATCTAGATGACATGTTTTAATAACTAACATCTTATATATATAAATGCAATAAATTAGTTAAAAATTTAATATTTAACATTTATAATTAACATATTGTATTTAATTGAATTAACATTAACACATAACATATGATTACCTTAACATTTAAACATGTCATGTGGATAGGTTTCTTCCAATGAAGGTAAATCCTATGTGAAATATATTTCATCTAAGTTATTTCTTTTAAATCTTACTCCTTGTATCTAGTTTTATGACAATGTTTTAACAGGTAACATTTATCCTATCACACTCCATGGTATCTCAATCCCAAATTGTCCATCTATTTTTGCCTCAAAATTTAAACACAAATATCTTTAAAGTATCTCTTAGGAAATATGTCTTTCATCTAAAAAATATTATTATCATAACCCATCTTTGTATCCAAAATAAAACAAGTAATTTACCATTATATTATATCTTCTACTTTTATTTACATTACAAAAATTATTTTACATGCCTTAACATATAACATGTTATGTATTCAAGGAATATCTTGAGTATTAACTATTACATCTACATAATATGTTTTCAAACCCCATCTATTATGTCTGAAAGTAATAAAATATTTAAACTTTTAACATTTAACACTAACATTATATCCTTATTTTGTATACACTAATAGTAATCCTAGAGATTCTCTTATACCAACATATTCTAATCTTGCACAATTAAGGATAGATGAAAATATATTTAATAATACTAGTATAAATTAATAAAATGTAAATTTTTAGATAATATGTTTTTTTTATAGATTAATATGTTAGATTATAATGTTATTTTTATGTCTATTACACTCTAAGGTATTTCCCAAGAGATACATATCGAGGTATAACTTAGGATAGATATTACGGAGGACCAATTTTGATGGAATATTTTGAGGAGAAAAAATTTTAAAGACCCAAGTAACTTAGGAAAAAGGGTACTAATTGAGGATGTCAACATTATTTATAGAAAACATTTTATTAGGAATTTTAATAAATACTAAACTCCTTTAACAAATATATGTCTATATATAGCCTCTTCTAAACCTCTACATGTATATTATATATGTATATCAATATGATTAAATATTCAATATATACTTAGGAAGATATATTAAATGTTTATTTTAAGTTAATGATGTAATAAATTAATAAAAAAACTAGGCTATAACCAAAAATATTACCTATTAACTAACCACTATTTGTGGGGAAAGGAAATTGGCACTTGACTACCACATTAGGGAGTGTAAATATTTATAAAGTACATATATAATGTAAAATATTTGTCAAACAATATCATTTCATTTTCTTGATATTATATCAATGATCCTTAAAAATTTAAGTTCGTAATACAAGTTATCTATTACTATAATTTGAATATTTTTACATTATTTAACATTTTTGAAATATTTATAATTAAGACTATCACTTAGGCTAATTTAGTTGTTGCCACATTGATTTTGCACCCTCTGAGGAGGTGTTTCATGTCTCCTCACCAAATCAACACAATGGAAAAACCCCAAGGATATGGGTCACTTATGCTTAGAGTAAACCTTTTCATAATACCATCTTTCCTTGATGAATCACCTAAGACTAACATTAACACTACTACACTCATGAGGGAAAGTGGAGAGATAGTATAAACAAAGGAAATGAAAATTAAAAGGGGGTTATACACTAGAATATTATGATATGCTCTAATATCTTAAGCATAAATAATTAACATAAAATAATTAACATCATGCACAACTCAATCATGAACTTCTTAGAATTGGTATTTCATATAGAGGTACAAGGATCTATGGCAACATTGGAAGGATAAGCATTCATCACAATAACTAATGATGCATAAACCATGAGATATGTATACTATGACATAGAAAAGAGAGTTAAATTGCATCGAGGTGAATTAGAATTGGACACAATCAAAGGGAAGGAAAACTTCACCACAAAGAGAGTATCAACAATTCATAAGATATTAATTTAACCTTTTAGGGATTTACAATGAAAATACTATGTTTATATAAAAGGGTTGGGATGCCTAAATTAGGTAAATAAATATGCAATAATTAAGTAATAATTTATTATGACATTCAAACTTGTTTGACTCTCTAAAAATAGAAATAAATATGGATAAATAAAGACTTATCTAAAAATTGACTATCATGGATTACCTAGGTTTTGAAAGTTAAAATTTGGGTAGTATTTTATATTGTTAATAGAATTATGGTGTTCATCTACTCACTAAATAGTAGCACCTAGTATGTATAAGAACACCATTTTTATGTAGTGTCCTCAATATATTGCTAATTTAACCTTTGTAATATTGTTTCTAATTTTGGGAGCACATGTACCTATGTCTATATGTCTTATTCCTACATACACAAAACCTATAGCTATGTGTTGTTGTTGTAAAACCTTATTTAATGTGAAAACCCTAATCCTCCTTAAAATTATGGCATAAGGATTAATTACATGTGTGATAGTATGATGGTTTGGACATCTTCAACACCCCACTATGTATAGAGTTGCCTACATACCAATACTTTGAAGAGAGATTGAGCCTGATGTAGTTCTCCCACCTAGTGCCTAATCTATGTGAAAGTAAATTCTAGAATGATAGTGGCCTTGGATTCCTTGAATGTTCTTGAGATTTGAAATATTTGAAAAATAAAATTAGGGATGTTATATATGGTAGTATTTAGAAGTAGGGAAGAATATGGATTAAATACCTTGATTTTTCTCAACTTTGTCTCTAATTTAAATAGTTTTTGCATCTATTTTCCATCCACTAAATAAAGGTGGATTAGACTTGTATTTATAGGGTTTTTTTCTTGTGAAAATAAGAGAATGATATTAGGCTAACCTTATGAGGGGCACACATTTGAAAAAGTATCCATTAGGAAAAGGTAAGGTTAAGGATAGTAACATCTAGTTGGGGACACTAGATATATGCAGTTATAGTGTCCCAAAAAGTAGCTCTAATGCCCTCTTTACATAATACTAATCATGTTGGATTAGGGTATACGAGGACAATTTTATGACAATGTCTTGATTACTTGTAGGTGATTTTGGTCTATTGAATGACTAGGAAAGTAAGTTTAATGCTCAAGGATAGGTTTTTGGCTAGCCTAGGGATAGGTTAACTCATGTAACACTCTTAATATCTAATTACCAATTTTATGTGATTAGATTTAACCACCTTTATGCTAGTGATGTATAAATGTGAAACATCTAGTATAAAGGAAAAATAAGTATACCTAGACTTACCTTGGAAGTGAAGTTCATGTAGCTAAGTTTAAGTATATGAATATGGGTTTGCATATGTGGAACATGATCCAAAGTAATGTTATAAAATGAAACCTGCCAAAATCAATCCTTAATTAAGAGATGATCAAAATCAAAATACTATGCTAAAATGAAATAACTAAGTAAAGCTAAGTAAAGAGAGAGGAAAGGAACAAATACACCTCATTGGGTATATGAGCCAATGTATGAATTTGGTGACAACTTATGTGTGTGGGTGTACATAATGATCATATCATTGAATATATTTAATTGATACGATGGCTTACTCAATCCTCATATGGGTGGCTGAAGAACAAAATGCAAATTTGACTCCATCATTGCCCACCCCTACTCAATGGATCCTGATCTCTATGAATAGCTTGTGTAAGACTATAAGTGTGTCTAAACCTCTCATATAGGTGGTTCACAAAATCAAGTAGGCCATGAATCCATATTTTACCACATATGTGATATGGATGCAATTCTAAATGAATTGAGAAAAGTGATGAAAGTATCTAAGTAAATATAATTGTGTATTCATCTCTATAGCCACTTGGGTATATTAGGTGGCTCTAGGCCACTCAAGAATGCCAACCACTACAGATTGAGTAGAGCATGAATCTAGTGATAACTTGGAATTTGATAAAAAGTATTTAAAACATAGATAATGACACAAATTTTGCCTATCCATCTAATTAACTTGTCTATTTCTAAGTATATGGAAACTAATGTGTTGCACACATGCCCTCAATCTAGTATCTGACTATACTAAATATAAATATAGTATATAATAGCTTAATATGCATAACTAATTTATTGGGGCCTTATTTTGTAAAAAATGGGATTCACACCAGCATGACAAATACTTTAGCATAAGGTAATCACTTGACATGATGAGCACTATTTTGGTATCTTGGCACTAACTAGAGGATTAAATGAACACCTTGCACCAATTGGTAGGTAGCTAACCATTTCCTAGAATCTTAGGGCATCTTTTAGGGTGGATGATATGTGGTTATTATAGGACAAAGATTGTAAGGTGATGGAGTCAATAGAATGATCACCAAGTCTCCATCTCAGTACTTCACATGCACACTCCACCCTAGTAGAGGCATTCCTATAGAACTATAAAATGATATCAAACCAATCATAAAAAAGAGATGCAAATTAATTATATGAAGCTATATAAGATTGGTTATACATACATTTTGATGGACACTATTAGTATTAGAAATATCATGGAATCTATTAAGGTTTCATTTATATATGCCCAAGCTCACATTTGAGCCTTTATACAATTAAGTAGCTTGAGTAAAGAGGTTACTTTATTTTAAGTACTATAAACTCTGTATTATTTAAATTTGAATTAATGGTGATACATTTTGTGACAAATTATGCTTTATTTGATTGATGTGTCCTTGATATTGATTAGTTTAATTTTTAGTGAATATAATAATTATAATGTTGTAATTTTAATTCATGTGTGGTAAGAAAGTTGTTTATGAGTTTATTATCTAAAGCATTAATGGCATCCATGTGTTAAATGATGACATCAACATATATTGTATATTTACCAAGTATAGATAGATCCCATACCAATAATTGATACCCTCATATGAAATATGATCCAAGTATGAACACTTGAACTAAAGTAACCCTTTGACTCGTCTAATACTTATATGATAGTAGGCTTAGTTTATCAAAGGCTTATACCCTTAAGACTATAAAACCACCCCAAAAAATGCTTTCACCTACCAAACACTAACCATAGTCCATGAAATCCTTGAACCTATTGGAGTATTATCAATGATGTCATGGTATTGTCAAGAAGGTGTTTTGTTGAGTTGATAAAGTGCTTTGATATCCTAAGTGATAATGAAAAAGTGTGTAAAGTGTTTGTCCTAGTTTGCTTAAAGTATGTTTGGTTGATCTTTAATGTTGAAATCGATAGATATGTTTAGAGATGACTCTGGAGTTTTGAGGATGTGAAAGAGGTCCCTAAGATGTTTTCTATGTTTTGAGTGGTTGTGTGAATGAGTGGATTTCATTTGGTTGATCATAGCTTTCATCTAGATACTTTGGGTCTAGTGGTAAAAAATTTGAGTAGGTAGTTTGATGACATCACCATTGCCACATGAGAATGACCCAAGGGGATTTGGTCATATGGTTGTCATCAAATTAGTCCCTAGTTGTTATGTGTCATATCTAAAGTCATTTATCAAAGTGCAGTCAAAGACATGAGGGTGCAAAGTTGGCTTCTAAGTCAGAATTCATTATTTTCCCATACATAGCCAAATTTGCATGTGGCCAAAAAGAGTTTGTTAAGAAAATTTATGATGGAATATATCACATGTGTGGAAGTTTTAGGAGAAGGTGATCATATGGTATTTTTTAGTTTTGGGCCTAGTTTATTTTCACTAAATTTTAGATCATGCATTAAAACACATCAAAAGATGTGAATATGTAAAGTTGGGATCCCAGGTAGTTCAAATGTGTTTTTCCAGACATAGCCAATTTTTAAATATGGAAAGAAGATTTGAGTGAGAATTTTTATGGTGTTATATCTTGCACATGTGAAGGTATTAAGAGCAACTAATTATATGGGTTTGTTCAGTTTTGATCTTAGTTGATTTGTGCTAAAATTTAGATCATGTGATGAAGCACAATGAAAGATATGTTCATTCAAATTTGGCCTCCCAAGTAGGTTTTTGGCATAGCTGGCTCTATGATAGAAGTTTTTTAGAAGGCTTATTAATGACAATATATCTCACATGTGTGAAGGCTTCAATAGCAATGTCTCACATGGTCGGATTTTCCTATGTGAGGAGATCATCTGGTCAAAATTTGAGATCATGCGTTGAAGCATAGAATAATTTATTAAGGTTCAAAAATGTCTACTCAAGAATATTTAAAGGATTGAAATACTTATGCCTTTCTGTATAAGTTAAATTTTGAGCAAGATCGACGGTGCACATTTCTCCAAAAAGTTATAAAGTAGTTGGATGAGGATAGGTGCATAATGTTTAATGAGTGAGAAAAAGTATTAAATAAGGATGTAATGGTGAGTGGGTGTTCATATATATTGATAAAATGGTGAGTATTGATATTTAAATACCTGAATGATATGTAAAAATCAACAAAGCACATTGAATGAAAATTTCTATATTACATGAGATGAGGTCAAAGTGACCAAGGTTTAACATTTGACATTAGTAGTCTATGTGTTAAATATTTAATAAGTTCAATGGTGAGTAATTGATCTAAGATGAGAGGACATGATATTTGAGCTTTGTGCTCAAAGGTTAACTATGATTGTTATCATTCAAATATTTAAATTTAACATAGGGAAAAACTAAAGCTCTATATTTTGTCCATATCTTTTGATAGAATTCAAATTTTCTATTGATATAAAAATAAAATTTGTAGAGGAATCCAATGGACATCTAAAAATATGTATTTTAAGATCTAAAAGTGACTACAATCAAATATATTAATCTTAGAAGTTGATTGTATGTTTGTGCTTGTTCTACAAGTGACCTAAGAAGGATGGTTGAGCTTGTGTTGATGTTTTTTTGATGTGTCATGATAAATTTAATATTTGGGAGTGTTGTAGACTCTATGAAGATTTTATATGAGTATTTTAGACATGTCATAAATCTATATTGAGTATGAGAAATTCTTAAAAAGTTGATTATATGTTTAGTAATGGTTTTCCTATGTATAAGGTCTCTATTTGAGTTGTTTGAGCATATGAAGATGTGAGATAAGATGAATATGATCATTTAAAGATGTATTTAAGAGTTTTAATGTGTTTTTGTTTTTTTTGATGAAGTGATATAAAAGTGAATGGGTTCACATGAGACCTATAAGGCCTATAAGGGCCTTATGAAAAGGTGTAGTTCCTTAAGGGTGACCCATAGATGTTATGGCTAACCTATGAAGATTGTTTTGAGATATGTCTTCATGTGAATTATGACTTAAAGGTTAAGGTATGCCTAATGGCTGACCAAGGTAGTGATTATCATGATTTTTTTATAAATATTGGAACTAAATGTGTTGATTTCTCGACTTTGTGTGAGTAAGATGAAGGAGAGATTTAAGAGAGACATGTGTGTGTTTTATGATCGAAAGAGGGTTAGAGTGACTTGGGGTTGAGTTTAAGAGAATAATAGATTAATGACTATTTATGTGACCCATTGGTCATAATTCTATTGGAATAATAGTGTGCTTTCTATTTGAGTGGGAGCAAAGGTGAAAAGTAATAAGCATAGGTCCATCACTAGGTGTTGTAAATATCAGTTGTGAAGTGGATGTGCTCATAGGTTTTTTTTTGGTAGATCAACATCTAAGGTGGTTTATACCTCCTTAAAATGTGGTAATTTATAAAATTTCTCATTGTTTTTGTAGCTTAGATAGCTATATGTGGTAACACCTTATGGGATTATAGTATCATTAAAGAGGGATTGTAGTTAATTCATTATTTGTAGATGATCTAAATTGGTTCTTGTTATTATAGGAAAGAAGTTAAAGTAAATGTTCTAGTGGGTTTTATTACCCAAGAGGGTCTCCCATATATGTCATGTGTTATGTGATTAATCTTGCATTGTCTCTCTTGCTTAATGTAATGAATGATGTGGATGCTTCATGAATGCTTGTAGTAACTAGTTAAGTGTTTGTAAAGATAAAAATTAAAGTTGGGTTATTTGTGCTCACTTATTCACCCACCCTCTTAGTGATTATACCTATAATAATTGGTATCAAAGTAGGTCCTTTGGCAAAGGCTTAATAGCTTGAAGGTGATGCAAGGTACAATATGGGAAGTCATCAAGGAGGTTTCTCTACTAATAAAGCACTGATGTTCAATAGATCCAATTATTATTTTTTGATTACAAGGATAGGGACATATATTATGTCCATAGGGCTTAATGTATGGTAATCTATTTTAGATGGTTATGTTGCTCATATTACTCCTCCATCTACTGCTATAGAAAATAAGTTATTTGAGAACAATTCCAAGGCAATGAATGCTATAACTTATTGTCTTTTAGAGACTAAATACAAAAATGTAATCTATTGTACATATACTAAAGAGATATGGAATAAAATGAAGACCATTTTTAAACAGATTCAAAGGTCAATCTTAATAAATTTTAGACTCATAAAAGGCAATCTAAAAATCTCAAGATAAAGGAATAAGATTTTGTGGCATCCTTTCTGTAGAGAGTTGATGAGACTGTGAACATCATTAAAGGTCTTGGAAAGAATATTGAAGAAGTTGATTTAGTACAAAAGGTACTAAGGTCTATATTTCTAAAGTTTTATCCAAAAGTATCTAATATATAAGAGAGTCATGATCTTATTCAGTTGAAGATGGATCAATTGCATGGTACCCTTATTGTATATGAGATGAGAATAAATGATGATATACCACCAAAGAAGGAAGGTACATTTAAGATAGATATGAAGCCTAATAAGAAGATCTAAGGTAAAAAAATCCAAAGAGGATGACATATAATATTTATGATGATGAAATAATTTCTTTGATTATGAAGAAACTAAACATAGGCTCAAGGAAGTATAAGGGTAAAATACCCTTCACATGTTTTAGTTTTGGAGAGATAAGACATTTTGCTCATAAGTGTACTCATAAGAATGAAAATATTTATGATGAAGAGAATGGTGAAGGACAAGATGAACACAAGAAGAAATATATGAATAAAGGATTCATAAAGTATAATAATGACAAGAAGTCCTTCAAGAAAAAAAGTAGTCTTTATACCAAAGAATATTTTAGCTCATCATATGAGAGTGAAGAAAATGACTTAGAATATGATCATGAAGATGATGGTCCTACTGAATATGAATCCATATTCATTTCTAAGGAAAGAAGTTGATAACATTAGAAGGAGTCTACTTGGAGTGATTCAGATGATGATGAAGATGAGGTAGACTATGAGATTGTATTAATGAATGCTCTTGAAGAACTGAAGATTGAGAAGAATTTAAATAAGAAGATAAAAACTAAACTCAAGGACTATGAGAGAAATGTAGTGTGTATGAGGCAAGATTGAATAAAGACACCAAGGAGCATGAAGATAAGATCAAGCATCTTAGTTGTTAATTGGAAATTCTATCTACAATCCTAAATGCTAAAGAAGATAAATATTTAAGGTATGTTTCTAAAAATGAGTTTTTGAAATCTAAGCTAGAAATGATATCTAGTAATATGAAGACTTTTGTGAGATTTGAAAATATCTCATGTGATCTAAAAAAAATTTTGAGTGGTCAAAAGCATGATAGTGATATAAATAGTATTGGATGTGAACAAGAACAAAGGAATGTTACTCAAGACAAGATGAAAACTAATGTGAAGCAAGATAATGATACTTTGAATACAAATCATTAAACAAGGACTGATGGTGCTAATAAAATGAAGACAAAATAGATTAGACAACTAAATGATATGACGTATGCAAGATTCAATGGTTATTATGACACATATAAATAGTTTGGGCATATAACTAGAGATTGCGTGAGACCTATTATAAATGAGTTTACATGAAACTATGATGGGGGATCATTAGTCAAAAGGCATGAACAAAGTTAAGTGATTCAACCATCTTGATGAGGGACACTTTTTTAAGTAGTGTCCAAATATGGTAATGCAAGGTAAGTATGCTTCAAAATAAAGAGTTTGTTTTAGTTTTTATGACATAAGACACATTGAAATATTTTGTCCATATTAGATAGGGAAATATGAGTTCACTTAAAGAATAATGATATGCTATAACTATGAACAAAGGGGTAACATTATTAGGTTCTATAAGCAAAGGTATATAAGTTAGATTACATTTAATCAAGATCCTAGAATGCAAGGAAGAAGGCAAGTCAACACATAGAATCCAAAGGTGATAAGTATGAGTCATGATGAGACTATAGGTCCAAGTAATCTATTTTATATGGTGTAGAATACTTAAGAATTTGAAGAGTGCCAAGGGCTCTCATTGCCTACTAATATTGAAAATGAAGAGATCAAGCTCAAAGATAATACTAAGGTGTTGATTGAAGCTAGTTCTAAGGTATGTATGGATCTAAGTGAAAATATTACTATTGATGAGCATGTATATTACAAAGAACATCAATTGTCTATGCCTAATAATGAGGTTCCAAACTATAAGGTGGATATTTCAGATGAAGGTGTGCAATGAATCTGTATTATCAATCCAATCATAAAATAAAAGGATAATGTTGTAGTGGATGAGGAAGTTGTTTCTCTAAACCCAAAGAAGAAAAATAAGAATAACTATAAGTATCAATTGAGCAAGGAAGAGAATAAATATGAGGAGTTGTTTTTGTTTTAAAGTACTAAGGTATAGAGGGTGTCTATTTCTATGATTTTTAAGAGAATCCTTTGTATTGGGAAGAATGTGTGATCAAGATGATAATGCCAATCATATAAGCTCTTTGGTTAAGGGGGAGCAACAAGGTCATGAACTTATTTCAGAGGTTTTTTAAGGAGTTATACTACAAAGGCAAATTGAGTGGTCATAGGTGGCTTAATTAGATTCATACAAATGTTAAGAATAGTTTGATGCTCGAAAATGTCTTTACTCTTCTTTGCTATGTGCTTTAGGTGCTTTTGTGGTTTGAAGATTTTTGAGTGCTCTCAATTTTCTTCATTTTTGGTTTAAAGGCAATCAAGCCTAAAATGGGTTATAAGTAATCATGTCTCCCAAAGGTAAGAATGATCAATTTTTTGGTCCATAAGTGTGTGATGGGGATCTCTAGGTGTGAAAGTAGTTTTAGACATGTGTGTTGACTAGAAGGAGGTTTGTTGACCCTATTTGTTTTTAGATTTTAAGGTTTTGGGCTATGCTAGAAAAGTAATTTTCCTTATAAGTTATGTTATAAGTCTTCTTAATATATTGAATTGATTAAATGGGTGGTCAAATCAAGATTCACATAGTTTTTAATGTTTTTGGTTCTAATGTTTTTCAATTTTTTGTTAATATGGAGGGTTAATTAGCTATTAGGTTTATGAAAGAAGTATGTTACAAAGGATGAGCCTACTGATTCAAATGGGTTTACTAGAGGGGGAAAATGAGAATGCTCAATATATGTAGTGTTAGGTATTGAAGATGTGTCTACTAAAAAATTTTGGCTCTACAAGTTCTAGGTAGGGATACGAGGCTAGACATGCTTAGATTGAAGAAGAGTGATTTTTGCTTAGTTTCTCCAAAAGAGAAAGGTATGTGTGTTTCAAGCTTGAGAGAGGAGGATAGTTAGCATGTGTGATGGTTATTCATGGTGTATGGAGATATGAATATGATAATAAGGTGGAATTTCTCAAAGTTCTTAGGGAGAGTCCCTCTCAAAATTTTTTTGGTGAGATCCATCAGATTTTAGTTCTTTTGTGTATTCTTTCTTCAATGGTTACAGTGCTTGATAGAAGAAAGTGCTGGAATGGAGAAAGAGGATGTTGTCAAGGAAATATGAATTATACTAAAGGTAATGGGGAGATTTTATCATATTTATAATATGATCCTTTCCTAATGATGGTATTTTTAGGTTTTGAGGATCAGTTGGTGCCCACTTTGTCATTATTCAAAGGGGGAGAAAAAAATTATTGACATAGTGGATTATACCTTCTAAAGGGAGGCTCAAATATTTTCATCTATGTGACACAATGGAGACATCCCTTTTGTTTTGGGTGGAAAACATGAGGGATGAATCCCTAGATTAAGGAATAGCTCCCCTTGATGCACCTTGAGGCCCTTGATTTCCTATTACTAATTATGGGGGGGGATGAAAAGGGAGAGAAAATACTAAAAATGGGACCTAAATTAAGAGGTGATGCACTAAAAAAATTGATCTACTTAGCTTTGGCATACACTTTAAACCATGGATAACAAGAATAGACTTCATTCAAATGATAACCTTTCCTGCATCAATGTTTCAATAGGGGGTCCTATGGAGATACAGGGAGGGAGAACTACCATAGGTGTTCTAAGACACACTATGGATTGCCTGTTCACATGAACCTATATTCTATACACTTCTTGTTGACTTTAAAGATAATAAATCATATAACACTATATATTTTAAAATAAACATATGAAATCATGAAAAGAAAATGACTTAACATAAAATAAAACCATAGACATATGCAAAAGTGTAATCTCAAATGTAGGTAAAAATGCTTTTTGTAATTCAAGGTAAATTCCTTCAAGGCTTTGCCATAAAAGCTAAGAGATATTTTCTCAAATGATAAGTTACAAATATATATAGAACTAGAAATAATATAGTTGAAAAACCAAGGAATGGAAACCCATGTTGAGTTAAACACTTCACTAGAGACCAACAAACCATGATGCTATCACTTTCTTCAAACTACCTATAGGATCCATGTTTTAGGCTATCCAAACCACTTTTTCTACTATCCTTGGGTTGTAAAAGCATGGTAAACCATCCATAATAATTTACAAGACCATTCTAAGTTGTTGTGACCAATTATGCTCTCTTTAATACCTAGATGTGACTTGGATGCAAATTAATGGTGAAGCATGAAAACATGAGACATTGGTCTCTATAGTTTAAAAATCAATCTATGTATTAGTTTTTGGTAGATATATTCTACATAAATGTATTAACTCCTACTAAGTTGTCTATGACACTTGTCTTGGTCTGAGTGGTCATTGATTCTACCCTTTGTCTTTGTCAATAGTTGGAACTAGTTTGAGTTTTGTCTTTTCCACTTTGTCTTTGCCCATATTTTGTCTCTTTCCTTTAAGTTATCCTTTACCTTGGTTTTGTCCTATTTTGTCTTTACTCATTTGTGCCTTTGGGTTCTCTATGGGTTTCTACTCCTCAGGCCTTTGATTTTTCCTTGCTTACTCTTAGCGGGACTATTCTATGGGTGGGATTTTTTGTGACCATCAAATTTCTTTAGACAAAATGTTTGAAGGAATCTATTTAGACATTATGTCCAAAGGAATTTGACTTTGGTTTGTCTTCTTTGATTTTCCTTCAAATAATTTTTTTTGAAGGAATTCCTTCAGACATTCTATTTAAAGGAAAACTCCTTCCACTTCTTAGTTCTCCTTAAGGGAAAGTGCCCTTTGGGATTCTTGTCTTTACCATTTTGCTTCAACTAGGTACCTTCCACAAGGGCAGTTTGAGCCAAAAGATGCCCTTCAATCTTATGTAAATGGTCCATGTATTTCTTAAAGTACCCTCTATAAGGGCATTTTGATCCTTTAGTTTGTATTAAAAAAATTTGTATTGGTCCTCAAATCAATGAAAATCCCTACACAAGGTCCATTATACCTTCAAACATACCCTTAAAAAGTTTTTTAAAGGTCTATTTCATATTTGAAGTTCCCCTCATAAGGGCACATACCCTTTGAGGAAATTGTAAATGACTTTACATAATGCCTAGGTGCCCTTTGTAAAAAAACACTTGCCTTAAGAAGCATTTAAGACCAATTCAGGCTCTTCTAAAGGACTTACTCAAAAATATTTGAAGTAAAGATATCTCAAAAACCTGATTGCTTCTTCCTTACCCTTTTGGGTTTGTTAATGACTCCAACTCATGAAAGATCATAAGTCAAGTAATCCCAAAAACCCAAGTTGAACTGCTCTTACCCTTATCAAGTTTATCTTTAGCTTTAACTTATAAAATTCATAAGACAAGTCCCCTCGTAACCCTAAAATGTACTACTCTGACCCTTTTTTGGTTTTTGAACTACTTTTACTCATGAAAATTGGCAAGTAAATTACTTTTCAAAACTTGACTTACATTGGAACTAGCCATAGACCCTTTTGGGTTCATGAAGTGCTCTTGCTTATTAATTTTAAAGCTTATAAGTAATGCTATTTTGAGAACCTGATTTGCTTTGTGAGTACTTGAAAAGACTAATGCTTGATGAGACAACACTTTCACTTACACAAAAGTAACTTTTCATTGATTTTAAAGGGTTAAGACCTAGTTTTAAGGAAAAATGTCATGAAGAACAAGGATTCAAGGAAAAAAAGAGGGGGGGTACCCATTTTGGCATGCAAGATTCAAAAAATGACTCACAGGGGAAGCATGCCTGCTATGCTTTAGAAGATTGGTGGCCTAAAAGTCCATTGGTCATGGAGTCAGGATGCAGCTTAAAAATTTGGAAACAACCTTGTAAGGACTTATCAACCAACAAATATTTACCTCAAATAACAATGAAAAACACACATAATAAGACAAAAAATAAACAATTTCATGCAATTAGCACTTAGGGAAAACAAAGATAACACAAATGAAAGCAAACTATTATATACAACTAACTATGTATGATTTTCTCCTTTCTAAATCAAAGGGGAAACTTCTTAAGTCACTTTCAGGATGAGAAGAAATAAATTGCCAATCATGCTTCTCTTTGAATTAAACACTTTGTGGATCATGCCTCTTCCTTGGCACTTCACTTGGTATAGTCTTTAGGAGTTCATCTTTGAATATGTCTCCAATGAGGACATATTCCTCTTGCACATGTTTATACATTTCATATTTCTACCCACTCTTTTTCTCATGGTCAACTTGTATCTCTTTAGTGGGAATGTCTCCAAGAGGATTAGTTTCATGTTCCTCATATTCCATAGAAGCTTTAGGCCCACATGATTCTTATTCATCCTTCAAGAGCTGATGTGTTCCTTTTATAAGGTTTTATCCCTCCTTGATGACTTCAAAAATATCATCTTTATATTCACCAACCTCTTGAAAGGATAAATTTCAAATATTTTTTCTCCTTTGCATACTTATTTGAGTCCCAATGTTGCCTTCTCCACCCTTAGCTAGCTCATAACCTCCTTGAAAAAGAGTGTAACCTACCCTAATGACTTTAAACAAATCATTCAAATAATGATCAAGAATATATTCATGATCCTCCTTGACATCTTGAAAAGTGAGAAAATAGTCAATGATCATCTCTTCCTCATCAAAGATAGAGGTAAAATCTTGTTACTTGTTTTCTTGTTCACTAAGGGGGGTCCCTATGGTGATATCCTCCTCATTTACACTCATGAATTCTCTTTGATCAGTCATGAACTGAGCATAATACTATTCAATTGCTTCTTTAAAGATGGATTACTCAACACAAGAGAAACATTCTTCATTTACTAGGCAAGGAGGTGAAACATAATGAATGTCAAAATTAGGTTGGGAATGGAAAGTAGGGGATATTTTTGAAAGCTCATGAGAAAACAGGGGTAGACCTTAGGCTAAAATTACTTGATTTTCTTCTCTCCACTTGACTAAAAATTCATCAATATCAAAATTAGATTGAGAATTAGTATAAGGGGTGTCTTTTGGTATAGGATCCTCTTTAAGGTCTGAAACTTCCTTCTCACTTTCACTAAGCAATCTCACCTTTACCTCTAACTCCTCAATTTGCTTAGATTTATTAAAAGAGTCTTTATTGGAGCTTATAGGAATCATCATGGAAATTAGGAGTTCATGAAGGTTTCCAAAGAGTGGAAGAAGATTCTTGAGAAGGACTAGCCTCATTTTGTAGTTCACACTCTTAAACAATGCCCTTCTCCTCCTTGCTACTCCATGACTCAACTACTTTACTCTAGCTCATGATCATTGGACTAGAAGTATCCTTTTAGGGTGATGGGGTTGCAATGTGAGAGGGTAGTGAAGGATGGGATTCTACTTCCCTTATTGCCAACATAGACTACTACATGTGAAGATTTGCCAACTCGATCTGCATATCATGATTGGCCTTAAACATAAGAGTTTTTGTTTTAAAAACCTCCTCAACATGAATGGCGAAAAGACTTAGATAGGCTTGACCTGGATCATGAGTAGGGGCTTTGTATGGCTGATATGAAACTTGGGTCAACGAGTATGCAAGTTGATAGACTTACTAAGGCTACCTCTCATGAATACTCAACTTCTCTTCCAAAGATGTAATCAAACCACTCACATCCAACATCTCATTTGTAAGACTTTGTCAATTGGCTCTTTCAATAAGATTCCATTCACTCTTGACCAGCTTTAATGCATTTCTCACTTGATGGATGAAATGATCATGAATTTCTTGGCCACATCCCCTTGTAGTGTCAAGCTCCACTACATACCATTCATACCCCAATAGTGCTTGTTTGAAGGTGGAAATGAGATGATTGGCAAAATCATTAGGTTGACTAAGAGAAATAACACATTGAGAAGACTAGGCATAATAATAATATAGCTCATGATAGGGCTGAAATTAGTCATATTGGACCTACTAAGGATCAACACAAGGCTAGTAAAGATCATAGCTAGGCTAGCCAAGGATTGGCTCAAACTTAAGAGGAAGAGGCAAAGCTTACAATATTTCAATAACCTGTAAAGGGAAAAACTCATAACCATATTCAACCATGAAAATTCATAAAGAAACATAGTACCAAAGCTCTTCAAAGGATTACTCAGGCTACTCAACTAGCTGATGTATCTTCAGAGTCACTATTGGTGTTGATTGAATGCCTCCAAAGGCTGATGTTTTGAAGAACACACCAATAATTCTTCAACCTTTTAGATAGAATGTCCCACTAAGTGTGCCAAAAAACTGACATATTGGATTTCACCCTCTAAAGGGAAGCTCAGCTCTTTTCATCTACATGACACAATGGATACATTCCTCTTGTTATTAGTTGAAAACATGAAGGATGAATCTCTAGATTAAGGGATAGCTCCCCTTGATGCACCTTGAGGTCCTATAATTCATACTACTAATTATGGGGGGATGAAAAGGGAGAGAAAATACTAAAAATGGGACCTAAACTAAGAGGTGATGCAGCAAAATAATTTATCTACTCAGCTTTGGCATACACTTTGAACTATGAACAACAAGCATACACTTCATTCAAATGAGAAGCTTTCCTACATGAAAGTTTAAATAAGGGATCCTATGGAGATATAGGGAGGGAGAATTACTAGAGGTGTTTTAAGACACACTACACTAGATATGCTAGAAAAATTATTAAAGTATGAAAATAAAATGACTTAACACAAGATAAAACCATAGACATGCAAAAGTACAAGCTCAAATAGAGGTAAAAATGATTTTTATAATTCAAGCTAAATTCCTTTAAGGATTCACCATACAAGTTAAGAGATATTTTCTCAAATGAGAATTTATAAATATATAGAGAATTGGAAACAAGATATATGATAAATTAAGGAATGGAAACCCATGCTTAGTTAAACACTTCTATAATGACCAAAAGACCATGCTGCTATCACTTTATTCAAACTACTTATGTGATCCATGATGTAGGCTATCAAAACTACCATTTATAATATCGTTTGGCTACAAAAGCATTGGAGACTATCCCCAAAAAATGGCAAGGCCATTGTAAGTTGGTGTGACCGACTATGCTCTCTTTAATACCTAGATGTGACTTGGATGCACATTAATGGTAAAGCATGAAAATATGGGATATTGGTCTCTATAGTTTTAAAAATAATATAAATATTAGTTTTTAGTAGATATATTCTACCTAAATATATTAACTTCTTCTACTGAGTTGTCTATGCCATTTGTCTTAGTCTGAGTGGTCATTGATTTTGCCCTTTGTTTATGTCAGTAGTTGGAACTGTTCTAAGTTTTGTCTTATCCAATTTTTCTTTGCATATGTATTATTTCTTTCCTTTGACTTCTCCTTTCCTTTGGTTTATCTTTTTTTGTCTTTACTCATTTAGGCCTTCGGGTTCTTAGTTGGTTTCTACTCCTCAAGCCTTTGCTTTTTCCATGCTTGCTCTTTGTGGGTCTTTTCTATGGGTGGGATATTTTGTGACCATCAAATTTCTTCAAAAAAAATGTTCAAAGGAATCCCTTCAGTCATTTTCTCCAAAGGAATTCAACCTTGGCTTGCCTTCTTCAATTTTCCTTTGAACAAAATGTCTAAAGGAATTCCTTTGGACATTTTGTCGAAAGGAAAAATCCTTCCACATGTCACTTCTCCGAAAGGGTAAGTGTCCTTTGAGCTTCTTGTCTTTACCCCTTTGCTTTAATTGGTTACCCTCCATAAGGGAATTTTGAGCCTCTATTTTCCCTTCAGAATGTTTGTATTGGTCCTCACACTAATGAAAATCCCTCTGTAAGGTCCATTCTACCTTCAAACATACCCTTTAGAAGTTTTGTAAAGGTCCATTTCATATTTGAAGTGCCCACTGTAATGGCACATACCATTTTGGGAAATTTTAAATGACCCTATATAATGACCAAGTGCCCTCCATGGAAAAAAAATTACCTTAATAAGCATGTAAGACCAATTCAGTCTCTTATGAAGAACTTATTTTAAAAGCTTTGAAACAAAGATGTCTCAAAAACCTGATTGCTTTTTCCTTACCCATTTTTGTTTTTGAATAACTCTAACTCATGAAATATCATAAGTCAAGTAATCCCAAAAATTTGAATTAAATTACTCTAACCCTTATGAGGTTTCTCTTTAGCTTCGACTTATAAAATTCATAAGACAAGTCCCCTGGTAACCCTGAAATGTACTACTCTAACCCTTTAGGGTTTTTGAATTGATTTTACTCATAAGAATTGGGAAGTAAAGTACTTTGCAAAACTTGACTTGCAATGGAACTAGATATAGACCCTTTTGGGTTCATAGGGTGATCCTACTTATTATTTGTAAATATTACAAGTAATGTTATTCTAAGAACCTGATTTGCTTGATGAGACAACACCTGCACCTACACAAAAGCAAATTTTCCTTGATTTTTAAAAGGTTAAGACCTAGTTCTAGGGTAAAAGGTCATGAATAACAAGGTTTAAAGGTAAAATTGAGGGGGGGGGATTCCAATTTTGGCATGTAGGATTCACAAAATGGTCAATAGTTCCTATTATGGGAGTGCTTGAAGAGAAAAAAGATTACCTGTATAGTGATATATTTAATGGTTGTTGACATCAATGACAAAGGGGGAGATTATTGGAATATTTTAAATGATGTCATGGTATTATCATGGAGGTTTCCTATTGAGTGGATGAAGTTATTTCATAGCCTAAGTGACAATGACAGTGTGCAATGTGTTCATCCTAGTTTTCTTTAAGTATGTTTGGTTGATCTTTAGTGTTGACATGGATATATATGTTTAGAGATGATTATAGAGTTTTGAGGATGTTAAAGAGGTACCTAAGATGGTTTCTAATCTTTGAGTGCTTGTGTGCATGAGTGAATTTAATTTGGTTGATCATAGTTTTCATCTAGATTCTTTAGGTCCAATGGCAGAAAATATGAGTAGATAGTTTGATGAAGTCACCATTTCTATGTAGGAATGAGACAAGGGGAGTCACTCATATGGATGTGATCACATTTATCCCTAATTATTATGCACTATATATAAATTCATGTGTCAAAGTACATTTAAAGATATGAGGGTGAAAAGTTAGATTATCAATCAGAATTCATTATTTTCTCATACTAAGCAAAATTTGCATGTGGCTAGAAAGAGTTGGTTAAGTAGTTTGATGATGGAATATCTCACATGTGTGGACATTTTAGAATGAGGTGATCATATGGGTTTATTAAATTTTGAGCCTAGTTTATTTTTACTAAATTTTTGATCATGAAATGAATTGCATTAAAATATATGCATATGTATTCAAAGTTAGACTCTCAGGTAGTTTGACTATGTTTTTCCATACTTAGCCAATTTTGCAAAATTTCAAGAAGAGCTGAGTGAGCATTTTTATGGTGTCATATATTTCACATATGAAAATTTCAAGATAAGTTGATCATATGGGTTCGTTCAATTTTGATCCGAGTTATTATTTACTAAAATTCAAATTATATGATGAAGTGTACCAAAAGATCTGCTTGCTAAAAGTAGGCCTCACCAGTACTTTTTTGACATAGTTGGCTTTGTGATAGAAGTTTTTGAGAAGGCTTCTTAACAATTTTATATCTCCCATGTGTGAAGGCTTGAAGAACAATGTGTCACATGGTTGGATTCTCCTATGTGAGGATATCATCTAGCACAAGTTTGAGATCATGCATTGAAGCACAAAATAAGTTATTAAGGTTCAAAAATGGCTACTCAAGAATATTGAAAGGGTCCCCATACTTATTCCTTCCTACACAAGTTAAATTTCAAACAAGATCGTCAGTGTGCATTGTTCCAAGAATTTAGGAAGCAATGAGATGATGATAGGTTCATGACGTTTAATGACTAGGAAAAGGCATATGATAAGGATCTAATAATGAATGGGTTTTCATAAAAAATTATTGAATGGTGATCATTGATAGTTAAAGACTTGATTTATCCATAAAGATTGATGGAACATGTTGAGACAAATTTTCAATATTACATAAGATGAGTTTAAAGTGACTGAGGTTTAACATTTGGCATTGGTGTTATATATGATAAAGATTAAAGAAGATCAACAGTGTGTAATTAATTTGAGCTGACAAGACATGATAATCAAGCTTTGTGTTCAAAGGTTAACTATGACTATAGTCATTCAAATATTTGAATTTAACACAAGGATAAACTAGAGCTCTATATTTTATCCATATCTTTTAATACCATTAAAACTTGATATTGATATAAAATAAAAATTTTAGTGGACTCATAGGTGCATCTAGAAATATGGATTTAAAGATCTAAAACTAAGTACAGTCAAAGATATTGATCCTAGAAGTTGACTTTGTGTTCATGTTTATTTTGTATGTGACCCGAAAAAGATGTTTGAGCTTGAGTTGATGCTATTTCGATGTTTCATGATGACTTTTCTATTTAGGAGTGTTTTAGACTCTATAAGGATGCTCAATGAGTATTTTTTAGGTGTGATAAAATTATATTTAATATGAATAATGCTTAAAAAGTTGAATGTATGTTCGGTAATGGTGTTCCTATGTATAACGTCTCTGTTTGAATTTTTTGAGCATACATAAAGGTGAGATAAGATGATTGTGATCATTTGAATATGTTTAGGGGACATAATTATTGGACCCAATTATTTTAACGTGGTATTGTGTTATTTTTTTGTTTGATGAAGTACTAAAAGAGTGATTGGGTTCACATGAGACCTATAAGGGATACGAGGGCCTTATTAAAAGGTGCAGTTCCCTAAGGGTAACCCATAAATGTTATGGCTGACCTATGAATATTTTTTTGAGCTATGTATTCATGTGAAATATTCTTTAAGGGTTAAATCATGCCTAATGGCTAAACAAGGTAGTGATTATCATGATTGTTTTATAAATAGTGTAGCCAAAAGTGTTTGTTTCTAGACTTTGTGTGAATAATAT
Source organism: Torreya grandis (assembly GCA_037957365.1). Classification (NCBI taxonomy): domain Eukaryota; kingdom Viridiplantae; phylum Streptophyta; class Pinopsida; order Cupressales; family Taxaceae; genus Torreya; species Torreya grandis. The sequence continues at coordinate 449,877 of JARHVA010005088.1, forward strand.
GAAGGAGAGATTTGAGAGAGGCTTGTGTTTGTTTTATGGAGAGAACGAGAGGTAAAGTAACCTAAGGATAATTTAAAGAGAATAACATATTTATGACTATTTTTATGACCTATTGGTCATAGTTATATTAGTAGAATAGTGTGCTCGTTGTTTGAGTGTGAGTGAAGGTGAAGAGTGATAAGAAAAGCTCTATCATCAAGTATTGTAGGCATCAATTTAGATGTGGATATATTCATAACTATTATTATCACATCTCAAAATATAAGTTGGATTTACCCTCCCTATAAGGTGATAGTTTTTAAAAGGTTTGGTTGTTGTTGCAGCTCAGCTAGATAAGTCTGACAGTACCTTGTGGGATTATAGTCTCACTAAATAGGGATTGTAGTTCCTCGATAATTTGTTATATTAAGACTCATGTTAAATTTTGGTTCCATTGATAAGACTCATGTTAAATTTTGTTATTGTAATGGTGCAATATAAATATGCTCCAAATCTCCCTAGAAAACATCAAACATTGGTTATAGTATGTAGAGTATAGATTTGTGCTAAAACATCCAACCTATAGAGGATAAAATTCAAGAAAGTGAGTTCAAAATAACCTGTATGATGCTCCATATAAGGTCTTTTTTTATGAATTACCTGAGCATGTGTACTAGTGGTTGGATACATATGTAACCCATAGGAGTTATGGATAGTTGTATGAGTAGATGAAGGAGAGCCTAAAGAGGATTGATACCCTAGAGGCCACTTGGATGAGAGTAGTAGACAAATGGTGGCAAAGGGTATTGAATATTTACATGCTTGAGTTTGTAGTTTCAACATATTAATGCCCTAAGGAATTAGAGTATCAGTTTTACATGAACCTAAAGGTACATTTGAGGAACTTCAGCATAGATATTAAAAATATAATTGTAGATTATGGATTTGAAAATTTGGGGATGGAAGGCTAAAGTCATTTCACGTATGAGCAATACAAAGGGGGAAAAGGGGATGTGTAGGTAAAGTGCAATGGAAGGAGATGAATAGATTAAAAATTCAGAGCTTATAGACGTATAAAAATATATGGTGAATTATAATGGAATATTTGAGACTTGGAAGTGCTGAGAGAACTTGTTGTGAGTGGGAAGGGCATGGGGAAGGATCTCTAGAAATATAGCAACATAAGGAGGACAGATATGATGAAGTGATGGATTGAACTTAGTATTTGATAGGTGTGGAATTTTTTGGGATCTTACAAGACTTAATGAATAATGATGTGTTTAATTCACCTATCCCTTTTGAACCTATATCACATGCTCAAACATTAGATCCCCTACTTGAATAAAACACAAGATTGATAATTAACCCTATTATCGACATAGATTTTAGATGATTTTTAGATTTGGAGTGTAATATTGTGATTGAAAAAATTATTCTATATAAAGAGGTGAGTGAAACTATCTCTAGACCATTCGGTGATAGCTCACTATAATTGAACATGAGCACAAACATCCCATCTCAGCTAATGTTAGTGATGCATAATGGGAAATAACCCATAGGAAGTGGTTCATCACCATAAATAAGTATTACAATTCCATTAACATAAATATCACTAGTAATAACCATGAGGTCAAAACCTAACCCATTGGATAGAGGCATTGGATGGATGCAAAGAAGATAGATGCTAGGGGGACAAGTGCCCCAGATGCCAACTACCTCCCCATAATAAATATATTATGAAATATCCATATACTTTCTAGAGTATCATAGAATGGAAAATGTCATATAGCATGTGTTTAAGTGTGAAATATAATGATGTACATGGGGTATAACCCAATAAGAGCACAAGGCAACCCAGTTTATGATCATTCTACTTGATTGTGCCCATACATAGTATAATAAATTTGACCCTAACCAATCTATGGTAGATTATGACATCCTAAAGGAGGAATTAATTAAGGAATTTGATATTCTATAGTTTTAATAATAGAGCATCACCACACTAAAATATATAACCCAAGGACTTTTAAAAAGCATGTGCTTTTATGATGCAAGATTCAAGACTCTCTTTTTGAAGCTACCTTATGACATACACCCTTCCTAGTTTTCATAATGGCTCATTGGAGGGTTGTTAGTGCCATTTTGAAGATCACTTTCCATGAAGACATTTACAAGCCCTAGTAAAGTTATTGAAGTTATGCTAAGAGCCAAGATGGTAGAAGCACCAATATTGGGATCAACCCTTTTATGGAGGTGAAGATTTCATCCATGGCCTCCCAACTCTAAAATATTATCACTATCTCATCATATGATGCTTGAAATGGATTATGGTGAAATCATCACAAAGAAAAGGGTAATAATAGGAATAATTTAACTTAAAGGAATGTGCACACATTGCTTACAAGCTATGAAGTCTATCAAGAGGCACTTGATGTTCATAACTACCCATTGTTGTAATGTGCCAATTAAGTCAACACAACCATCTATTGTTAGTTGTGTGAAACCTACACCCATATAATAGCTAATTTTTAGGTGATTGATGAGATGTAGGAAAACATGGAGAGAGGTGTAAGGTAGGCCACTATAGTAATCAGAGGGAAAAATAACCAAGGAAATGAATGTTACAATTAGCAAAATGTAGGTTTTAAGATGAAATGAGGTTTTAAAAGGCAAGGTGGAGGATGTAGTGGTGGAAGGTTCCCACCCTACTCATGTTATAATTATGGTTCCACATAACAGTATCAACATGACTTCCCTACACATATCACATGTGGGTATTATCAAGGATCCCATAAGGTCAAGGAATGCCCTGAACTATATAAGAAGTTGACCCAAAGAAGTCTTGGCATCGACAAGGAAAATGAATGATCCATTATGAGATAAAAATGGATAAGTGGACTCTAAAGGCACAAATAACCCATATAGAGATGGTCAAAATATAGGTAACTACTCATAATGGAGTCACCACTCAGCTACCATATATGAAAATTCTAGAGTTACACATAGAATATATGGATAAGGGTCATATTGAGTACATAATGCAACCTAAACCTAAAGATTCACCTTACCCATACCTAGTGTGCCAAAAGGATGCATTTCAATAGGTCATGAGTGTAATCCAAAACCTACAAGGGGAGCTCTAGTTAGTGCAAGACTTAGAAACATAGGTTACTACTTATCAAAATAAGAAAGATAGCTAGGAGGCTAGGATATAATAATTAATTAAGGTCCTATACCTACAAAAAATAGAGGGGATACATCCCTTATTGAATAACTTGTTCATAGAGCATATAAGATAAAATCTAGTTGAATTCACTGTGCCACACATGGAGAGGATGTGAGAATTTAGGAATACATAGAATGCATAGTATGATCAAGAACTCCTCATGGATGCCACTATTGATGGATATTCTATATGTGAGGTCCTTATAGACATAATAATTGAGGTCAACATCTTGAGTAAGAATGTTTTGGAGAAAATTTGTAGGCTAGCCTTAATGCCTTCCCCTCATGTATTTTTCATGGCCAATAAGATTGGGTGTAGCCCATTGAAATTTTGAAGAGCACACTTATAGAGATCATGGGTGCTAAATTTTGTACTAACTTTAAAGTGATAGATTTGTTAAAATAATAAAACTACCTGATGCTTCATAGAAGGCCATGTTGTTATGTGAACAATGTAGATATACACTTTAAGAAACATTACATGACATTCAAGAATGGAAAGGAGAGCATACTTATATCTCTCTCACAAGACCAAGGTCCCCCCTATGTTGAGAGTGTGGACATCAAAGATGAGATCAACCACATATATAAAATCATGGAATAAATTAGCAAGACACTAAACCTTAATGATCAAGGATGACTTTCTTGGGAAGATGGGAAATCACCCTTGATCACCACTAATATTACTTATGACAATTAGTTTGAGGAAGAGCATGAGACAATTTGTCAAAGGTACTACTTGGTACATGTGAAGGCACCAAAACTAGTGAAGACAGGCTAAAATATGAGTCCCTTATACCAAGAAGAATGAAAAGAGAGTGTTTCATCTTAATAAGTGAAAATTTTCAGTATTCCCAACATATGCAAGGAATAGTTTAGTAAAATACTATGTTCAAGACCTTGAATCATTCATCCCAACAAAAGTGGATAAGATGCACACATAAGTGTATACAATGAATAGTAAAGATACTCATTGGTGGGAAGTCAAAAGGCCTAGCTTGAAAACATGGCAAGATGTAGAGGTAGCCATTTACACTAGATTTAGGAAGAGAAATGAGGACCTAAATAACTCTGCCTACTCTAGTGATCTAATGCTATAGTGCATGTGCACTTGTGCAAGGAAACATGGACTATTTATAGCGAGAATACCCCAAGGAATATTTGGGTACATGCATTATATAAAACCTTGAATACATGGGTGTGAACTTGGTATGTTGTCAATGAGACAAACTATGAGATAGCTAATTTGGATGTACGTAAGGAGTGGTTTGGTCACACCTATTTTCCTCACAAAACCTTGAACTAATTGAGATACCCTAGATAGTTAGAAAGAAAGTATTTTAGGACACTAAAATATCAGAGGAGCAAAAAAAAGACATGTTTGGTGAAAAGGGGTTGGTGATCCCAGTATTATTTAAATATCAAACCGTCAACAATGACTCTAGTGATGAGGATGATGAAACATGTAAGGCTCATAACTGGACAAACTTGTTAGGAAAAAGGAAGCTAGTCCACTATGTTAAGGATAATGATCTATAGGAGGAAGACCCTACTGACTTTGACATAGAAATAACTTAAGATAGTAGATAAGTTGAGGATTCACATCAAGAGAAGAATGAGCCCTATTATGCATCAATAAAAATTACAAAGGTAGATATCAACTTAGAAGGGGAACCAAAGATTATTGCTCTAGGTGGCTATTAGTCTAATGTAGAGATGACATGCATTGTCAACCTACTAAAGGAATTACAAGACTTATTATATAGTAACTATAGAGACATGAAGGGTACCCACCCATCTCTTGGAAAGATGAGAATCAAGATAGTTAATATAATAAGACCTATTAAGAAGCGACGTTATAGGAAGAACCCCAATATTTGCACTAAGGTCAAAATAGATATTGATGATATGATAAATATAGGCATTATCTAACCTATGTAATAATATGAATGGGTGAATCCCATGGTTATTAGTATCAAGAAGGATGGGTGCATCCAAATTTGTGTTGACTATAGATTGTTAAATCTTACCTACATAACTGACCACTTTCTAACTTCATTAATTGATGAAGTTTTTGATGGCATTGTAAGCTATAAAATATATACTTTCAATGATAGGTTCTCAAGATACTATCAAGTCTAAATTAAAGAGGAGGATAAGCCCAAAACCAAATTTGCAATAGAATGGGGTTATTTTGTATACAACATGATGCCTTTTAGACTCAATAATACACTAGACATATTATCCTAAGTGGTGATCATATCTTTTAAGGACTTCATTCAAAAGTTCCTCTAAGTGTACTTAGACGAATTAAATGCATAAGGGTTGGTGAAGGACCATTATGACAACTTATGCCTAATGTTTTAGAGGTGCCAAAAACTAAAGATTTATTTGAATCTCAAGAAATGTGTCTTCACAATGCCATTTGGCACTTTGATTGGGTGCATCATCTATAAAAATGGTCTACTTGTTAATCTTGAAAAAATTGAAATCATCATTTACCTCTAGACCCCATTAATTTAGAAAGTTGTTCATACCTTTCTTTGACAATATAGATACTATAAAAAGTTTATAAATAACTATGCAAAGATTTTAGCACCGCTAGGAGATCTCGTGCATAAGGATGACCCATTATATTGGGGTATACTCTAAGAAGATGAATTTGAAACATTGAAGATCAAACTAGTAAATGCACTGATATTAAAATTTCTTGACTAGATGACTCCAATCCACATCCATGTAGACACATCTACTTATACAATTGGTTCCATTCTAGCACCACAAGGTAAAGGGAAATGGATCATCCTATTTATTTCACCAGTAGAAAATTGACCAAGTAGAATATAACCACACTACAACTAAGCGCAAGGCACTTGTCATGGTTTACAACTTGTATAAGTTTAATTAATACTTGTTGGTAATTCCCTTCATCTTCTTCATTGATCATGAGTTACTTATGTACCTAGTGAATAAGCCCATTCTCCATGGGCACATATGTCAATGGATAGTTTTATTTCAATATTTCTATTTCTCTATTGTTGTCAAACCTAGGAAAGAAAAATTGGACCTAGACCTTCTGTCCCACATCAAATCTAGTAATGTGATAGCACCTGTAAAAGATGATATGCCTGATATTAAACTTTATAGGGTTTAGCACATCCTAAAAGACTTATAAGAGATAACCACATTTCTAATGTTTGAATCTACACCCTATATTATGAAAATTAAATAGAAGTAGGTCATAGTTCATACTACCCTATTTCAGCTCATTGGTAGGGAACTATAAAAGTTGAGTCAAGACAAGGTTTTGTGCCACTATGTCCTAGAGCATGAATGAGCCTTAGTCTTAAAAGGCTTACGTGAGTGGATTTTTGGAGGCCACTAAATTGGAGACTTTATGCCATGTAAGGTACTATAATCAAGCTTTTGGTGGCCAAGTCTACTCTAGGATACAAAAGAGTGCACCAAGGCATGTGACATCTACTAGTGTATAGGAAAACTAGACCATTGGGATGAGATGCCTCTCATTCCCATCCTTTCTTAGTCACTATTTAAAAAATGGGCCATTAACTTTGTTGGGCCTATTACTCCTAATACAAGGTACATAGGTGCATGGTACATTCTTGTGGCCATAAACTATTTCACCAAGTGGGTCAAGGTAGTGCCAACCAAATATTGTACATCCACCACAACCACAAGATTTATATGAGAGAACATCATAAATTATTATGGGTACACACTTAGTTTGATTAGTAACCATTACACACACTTCATCAATGAGACCATTCTAATTGTACTAACTAGATACATGGTGGTCCACCATAAAACAAAACCATATCATCCCCAAGCGAATGGCATTACTAGATCATTCAATAAGATATTGGTAACATGCCTCACAAAGATATGCAATGTTGGTAAAAAAGATTTGGAAGACTATGTGTCAATAGTGTTGTGGGCCTATCATACTACACATAAGTGTTTGAAAAAGGCTACACCATTATAATTGGTGTTTGGTGTAGAGGTCATTCTACCCATGGAATTTATAGCTCCCTCATTTCACATCACCCATATTAGTTGATTAGATGACCGGGATTATTTGAGTACATGTATAGAAGACTTATAGTATTTGGATGAGAGATGCACACAATCTAGATGTAGTGAAAAATTATAAAAGTCATTCCAAAAGCTATAGCATGTAAGTACATCATTTATAATGTACTTATTGAAGGAGCTTTGGTGTTTCTATGTGACTCAAAGTACCTCAAGAACCCAAGAAAACTATATATTAGGTATATGAGACCTTACGTCATCCACAATATATTAGATATTGGTACATGTAAGTTGTGTATATTTATGGGTGAAATTTTCCTTGGGAATTTTAATGGTAATAGATTAAATACCTAGAGTATATAAGATGGTTTTTGCACCATCAGACATTGACTTCTCAATCACAAGTTAGCCATGTCATGCTGATGAGAATTAAATTTGGTGTAATCTAAATATTTGCTAAAGTTTTTTGTTATTTGTGTTAGGTAAATAAGAATGGCACTTTTAGGCCCACAAAACAACTATTATGATGCTTACATGCATAAATCCAGTTGGGTGAGTTGAGCACAAACACTTTTTAAGTGCCTAAGGTTAGACACCTATGTTTTTGGGTGCATGGAGTTTCTTAGACATGGAAAGACATGAGCATAAGTTGAAAAAGGAAGGAGCACAAGATGATCATGCACAATAAATAAATAAGAGAGAATAATGTGTTGGAGGACCAACATAAGAATTTGTATGGGTGGGGGAAGGCCAAAGCAGGATTAGATGAAAGCATAGAAAAATTGACCAAGAAATGGAAGAATTCTTGAAAGGAAGCATAGGTGGAAGAGGAGATGAAATCAAGGAGGTTGAATCACACACATGTGAATTGATGTTCCCAAGTTTCCATAAGGGAAAAGGTCATGCCAAGGAAAACAAATTATAGGAAGAATATCATCAAGATAGTTGGAACCCACCTAATCATTTTTTAGAAGTGACCATTTGAATCACCTATCACTTCATTTAATAATATTTTAAGAGAATTTAATAACTATGATTTGAAAATCACAAAGACCTATAATAAATAAAAATGTGGTAATGGATTTTCATATATTTTATAGGTTTGTATAATTTTAATAAATCCATGCGCCATCATTACATTACTCACCATCCATTAGTGGGGTAGCTAAAATTAAGGTATAAAGAGGTAGATGACACATTAGACTAGGTTATAAAACTTGTGAAAAATTGAATCTAAATATAGAGTTGAACTAGAGTTGAATCAAAGTTAAAGCTAGAAAATGCTATCATGTGAAAACATGAGGTCCCATAGGCCCTAAGAAAGAACAATGGAATATAGATAGAGATTGCATCCCATTTGATATTGAAATAGAGGTGTGTGGAGAGAGAATTGTGAGAGAACTAGATAGTAAAAATTCTAAGTAACACTAAGGCTACTATTAAAAATTAATGATGCTCAAGATCTAGAGTTATAGTCATAGAACCCATAGCTATGAGGAAGTGCAAATCAAAATTAAAGGATTGGGAAATATAAACAAACCATGATTTAATAGTATATAATGTGAGATGGGTAAAAAGAGGTTAATTTTGGTCGACCTTAGATGTATAAAGATGACAAAAAGGTGTAGATTCTAAAATAAGAAAAATATATGAAGAAAAAGGCACAAATAGTAGGATTTAGTATTGTAAAATTAGACCCATAATTAAGCATAAAACTTACATATAGAGAAATGAAGTTTCCCCCTAAGGTAAAAGTGGGGGAGACATGGGTATCCTTAATGCACACATCTGGAATGAATAAGTACAGCCATCAAATGCTAAGAAATGTATAGGAGATAAAATAAGAATGGATGACTAATATAGGGATGAATATAAAGTAGATCATGGAATAATTTGACCTCTTCATCTGAGATAAGTTAGCAACAACTGGTAAAACCTAGTTGTATGAGATACCAAGTTTTGACAAGCCAAAGGAATTAGTGTAATTCCTCTACTCGCACATACATGGTGATTGATTCTATTTTTTAGGGAGTTGCATGAAAATATAATCATGCCTAATCATTAGGATCACAAGAATCCGAGGCACAAGTATGGACATCTACCATATGATGGAGTATGATGAAAATCTAGAAAGAGTTGAAAAATGCCTAGGTTACTATGAGGTAGGGTTCATGTTCTCAATTAAGTACATTAAAGACTCTAGAAAATGCATATTAGTGTGCATAATGAATTATAATATATGCCCTAGTAGATGGTGTACCAATATAATAATTATAGACTTAATCACCCACCCCATGTTGTAGGTGTAAAAGTTCAACATTGCAATGTTTATTGCTAATGAGATCATTAAAAACGTGTTTAAATGCAATAAGGTGCATGTGATGCTTAGGTGGGGCTCATGATAATATTGATAGTAATGAAGGAGATAATTTTTATATATGGTGATGATAATAATCTATTGGTGTTATCACCATATAAGGACTCCTTAGTGCTAAAGTATCAAGAATTCACCTACCCACCTAGCTTTTCCCAGAAGTACAAGACAAGAGTATAGGGGTGGTATGAATAATACATATAGGCATTCATGATTGAATGGGGCATCCCATAGGAGATCCCCTATCACATTTTAGGCATTATGACCTTTTACATCATGTAAAATATTTGTGTAGTGCACCTGGAACTCATAGATAGAAACCTCTCTAGTTGGTTGAAGTTGCCTTATGCATTTTCCACTAAATTTTTTAGAGTGACACTAAGGAGAATTTCCAACATGAAATAATTAGAAATATTGGTAAAGGCCATGGACCAAGAAATGATAATATTGAGTCACTAGTGTGTGTGCCTAGGAGAAAAGGACATAAAGGATCATGAGGATGACTATGACCGAACGGACCTCCATTCCTTCTAGATAGAAATTATAACCAGGTGCATATTCAATCTATACTATTAGATGAATCCATGTAAGAATGTTACCAAACCAAATAAATATTATTATCACCACTTATTTATTTTCAAATAAGGGAGGCCAACACTTAAAATGCACTAGAATTATCCCCAAAACAAATGAGGAGAGACACTTGAGGATATCTAGGAGTGCATTCAGTTGAGGATTGCCTTTGGTGAATAATAAACACCTCCATATCCAAATAATCATGTAACATTCAAAGGAAATACTATTTCCTCTAGAAAGAATTATAAAAAGAAGTTTAAGGGACCCGTTATGTTCCCTACAATAATTTTGGAAGAAATGGAGGAGGAAGAGACCCTCGTACATAGATGGGAATAAGAGATGGAAGAAGAAGAATGAAAAATGACTTACATCATGTAGGTAAAATAAGAGGATAAGACTAATGCCAAATACGTTCATAAGTCAATTAGAGGTGGGACAACTACTACATTTAAAGAAGTGGATAATTTAGTGAGATCCTCATCTAAATAATAACCCTCCACACAACCTCCACAAATAAAAGAGGAGAAGAGAAGGTTTTGGAAGAAGATGGGCCATAAAGAGGAAGATATTGAGATGGAATTGGTGCTTGATAAGAAGAGGAAGGATTGGAAGAAAATGACCCTAGGTGAGATGGATATTGAGAAGGATAAGGATGAAGAAGAGAAGGCCAAGGAAAAGAAGAGAAAGAGAGAGAAGAAGATGAAGAAGGTTCCCACAAGTGTGGAACCAACCTTTGAGAATGACAAGAATGCACTTAGTTCTCCCACTAGGAAAGTATATCAAGTTGCATAACATGCATGCCAAATTAGGGATGGGGAACCTAAAGATACATGCTAAATTAGGCAAAGGGCACTTGAACAAAAGAAAGGTGATACTAGTTCATTGGAAAAACAAAAGGCAACTAAAGAGGAACCCCAACAAGAATAGGAAGAAGGTGATGCTAGTGTTGAGGGAATAAACATCGAGGTGAGCATTGAAAAATCTTAAGAATAAGTGGATAGAGGGGAGAAGTTTGAGAAAGAATCCCTCAAAGAATAAAAAGATGATTCCTATAAGTAAAACACCAAATAATCTGGTAGTGCTAGTGAAGAGGATGAAGAGATAATGGAGTTGGCAATCATTGAGAAAGATGATGAAGAGTTGAGAATTAGAGAGAAGGTGTAGAAAGGGTGGAAGGATGAATACTTCTACATGTTTGACTTCATTCCACCTAAATCCATCACAACTACGATGCAAAAACAACTTGTATTTATGTTTTATCACTACATAGATGAGCCTCACTTTGAGTAACCTTGAAAGGCTATATTGTGTATAGAAGAAACTAAGGAAGAGTATGAACCCCTCAAAATCAACCATTATACCATGAACCTAGTCTGGTCTATGAATTCACTTATTTAAATGGCCATTAAAGTTGTGTGTAAACTTATAATCAATGGTTTTAGGGTAAATAAATGGAAGAAACTCATCAAAGATGCAAAAAATGAAGTGAAATATATGAAATTCAAGATGCATCATCTATAAAAGCACAAAAAGATGGAAAAACCATCCCTTCTAGGTAGTGTGGATACTTAGAACCTCTCTAACATTGATAAATTATGTGTGTTATTGGAGTAAATGCTCCCAAGGATGAAACTAAAGTTGATGAAAGAAGAAGAATAAAATCCCTGCACTGTGTTATATAATGAGCTTTTTGCTAAGCTCAAAGAGATATAAGATGTATTTACAAAGCTATAGGAAAGCACATATGTAGTTGATGCCATATTCATGAATTTTTATAGCCAAGTGTCAATGATTGACATGTACCTCAAGTAGGCAAAGGAGGAGAAGGAGAAGTTGATGGTGAAGGTGTACTCTACAGTCATGCTGGAACACACATAGATAATGGGGAAGTTTAATGTGTCAAGCACCCATATAAAAGACCAAGAGTGTAACCTAAAATCACTCTTCCATGCCTTTTAGACTAAGGCCTATGCTCAAGAAGATGTCTTGGATGGGGGTATGACAAAAGCTAAGGCAAGTATATAGGCCTTCAGGAAGGAATTATATAAGATTGATGTGCTCATTCTTAGTGTTGCCTATACCAAAATAGATAGTACCACTGAGGAAATCAAGCTTGATATCAAGGGATTTGAGGAATTCAGTGCTAAGCTTAAGGAGAGCATGCCTAAGTTATGTGTACCTAAGACATTGATAGCCTATCCGAGGGTGGATAATAATTTTGTATGGGGTAATATTGGGCCCTTTATTTCATAACGATGGGATTCTTGCCAATATGATAGACACTTCAGTTTGAGGAAATATCTTGGCATAATGATTTCCATTTTGGCATATTAGTACTAGCATAAGTATTTAGTGCACACCTTATGCTAGTTGGTAGGTGGCTAACCATTTCATGGAATCTTGGGGCATCTTCCAAGGTAGACAATATGTGGTGACTATAGTGAAAACCTTGCAAGGTGATGGACCTAGTAGAATGATCACCAAGGCTCCATCTTGACACTTCACATGTGTACTCCACCTTGGTAGAGGCATTCTTATAGAGCTATAAAAAGAGATTAAACTAGTGAACAAAAGAGATGAAAATTAATACATAAAATCTATGGAGTATTGGTTATACATGCATTGTGATAGCTAACATTAGTGTTAGGAATAACATGGATGCCATTAAGTCTCTATTTGTATATTCCCAAGCTTTCCTATGAGCATTTAGCTATTGTGTAGCTTAATTGAAGTGCTTACTCTATTTTAAGTACTATGAACTCTATACTATTTAAAGTATGATTAATTATGATGAATGTTGTGATAAATTATGCTCTTTTTGGTTGATGTCTCTTTGATATTAATTAGTTGAATGTGTAATGAATGTAATAGTTATAATGTTGTAATTCTAATTCATGTATGGTAAAAATTTTATTTTTAAGATTTTATTTTAGAATGTTAATGGTGTCCCTATGTTAAATTATGATGACAACATATCTTGTATAATGACCACGTATAGATAGATCCCACACCAATTGTTGATACCTTCACATGAAGCATGATCCTAATATGAACACTTGAATTGAACCAGCCCTTTGACCCATTTAGAACCTATATAACACACTTATTTTATCTAGGTCTTACTCCTTTAAAACTATAGATAAACCCTAAAATAGTCTTTTGCCTATCAAGCACTAAGTATAGTCCATGAAAGGCTTATTCTAATGAAACTACTTGAAGCACTCCTTGAATTGACCAAGTCTCCTAAGTCATGACTTCTACTAGGGTACCACTAGCCCAATGTTGGCTTCAATTCCTTCTCTATTGTGCTTTGTGTGAGCATATAAGGCTAATGCCTTATGTGGATTGATGACAATGTAATCGAGTGTTAAATGTTGAGCATAAAAAGACATCACCATGTTTTTGCCTGGTTGTAGTGAGTCCAAAATCAACTTAGACAACTAAATGAGAACTTGACTCTAGCTTTTATATAACATAATTTGAATGTATGAGTGATTATTCTATGCATGATTCTCCCAAATCTAAGAAATTGGTATGAATCTAAGTTGAGATGAATAAGTGTGAGAAAAATCTAACCATAACTACCAAACCACTGACTATATCTATGCAAATATTTATTATACTTGGTATACTAGTCTGAATGATATGGACTATCCTAAAGTTAGGGATACTAGATAGTAATTCCCTATAGTATACTATAGTACCCTATATTTATAGTGTCCCAATATTGGTGATAATGATCACTTGGTCTAATTTCTAAGTAATATGGACTAAATTCTAAATATCTATTTTGTTTTATGTCTGCCCTAGGTCTAATGTTTAAAACTGAGCCTATGTGCTAAAATGTGTCTGTGTATAGCAAACTAGGAGCTTGATCTCTATGACACACACCTATGAATGGCCCCTCTTTGGAGTTCAATTGTGAAACCTATGTGATCACTTCCCTCTAAATAATTAGCCTTGAAAAATGTGTTAGGTAGAGTCTATACGTGATATTACCATTTAATTTATAAGCATAACATTAGAATGTAAATGTATCTAAACATGAGTAAGTAATGTAAGATGTATATTATAATAAAACATTGCACAAGGTTGTCAAGATATATTTATTTATTATATATATCAAAATTTGAGTAACTACCTAGGGGAATGGAACATGATGTCCATCATGACACGCAATTAGGATAGGGTAGATGCATGAGGTACCTCATGACATAAAAAATAGTGTGTGTTTATGTATAACAAACAAATACAAGTGTCATGGTGTAGAATCATACAAGGAAACAAACATACAAGCACATGAAGCCTAAAAAAGATAGGCCAAGGGGACAAAATATAGAGGACATGGACACATGCCACTAAATATAAGAATGAAGACATACAAGGACATGTTCAAATGTCCACATATGCAAACAACAATTAATTTGGCATAGAGTCACATAGAAGGACATATTTTAATGTCCACATATAGAAGAAGTTAAGCACAACAAGGGACATGGGAACATGTCCAAGGCATACAAATAGATATGTTGTATAGAATCTAAGGAATAATGGCATATCCAAATTCCCTCAAATATGGAAAAAAACATAGGAAACACAATCAAGTATAATATATGAAGTAAAAATGAAATTATTTATAATTGTGTAGTACAAATCTATGTAAATTATAGGATGCATATATACTGAGTCTAATTAGTGATAGTTCAAAAAAACTAAATCAATAACGAACAATGATAATATAAAGATTAATGAATGTATAGTATGTAAAGATAAAACCTGGTTATAATAATTGTGTATGATATGCCCCCAAATGGGTGGATGTATAAATGTATAAACCTAAATTAGTGTAAATTCCCCCAATGGGTAGATGATATCTAGTCTGGATCAAAGTAGTGGATTGAAGTCCTATCTAGAATCTAAAATAAAATTACATGAAAAATTGAACCATATGTGTATGATAAAACTGACTATACTAGGATAGCTATCAATATGCAATATCTAGCAAATAATACAAATGTAAACATAGAAATGCATACAATCTATAAATTATTTATATTTTTTAAATATTTGTTTTTTTTAAATTTTGACATGTTATATGTATTTTGTATTTTATAAGTATAATATATATACAAGAAAATGAAAATAAACTATATACAAGGAACAAGGGAGAGAAAGTAAATACTAGAAAAGTAAATGAAGCAAAATACAAGGAATGTATAATATCTCTATAGACCCAAATCACATCCATGGGGTGTGGATAATCAAATGGTGGATCTGTTGAAGATCATATTGTATCAGATACTAAGCCTATCTAAACTCAAATAAGTCATCATCATCATCATGATCATCATACCAATCTATATGTATTGGTGGATCCTTATCCTTGGTATGAATTTGGAGTCTGTGCATCTAAATAACATGTTAATCAATTATGTAATATACCTCTCATATTGTCCTAAGTAATCCACATTAGACCATGGAGTATGTATTTCAAACCTATGGTTTTAATTAATGTCATCATATAAACTATGAACCATGTGTCCATTATGAGTGAATGTCAAGCATATATGTAACCGATCAACTATAGTATCCATTAGCTATAACCATATACTACCAAGTGTAACCTGTATATTGTCTTTGCTCAAAATTAAGAATAATGTACTGGCCACCTTAGAACCATGTGAAAATGGTAATTTATTATGTCTAATGGAGTGATGACATTGTATATCATGATTTATATCAATCTCTTCATAACTAATGTGGTGTAAAAATCCCAAAGTGTAAATATTAGGATTAGAATCCTCATTTATAGTGAAACATGGAAAATATTTGTCTTATATAAATATTTGTATAGTCAATGGATCATGTCATGAATATCTATGTCGGTGATGACTCTATCTCAATGCTCATATTTGTGTAATATATCATATCACTGGTGGTGTCTTTTTTGGAAGTGGAGTTTATATAGTGTACACAGTGCCCTTAATCATAAATATATTTATCTTATGTTATAGTGCTACACACCTATTTGTATCACGTCCTATGAGTTTATGGAAGTGGAAAAATGGTTTCCCTTTCTATGGTGATAATCTACTAGTTGATTTGTGTTAGACTATGGGTAATAACATCAATCCTCTATCAATTAATATTTATAACATCTAGTGTGGTCTATCATGTGATCTCCTTGAGTAAATCTATATGACTAGATTGGTATCCATGGATGTGACCATGTGTACTAAATGGATCATGTAATTGTATAAATTTGAACAAGTGATGATACTAGTGTAGGGTGAGTTATAAGTTCCTTTGAATTATCTATGTATTCCCTTGGACCCACTAGTTTAAATATCAATCCACATAAATAACCATCAATGTCTATAGGTAGTTGATCATCCTCTCTAGTAGCCTATGAATGTGTTAGAATTATGAATTTAAGCCTCTTCTAAATTGATTATTAGTGGTAAATAGGATGTGATAATCTCATCATCTATCATGGATGAGGATGTTTGTATTGTGAGAGGCTATTCCTTAATGCTCGATTAAAGTAATTGTGCTTAAAGAAGTGGGTCCATGATTATAGCAGGAAGGTAAACATACTTAGAAAGGCTAGTCCTCTATCATTAGTGAAGTTATTTGTATTATAGGATGTTCTAAAGGTGGTGTATGAACATTCTTACTAGACTCTCCCACCTCATAAGTATGCATTTGCTTAATTGTAATCTAATAAGGTGGGGGTTTTATGAGAACATGAGGTTTCCCATCTAATGATGTACTTGATGTAGGAGGCTCAATAATACTATAATATCTACATGGATGATTATCTAAGGGAAATGTGTATAGGTACCCATCATGTAAAAATTTAACATATCTTTGAAAAGTGGAAGTTACAGCCTCCATGGCATGTATCTAGGGTCTCCTAAATATCAAATTATAATGTAAATGGTTTGACATGTCCTGAAAGTGTGTACATAATGTCTTTGGTTTCACTATAATATATAATATTATTTATCCCAATGTCTATATAAGAATGTTGTGAAACCCTTGGATGTTCTTGTATGTTTTTTTAATAGATGTAATATCAACCCCCATGGTTTTCAAAAATATGAGGTTACACATATTGAGTCATGAACCACTGTTGATGAGAACTAATTGAATAGATGTGTTATTGATTTGAACTTGAATAAAAAAAGGGAAGTTTTGATCAATGACTAATTTTGAAGGTAAATACTCACTAGAAAGAGGCATGACATCCTCCACATATTTAATAATATTCATGATAAATAAAAAATATGATGCCTCGATATGATGAGGCACATATGTGTGATTAAGTTTTTGAAAAAAAATATATTTGAAGGTTATTGATTTTTTAAGTAATTAAAAGATAGATATTTTAGGTAATGTATTCCTCAACTGATTGACACGATCAAAAAAAAATTGTTAATCTTTAGGTGTTATTATAGTGTAGAAAGGATGAGGAAATATGGCAGGGTTACACTTTTATTGTATAAGATAAGGAGGCACGTTATTCCACCTAGTGACAACTCAAAATATGGGCTCTACTATTTTCCAAAGGCAAGTAGTAGAGGTGAGATGGGAGTGTAGATAATCAAGTGGTCTAGCTGGAGGCAAAAATAAAAGGGGTCCTTTGAGCCCTCTTTCATCTAGTATTAATTTGAGGTAGCTCAAAGTGATCCATATAGAAATTATCTATAGAAAAATAGGCCTCACATGATGGAGGACAAATATGTGAAACAATCTTAGCTTGAATTGAATCCATGATAATAATAACATACATGTGTCCTTTTATAAAAATAATTGGTAATAAACATTATAAGGAAATTACTAATATTTAAACCACAAATTGAAATATGGCTTCTATCATGATAATCATGGTGACAAGCTATAAACTGAGATTGAGTGACTACTAAAAATTTGAACCCTAGGATTGTCTATGTTTTGGGTTTTCAAATCTAGGGATTATTTTGTGATAATTTAAATTATATGTAAAATCAATTCAAACCCTAGTGTAACATTGAATTTAACTACCCAAGTTATGTAAATAAAATTATAAAATTAGAAGTATTCAGACCTAAATTTATTTCAAAAAATTTGGATGAATAAAAGCTAGGGTTTGAATCAATATTTGAAGTAAGATGGGTTTAACACATGATTTAACCTTTTAGGGTTTAATAATGAAAATCATATGCTTATATGAAAGGGATGAGATGCCTAAATCTATTAAATAAATATGTAATAATTAATTATCGATTTTCTATGACCTTTGACCTTGTTTTAATTTCTAAAAATATCAATAATTATTGATAAATAGAAACTTATCTAAAAATTTATTTGATCTAGGTTTTAAAAGCTGAGATGTAGGTAGTAGTCTATGTTGTCAATAGAATTATATTGTTTTTTTTCTCACTAGATAGTAGTGACAATTATGGATAGTAATGCCACTTGTGTATAATGTCCTCAATGTGGCACTAAGTTTCACTTTTTGAGACTATTCCTATTATTTGGGAGAACATACACCTATCTTTGTATGTTTTATTCCTATGTGCATGAAACCTATAGCTCTATGTTGTGCCTAAAAGACCTAATTTAATGTGTAAACCCTAATCCTCCTTGTAAGTATGGCATGAACTATAATTTTTTGTGTCTTATTAGGATGTATTATACATCCTCAACATCCTATTGTGTAGAGAGTTGCCTACATATAAATACTCTGAAGAGGTATTAGTCCTGATGTAGTTCTCCCACATAGTGCTTAATGTATGTGAAAGTGAATGCTAGAATGAGAGTGGACTTTAATGCCTTGAATGTGCTTGATCTTTGAAAATTTTAAAAACTAGCCTTAAGATTGTATTATATGGTAGTATGTAGAAGTAATGCAAAATAGGGATCAAATACCTTTATTTTTATTAACTTTATCTTTGGTTACAATAGATTTTTCATATATCTTCCATCCACTGAATAAAGGTGGATTATACTTGTAATTATAAGGTTATTTTGATTTTGAAGATAATAAAATGAGATTAGGCTAATCCTAAGAGGGGTACACATATGAAAAAACATATGTTGGGAAGATCTAAGGCTAAAGACAATAATTACCAGTTGGAGACACTGGCACCATGTGACTATAGTGTCCCAAATGTGGTGCTAATGTCCTCTTTGTAAAATTCTAAGAAAGTGGGATTGGGATATAAAATGATAATTTTAGGACCATGTCTTGACTACTTTTAGTTAACTATTGTCTACTAAATGATTTCAAAAGAATGTCCAATGCTATAGGATAGGTCTATGGATAGCCTAGGGATGAGTTAACTCAAGAAAAAATATTAACATGCAATTATCGGTTTTAGGTGATTATATATACACATAGAATGTAACCCATCAAGAGGGTAAAAATAATTATGAAGGAATAAAATATAAGTATAAGGATCAAGGATAAAACAATTTATATGACATTTATGTTCTAAAAAGGGGTCCCTTTGTAATGAAAATTCTACTTCTT
The DNA here is from genome assembly GCA_037957365.1 of Torreya grandis. NCBI lineage: Eukaryota > Viridiplantae > Streptophyta > Pinopsida > Cupressales > Taxaceae > Torreya > Torreya grandis. The sequence continues at coordinate 469,598 of JARHVA010005088.1, forward strand.
TTATAGGTAAAAATATTTAGAACTCATGTCCCTTTTTAGTCTTCCCCACTATCAAGGTGGTTAAAATTTTGATGATGATTAGGGAATGGGGTAGGTAGTGGGGATCTTCTCAAGGTTACCAGATCCATGGTTGCATAACTACCTACCATGTCTTTTTAAGCTTTTACCTTGTATTTTACATGCTCCCCATTTCTACTTGCTTCCATGATGAATGCAGTTAGATTATATCACCCTCTCACCATTTTTATAGTATTTATGTCGAGATGTGACATGATTTACAAATCAGACCACTCTACCATTGATTTTATGCGTTAAATTAAATTGCATAGTTTATTCATGAATTTTACATATGAATAGCTGAAATGGGCCATCAAATTTACTTCAATTAGTGCCAAAGTACATACTAACAAACTCTTAAGTGGTAGAATCCATCCACATGTTGACATAAATCTCATTCTCAGTCCTTTATAATTATATGAGTATATTCATCCTTGGTCCCTCTTTCAACACTTAGTTGATTATTATGATTCAAAGACTTAGCCTGGGTTTATTCCTGGATGCTACATGTCATGATATTATTTTCCATGGGATTCATGTTACTACTCATAACATCCCCTTATGCTATCAGATAAAATTATAATATGCATTAATTATATGGATGTATGTCTTTTTCTCACTCCTCTAGGCCCTAATGTCTTTGGATTCAATCATCACCACATGTTAGCTTCTTATTTCCCTAGGCTATATATGTCCACATGGCTCCTTATCACTCTTTCATTAATAGATTAAGGATTCAAATGTAATGTTAACTATTTATATCACATTGAAAAAAGAATTCACCACATGTAATAATACTACTCACCCATTATTTTGACACATTATTATGTTTTCACTGACTACCCCCTGGGTTGTGAAGCAATAGGATTATGCCACTGGGTGACATCCCACTCACCCAAAAGTGCATGCCTCTAACATAATTATTGGCATGTATGAAAATATATGAGAGAGTGGGATAGTGAGATTATCCCACATGTCATCATCTTTATTACCTATTATAATAGAGGTTTTTGAACTATAGGATGGATATTAAACCCTGGGTCGTCAAGATTGTGACACATGGAAGTATCCTGCTAAACAACTTGCCTATTACTTAATAACATGGAGATATACTAGGAAAAATTTAATAAATTTAATTAAGTATCAAAATAATTTTTAAAGGGCTTGAGACCACCAAGAGATCGATACATAACACCAAGAAACTTTCTAGAGAATCAACTAAGTTTTGAAAGTCTTTTAAAAGAGGCACAATCTAGTGTGAGATGAAAATGATTATTGCATGGCACTATTTGATTAGACTAGAGTCTTGAATGCCTAAAAAACTAATAAACCATCAATATGTCATCATGGGCCTATAAAATTTAATCTCATTTCCTTTTGAAGCTATCACTACAAAAAACCTCAAAATGGTTATGTTTTTTCTCTGTTCTACTCCTGTAGGCTTTGAGAGAGCCTTAAATTGGCTGAGAATGTTTTGGAAGATGACAATTCACAAATTATTTAAAGTATGGATCTTCCCTCCTTATCCCCCTTATCTAATAAACTTCAATTGATCCTTGAAAAAATGCATGATCATTGAAACCTAAACTAAAAATGGATGTTGCTCCTTCATGGTGATTAAAAATGGTCAACATTATTGGTGATATTTATGGGCTTCTTACACACTAAAAAAAATATAATATATTGTAAATAAATTTATTTGACATAGATTAATAAAATAATTTTTAATCCCATTAATTATGATAATACATCCCTTTTACAACTTATTTGTCCTAAAAATGAATAACAAAATTGAGATTCACCTCCAGATAAACAACATAAGTAAGAAAAAAATTTGAAAACTAACTTACAAGAATTAAGAACAACAAAACTAAAGTGCATCATCACAAAAATTAAATAAAAGAAGCTAAACTACTATGCACAAAGTTTAGAATACTTCACAAATAGTGCTTTATATGGATCCCATTAATTTGGATTGATATATCTTCCCCATATAGCTTTGAGAGTTGAAAGGTGTTGGATTATTTGAATTGATTTATGATGTGAGGGCCACTCCATAAGGTATCAAACTTGGTGTATCTATTAGGTTAAGATCTATCTTCATCTACCTTTAACACCAAGTCTCCCTTAAGGAATACTCTATGAACTACTCTATTTTCAAAATACCTCTTCGCTTAAGCTTGATGAAGCTCCATTGTAAAAATACATTGGTCTCTTGTTTCTTGTAATTCCATTAACTCCAAAAAATTTATCTCCATGTCAATCACTTCTATCATTTCTAGCTAATGTGTGAGTTATAGAGCTCACTTTTCAAGAGATATAAGCAACTTTACCTCTCCACCATAAATGATTATGTAAGGAGAATTGGCAATAACCTCCTTAGTGGTGATTTTATCATTTGATAAGGTAGTCCTAAAATTGGTATGCTAGGTCATCATATTTCATTCCATAGTCCTCTTAATGATCTTTATCAAATTATTATTAGTGGACTCTACCAAGCCATTACCTTGGGGATAGTAATTAGATGATGTTATCAATTAAATGCCATATCTAACTTCTTAGTAAGTTATCTTAGTGCCAATAAAGGCCATTGGATTACCATAGATGACTATATAAGGAACACTAAACCTAGTGACTATACTCTCATATAAGTTCCATTTATTAGCTTCATTTTCTTCCTTTAAAGCCACTACTAATTTCCACCTTGTAAAATGATAGTTGGTTGTCAAGACCCATATATGACCTACACTAGAAGGTGGGTTAATCATCCCAATTAAATTAAAACCCCACCATGTGAATAGCTTCTCTATTTAGATGGGATGGAGAGGTAGTGATTCTAACCTCTATTTACCTATGAATAATGCATGTTTCTTTCAATTATTAACCTATGCATTTACATCTCTAAATGATTGGTTCAATTTAGGGATATTTTCCTTGGAGAAAAGTGTCTATGAGATGATTCATCATTAAATTATTGTATAATCCTATAAAAAGAAATTCATTTGAACACATCTTTAAAAAACACCATTAGAGTCCTTCCTAAATGGGACACCTTCTATAAGAATATAAGGAATTTACTATAATCTAAAATAACTTATTTTGTCTCTATTCAATCTTTGAGTACACTCACTAGTTTGGAATAAGTTGGTTATATCTCAGGTCTAACTAGTAGGAAATGAAGGTAAAACTAAGTGCTGGCCATCTTGGAGTACGAGGACAACATTATTATCATTATGCAATTCTAAAGTTAGTTTTTCACACAAAACTCTACCTCTTACCAGCTTTGTGACCTTGATTCATACATCATATTCCATCACCTTTATAATCCACCTTGCCCTTTTCTCATTCAAATATTTTATCAAGAGGAACTCTTTGACACTTGGTTGAGACAAAAGTAAATGCACCTTATTTTCAGACATCAAATGTATAAACTCCTTCACACTTATTATAATAGTCAACACTTGTTTATCTATAAAGGAATACTTTACCTCATAACCTTCCAAGCCCTAGTTAAAGAAAGATAACAATTTCTCCATGTCTTCCTCATTATTAAGTAATAGAATAGCTGAGATAGTGTCCATGCACCTAAATGCATAGAGAGTAAAATCCTTGGTGAAATATATATTTATGAGGGTGGGATCTTATGTTATGGCTTGTTTAATTATTTTAATGCCATCTTTCCCTTCCTTAGACTAATGGAAGATCTAATTCTTATTTAACATAAAATTTAGAGGCTTTACAAGATTGGAAAATTTAGGAAAAAATATCCTTAAAAAATTGATCCTTTCTAAGAATTTTTTTAGTACCTTCATGTGATTAGGCAAGGACAATGATAGAATGTAACTTACCCTTTTAAGATAAATCATGATTCATCTCTTAGATACAACATGGCCAATAAGCTTGTCTTCACAGCCTCAAAATTTTCAATTCTTAGGGATAAGTGAGACCCCAAACTAGCTGCACATTATAAATAACTATCTAAGATAGGATAAATTACCATAAAAATGATTTTAAAGTATTGTTATATCATCAAGATTGATAAGTACATTATTATTGATTAGTACCTAAAATTCCATATCCATCGCTATTTAAAAAGTTTCACATGCATTGGATAAAATAGAAGGCATTTTTGTATAGGCATAAGTTACTAATTTTGTGGTTAAGGCTATCTTAAACTAATTTTCCTCCTTAAATAGAAAATAATTGTATCCAAAATAATCATCCAAGAGAGAAAAACATTTTACACCAACCACCATTTTCAAGATTTTTTCAATGGAAGGCAATGGGTAGTGATCCTTAAATAAGTCTCAATTTAGGATCCTAAAGTTAATGCATAGATTTAAATATCCATTAATATTTATAATAAGGACCATCTTTTCAACCCAAGATGAATGATTAATAAAAAAATATGATCCTAGCCTCGATCAACTTGGTCAATTTTTTCCTCATCAGAGGATCTATCTTGGGGTTTATTGGCCTATTTTTCTCCGTAATTAGGTTGGTATTAGAATCCAAATCTATAGTTTTTTTCATGAAAATAGGTTCAAACCCTTTGAGATAAATATACTCGTATGGAAATATGTCCTTAAAATCTTGGCAAATTTTAACAAATGTATATTTTTCCTCTTCATTACATACCTTATCGAGGAGGAGAATATTATCATTGCATATGGAAACTATTTCATAATGTTATTTCTTGATATCCATGCTCACTTTATCTCCACTAAATTTATAATAAACATTGAAAAAAAATTCAAGTGTGATTAACCCCTTTGGAAGTTTATCTGACTTCAGCTGAATGACCTAGTCAACATATTGTTTCTGTAATTTATTCTAATTTTGTATATATAACTTAGCTTCTTCTTGAAATAAAAGAACAATTTGATAATCACTATAAAACACCTACCAATTATTGGAAGTATTAGGCTTTAATTACCTTATAATAACCTTAATATGTTGTTATTATTTGTTCCTTATGATATCATTCAAAATTTCAAACTAAGCAAGAATAACAATAATCTATCATCTTGTTTATTTATTTTCCTTATGATGGAATAGATGTTAAATGCTTCAAGGTATTATATGAGGTCCCAAAATATATGTGTATAGGAATTTAATAACTGATTTTTGGTCATGCTCTACCCTCTTACCTAGTTCACTACTAACTCACTATCTCGAAATAACTGTAGATGTTTAATTCCTTTCTTCCTATCACATTCAAGAAAATTTATGAGAGTTTCATACTTAGTCAAGTTGTTGGTTCAGTAGAAATAAAATTTAAAATAAAATTATACTTCAAGTGAGACACCAATATGACACCCCCTCCAGCTCCATGTTTGCTTCTAGATCCATTAAGATGTATTTTCCATAGTCCATCATCATGTTCCTCAGTTTTTAGAAGATTCTGAGTGAAAAAATATTCTAAATGTAAGTAATAATTACATATACCAACCTATTAGATGAGTCTGTAAATATCAAAATAATTATTATCATCCTCCCATTCATCAAGAAACAAATTAGGTGTTCCTTCAATGGGTGTAATTGGCTCTTGCTCAGTAGGATGGTCTTCTTTCTTGAAGATGGTATAATTGACATTATGGCATTTAGAACACATGGTTAAATATGGTTCTTAGTAATTTTATTAGACTTAATGGTTAATTTAGTACCATACTTAGTTATAAAGATCATATGAGATCAATCATATGATAGGTATCCAATAATCTTAGTACTAAAGTCCCTATAAAGGCATAAAGCAGAGTATGGAGGGAGATAAATTTTTAAAATGTTTTGAGGACTAGAAAACTTGGGGAAATCATGTAAAGTGAGGTCCAAAACCTTTATGACATAAATAATATTAATGGACATTACATCTAGCTAAACTAATCCTTTAGAGAGTGACTCATATTCCAAACCCAAATTGTCTATTATTTATTTCAAAATCACTGAGCTACTATCCCATGAATATATCACATAATTATGGGTTAAATTATTGTTGAATATCAAATAAGAATATAATGGTGGAGTTTTTTCACCTTTATTTAACTAAATTTCCTTTGGTTGAGGGGTCTTTATGAGTACTATTTTTGGTCATTCTTGTGATGACCCTTCTGAAAGACTAAGGTTAGACAAATCTACTTGTAATAGGTTATTTAATCCTAGGATGGATAAGCATTCCAACATGGGTATATACACTTTTTTTTCATCATATGGTTAATAATATTAAATGGGTAAGTACCCAAATTTTGTTATACTTTGGTAACAATAATACCTTTTTGTAATTATACTAATTGAGAATGACTTTTGGGTTATTCTCAACTTCCTAAAGTCTTATTTTTATATATTTATTGTACCTTTGGTATTTAATTAGGACCATAAACCTATTTTAACATTGTAAAATATGATTTATGATGTTTACCTATTTTTAGTTCAATTTATACATCCCTTTTATTATACCTAATATCGGTTACCACACATAAAAAAGAAGCCTAATTATAACCTTACAATTGATTCACTACATAACACTCATCCCCTTTCCAATTTATAAGTGTAGAATTACTCTTTAATATCTCTTGAGGATCCTATTTTTTAGTTATTCTTAATCTTGTGTCTCTTATTTTGGTTTCATGCTTTGCACCATCAATGTTTAGTTGTGGACACCATTAAGACAAGTTTTTTGGTTATGGGAAAGATTGTAGGGGAAAAACCATTCACATTAATGTAATAAGTTCTTTTGGACAAGGACTAAATATTTATATGTGATATTAGTATTGGGGTTGAAAGATTGATAAGGATTTGTATGAGTATTTTAGCTTTAGCCTTGAGTATTTTCTTGATATGGTATCTTATTTGGCTAATAAGTTTGTTGATATAGAGTCTTTCTATTTTCATATGGTTGATGAGGCATTTGATAGGGTCTGTAATTTTGAGGCTGCTACCCTTGGAGAGTAACCATCTTATTCCCAAAATTCTAAGGAATTATATTAACTTCTTGTAGATCATTTGATGAGCTTGGGGTAGTTTTACATTGTCCTAGTGGTTGGCTACTTGGTATTAGAATATGAATTAATATTAGTGTTTGAGGTATCAAAGTATGTTGTATTTCTATAAAAATGGGTATTGAAGGCCTTGGTGAAATTATTCAAGCCTATATAAGACTATTATCAAGCCTAATGGCTACCTCATAAGCATCTAGTAATGTTATACAACCCATTGATTAGATCATCACATAGATACCACTAAGATCTAAGATAATAAAAAAAATCATATTCAGTTGTAGGAACTATCAATAGTGGAATCTAATTCCATGTTCTCTAAATTATTAGATTAAAATATAACACATACTCTTTGTATGTGCTCTCCATAGTGTTTAGTTTTTTAACTAGGAATAAATGATCTAACTTGTTTTCAAACTACTTACATAGAGCTTCTCCTAGCTCATCCTATGAGTTGATAGGATTGGGTAGCAAGATGTTATGAAATTGGAGAGATTGACCTTTGAATGAGGAAGATAAAATCATAATATAAAATTTATCCTTAGTAACATGATACATAAAATAAATATTAACAATATCTTTAATGTGATCTATAGGTGTGGTATTATCCCCTCTAGTGAAGTAGGGAATACTTTTGAGGGAGGTAATTGGTGTATCATCATATTGATTAAGGTTTAGTGGGTTATTCCATTGAAAGGAATAAAGGCTTTATTTATAAGGATATCCATGTAAGGGACTAGAAGGAATCCTACTCTTGGGTAGGGGAATATACCAAAATGAGGTGTAGATTAATCTCTTGAGGAAGGTTGTCTAATCTCTCTAGATATTCTTACAAGAGACAAGAATGATTTAGTTAATCTTTTTAGGAGGGTGTATAAAATTCAAAAAACTAGAAATTAACTTTTGAAGATGATTTTCTTGTTCTTGTCATGAAAAATTTAAGGACTAGTTTGTTGGACATCAATAATGTTCAAAGTATTAAGGTGATTATTTGACATCTTTGACACTAAAGCTTGCTAAGAGTACCACCAAATTCTCAGTTAAAATCTTCTAACTTGATTAAATTGAGAAAAGGTCACATTGATCATGCTAAAAACTATTGTCATATTGAGTTTTCACCCTCTGAGAAGGTGTTTCACATCTCCTCACCTAATTGATACAATGGGAACACCCTAAGGCTATGTGTCACATATGGTTGGAATGAACCTCTAGATAAGGTTGGACTCCACTAATGTATCACCTAAGGCTAAAACTAATGCTACTACACTCATGAGGTAAAGGGGGAGAGAGAGAGGATAAACAAGGAATTCAAAACAAAAGGGGGGTGAAACACCATAACATTATGATATCTTCTACTTGCTTAATAATACACAATGAGCTTAAAAGAATTATCAACATACACAATATAATCATGAACTTCTTCAAACTAGTATTTCATATAGAGGTACAAAGATATATGGTATAATTGGAAGGAGAAGCACTCATCACCACAAATAACTATTCATAAACCATGAGATGTGTCGACTATGACCTATAAAAGAGAGTTCACTTACATAGATGTGAATTAAAATTAGACACAATCAAAGGGAAAGAACACTTCACCATCAAGAGAGGATAAATAATTCATAAGATAGAAAAATAATTTAATCCATTAAGAGGGTAAAAATAGTTATATTATTACTTCAAAAGAACAAAATCCAAAAGGAGGGATCAAGGATGGGCTGATTTCTACAACATTTCTATGCTAAAAAAAAGTCCTTTTGCAAAGATGATTATATTTCTTTTTATAGGTAAAAATATTGAGAGATCATGTATTTTTTTGGTCTTACCCATTAATGGGGTAGTTATAATGTGTATGATGTTTAGGGAAGGGGGATATGTAGTGGGATTCACTTGAGATTGCTAGATCCACATCTGCACAACTATGTTCCACATCCTCCTAAGCCTATAACTTGTCTTTTGTGTGTTCTCCATTTCCACTCACATCCATAATAAATGGGAACATATTATATTGCACTCTCACCCTTTTTATAGTATTTATATTTAGCTGTACCATTATTTTCATGATAGACCACTATGTCATTGATTATATGAATCAAATGTAGTTACATAGCTGATTCATGAATTTGATGTCTAAATGGGTGAAGTCTACCATCAAATTTGCTTTAGTTAGTGATAATATACATTAAAAAACTATTAATTGGATAAATACAAATAGGTGTCAATGTTAGGCTCATTCTATAACCTTTTTGATTTTATTAGTATATTCCTCCTTGGTCCTTCTTTCAACACATAGCTTGTATTCATCTCTAGATGTTATATGACATTATTTTATATGTCATGGGATTAATTTTGCTACTCATGGCATCCCCTTCAAATTAATTTATCATGATATTGGCTCAAATTATACCACACATCACTTCCATGTATATGTGTCCTTTTCTCACTCCCACAAACCTTTTATGTCTTTAGCTTCAATCACTGTGACATGCCATCTTCATATTTACCCAAGATATGTATGTCCATGTGGCTCATTATCGCTCTTCTATTACTTAATATGGGCTTAAAATGAAATGTTTATTATTTATATTATAGTGAAGTGATATTTCACCATGTGGCATCATCCTACTCACCTATTATTATGACACACTTCTATGTTTTCATAGACCATCTTGGGACTAATGAGTAGTGGCATTGTACCATGTGGTGCCATCCTACTCACTCATTATCGTAGGGATTAGATATATTATTTGGGATATATGGAAATATTTAGGAGAGTAGGGTAGAATATTATGGCACATGGCATCATCCCCTTAACCCACTATCCTAGAGGGTTTTAAACTATGTAGATAGTTTTTAAACCTTGATTCGTCGATATTGTAACACATGAAAGCATCATACTAAATCGATTACTTGATACCTTAATGATGTGGATATTTTTTTGGTTACTTTTAATAAATATAATTAAGTGTTCAAAATAATTTTTAAATGGATCCATACCACCAAGTGATTGACATGTGGCATCAAGCAAATTTTGTAAAAATTAACTAAGTGTAGAAAGTCTTTTGAAAGAGGCACAAAACATTGGGAGATGTGAATGATTATCATGTGGAACCATTTGATTGGACTAGATTCCTTATATGACTAAAAATATAGGAAGCCATGATGACATCATCAAGGACCCATCAAGTTTGATCTCATTTCCACCTAAAGCCATCACTAGGAAAGACCCTAAAAGGCTATGTCTTTTTCTTGTTTAAATCCAATAGGATTTGGAAGAACACTACATTCACTAGGAACTCTTGGGAAGCTGATAAATCACAATTATTTGAATAATGAAGATTCCCTCTTTGGCCTCCTTTTTTACCAAGTTTTTATTAAGCCTTAAAATATTGTGTCACAATTGAAACTTGAATTTAAAATGGATGGTGCTCCTTCACGGTGATAAAAAATGGTCAACACTAGTAAATTTATAATTTACTTTAAAAAAATTTTAAATTGAAAAAAAAATAGGCTATGTAAAAAATATCAACTAAGAGATAACCCATATTTATCTATAAATTAAATCAACTCTTGAATTTCACATTAGGGAGAGTAAATATTTGTAAAGTCTAAATATAATCTAAATGTTTTATCAAAAATTAAAAAAAAAATTATTTTCTTGATATCATATATTTTATCCTTAAGCATTTTTTATTGACACAAGTCATATTTTGTTATAATTTTAATATTTTAACATTGTTTAATATTTTTTTTATAAATATTTACAATTAGAACTATTACATAGGTAATACCCATCTTTACATAACTTATTTCATTTGTTCATTGATTTTTTCAACTTAAAATTAAAATTTATAATTAATAATATATCCAATTTATCTTCGATATTTAGTTTAAAATGTAATATCATTTATTTAATATATAACTTGGATTATTGATATTGAATAATTGTTCTGCGCTAGTTGGGGAAGTTCATTACCAAAGTGTCTATAAAAAACAATTTTTTAATGTTCCATCTAAAGGTATCACCAAAGAGATAAATATAATGATATTCCCCAACATATACCTCTCAAGGTATTATCCAATAGATACCTCAAGATATACCTCTAAAGGTATGTTTAAAGGTACACTTTGGCCACATATTTTATTTCCATCAATAAGTAAATATTGACACCTTAAAGTAATCTCCTAGGTAATAAATATATAATATAAATGATATGTTTTAAAACCCCACTTCTTGTATCTAAATGTAATAATATAATTTAAATTTTAAATTGTAACATATAACATATAAAATTTAACATTTAACATTTACCATTAACACATTAGCTTTACTTGTATTACCATCTAAACTCTACCTCTTCTTATATTACCATTAATCTATTCCTCTACTTATATGACCATTAGAACAATACCCATGCTTTTTGTAACATTGAAATTGTTTATGTGCATATAATTTTATGGATTGAATATATCTCCTAGGGTACCCTTCTTCCACATAAATAATATATTTTCAAATTACATCTATTGTATCCACATTTAATAAAATATTTTAATTTTTTTGTTATCACAATCCATGTTATCTCAATTAAAATTTTCCCAACAATTTTCACCTCAACAAGTAAATATTAATACCTTGCTAAAAAATTATCTTTTAAATACCATGGTATCTCCAAAGTGGTATATATATGTTTTTAAGAACCACCTTTTGTATCAAAACGTAATAGTGTAACTTACTATTTAACATTTAAAATTAAGTAATTGTCTATTTGTATTAAACTTAAAATATTACCTTTGTTTCCATTAACATTTAAATATGGTGTGTATATATTATTTTTCTATCAATGTAACTCCTTGGAAATAAATATTTCATCTAATGATATACTTTAAAAACTAAAATCTATGATATCATAATCTAATATATATCAATTTAACTTTATCCAACTACTTTATCCACAACAAGTAAATATAAATATATTCAAATTATCTACAAAGAAATAATTCTTTCATCTAAATAATATTTTATCAAATCCCTCTTTTTAATCCAAAATTTAATGGTTTAAATTTAGATTTATTGTTTAACATATTTCCAATTTTTTCCTTTCAATGTGTTTTTTTCTAATTACTTTTTCGGTCCTTAATTTTTATTTAAATTGACATTTGATATTTAAAATTTTCCTTTTTGTATATGTAATGTAGTTTTTATATTTGTAATTGTAGTAAATTTTCCCAAGGCCCAATGCTATATTGACTAAAGCACCTATAAAATAAAGATCTGATATTAAATTTTAATTCTCTATAGTGATTTGATTGATGATAAAATACTACTATAAATAATCTCTATATCTTTTATTATTGTGTATACACCTAAATCTATTAAAAAAAACAAGAATATTATGTTTTTTGTTATGACTTTTACATTTTAAAAAATGTTGAGTTAAGATCCCATTTGTGTGTGTGTGTGTGTGTGTGTGTGTGTGTGTGTGTGTGTGGTGTGTGTGTGAGTGATAGTCCTAAATGTATTATCTCATTATTTTACATGTATATCACTATATTTTTAGATTTATTATTATTATATGTCATTCCTCAGCTTAGTCATAGGGATTCATGGTATTCATTATCCTTCATTCATTTTTTATTTGTATTTTGGACAAAACCACCCTATTTAGACTAGGCCTATTTAATAGGTTGTTTTTAGTGTATGAACTTGTCCAACATATGTTTTAAAGCCTTTTTTAGGCATGTTTCTCTTAGATTTATTTTTAAGACTATTTCACCCTTCTTTGAGTTAGTTGATGCATCAATCTATTTGAAAATTTAAAATTTTTAGTATTATATTTAAATATATTTGAAAGGAATTTTAATCTAAAATTTATATATTTAAGTAGTAGAATAATAAATAAAAATTAGAATACAACTATCTCTAATCTAAATTTTATAGAAAATTTATATTACTACATCTAGGCTGCACGCTTGGACCAAGAGGAGGTCCTATGTGAATATAATTTAGATTAACATTGCATATGATCTAATCACACATGCAAATTAAAGTGAGAACTATATTAATTTTATGTTAATACTCTAGGGTTATGTAGGCAACACTCATTTCATAGGGGTTCTAAGGAAAACTCGATCATTCTAACTTCCCCATTTTCCCAATTTTGAATTTTATCTCCATTTAGTTTGTATGAATTAATTAAAAAATATTTTGATAATAAAAAGGTGAAAATATAATTTATATTACATTATCATACTTCTATGGTAGGATAAAACAAACCTTATTGAATATTCACCAAGTTTTCATTTTACAGTTTTGTTGCATGAGTAACCTAGATAAAACACTCCAATTGGACAAGGTAGTAGAGTGCCATTGTCTAGATCCACCATCTACTTATAGAATAGTGATGACACTTATATAAATATACATAAATCTATCTTAGTCAATCTTGGAGTAATACAAAATCATCTCTATCTTTGTATTATCTACAGATAAATAAGTTTTTGATTTTTATTCTATGCTTTTAGTCAAAATCCTAACTGCATTCATACATATGTTTTAAATTAATTTAATTATTGAATTCATATTTTACCATTTGTTTACTTTAATCAATATTTTTATTTAGTTAGATTATATTCCATTAATTTAAAATTAGATAAATCAAATTGGAAAACCATTTTATTTATTGAACATAACCAAAACCTTTGTTGCTAGGTTTTCCTTCTTAAAATTTATATTCTTTAGGTTTAAATTTAAATTTTTATTTCCCTTTTGTTGTATTCAACACACCCCACTCTATATTTTTATTTGAGAATTGTGGAGCCCCTTTTTTTATAAGAATAATGAATATATTTAATGGGACACTTATGAGTTTTGAGGGCTAAAAATACTTATGATACTTTTTATGCATTTGATCACACTAACTTATTAATGAAAAGGCACAAAAAGAGTGGCTTTAAATGATAGGTATGAATATTATTTTATTACAAAATATTTTTAAAAAAACTCTATTTGGAAAAATTTCTCTTTATAAATATTATCATTAGAAATATCCTCATTGAAAACATTCAAATCAAAAAATTTGTTTTGAAAACTTTTGCTACATAAAGATTCTCATCGGTGAGTTTATTTCGTTAACTTTTCTTTCGACAATTTCATTTTGGGAAGTTTCACATCAATGAATTTCATTTTGGAAATATTTCATCATAAATATTCCTATAATTAGTTATTTTTCTAAGGGAATTTTACTTCTAGAAGTTTAATTTTGGGAAGTTTTACATCAGCAATAATTACTTTAGCATGATTTCACTTTGGCAGTCTTATTCACAGTCTTGGTCTTCAGGAGCTTATTCATTGGAAAATTTTATATTTAAAACTTCACTATAGATAATTATTCTTCAAGGACTTTAATTTTATAAGGATTATATCATAAATATTATCATCAAGAAATTTTGTTTCATAACATTCTCTTCATAAATTTTTTCATTGGAAGGATCCTTTCAGTAGGTTTGTTCATCAATAACCTTTTTTCAACAACTTTGTTTCATAAAATCTAAGAGAAAATATTTATAAAACAAATTATATGCTTTGGATCCTTTTGGACTAAAATCAAAGTTTGAATTTCATTAACTAAACTATATAATGACACATGGAAAAGTATGAAAGGTTGCACCATATTACCTTGGATGAAAAGGCATCCTATGTGGCATGCACACTAAGATAGGATGGTCAAATTTGAATTTAATGAAGTTGATGAGCTCATAAACATTAAAGAGTAATCATGCATGAACTAGAAATAAATGTAGGAGATCTATTTACATCAAAGCCCTAGCCAAGTTTATGTCATTCAATCTTTGATCTCAATTAGACTAAATCTTTGAGCAATCCTAAATTCCCTAACTAATATCATCACAATTTATGAATTGATAAATTTAGCTAAGTGAAGATACACCATTGTATAAATATTGTAACATACCAATACCCAATAGAGTTATAATGGCATCAATATCTAAGACCTACATGGGATCCCCATCACAATCTAGGTTCTCAATTAAGGATTCTATAGAATACCTAGATAATATATTTGAGTTGTATGTGTTCAAGGGGAATTATTTGAATTATTCAACATTATGAGAAGTATTAGATGACGTGTATTTATTTTCACTTAAGGAAGACATAGCACTTGAAGTAAGCAACTAATAAATGACATGTTCCCATTCAAGCACCAATCCCTACACTATGTCATCATAAAACTAGAGGTAATGTTATGTATTGATCTACTACATGGCCTATTATTTGAAGGGATAATAATTGATGGAGGATATCTAAATTATGTAGACAATGTCATTATTACCACATGCATATCAAGAGAACATTCAATAGACATTTAAGATTACCTATTGTAGATGTTACTTATGATTTGTATACTATCATAATATGGAAGAAGCCCAACTATCTAAAGCAATCTCTATCAAAATGGATAATACTAGGGGGAGATTTACTTTGAAATATCATATCAATAACCCTATCACCATTATTAGTTTTGGAATAATAATCTACATAAGGATGGCACTACTATACAGGCTCTTTAGTCATGCTAGTATCTACCTCATATACGTAAAATGGGTTCCCATTTTGAATCTTATGATTACCTCAAATCTCACACATAAATTTGGGTAACTCATTATTACATACATCTAAGAGAAAATCTTGCATAAGGATAAGCAACTATTAGGAGGAAAATTTTACATGATGTCTTACTTATTAAACAAAGCCATGGGGACTATTGAGGTCATCAAAAATAGGATATGTGACTATTATAGTTTCATGCATATATATTAATATGTAATAAATATAGCCAAAATTACTAAGGAACTTTAACCTTAGGTATGGATGACTATCTATAATGAGACATTACTAATAATTTACACATACATAACTAAGACAATAGCCAATAATGTATGAGACTATTGTCTATATCCATATCACATAGTGATGATGGTGGTGGGGCACAAGGTAGATCCTCTATATCTACCAAAGTTCATTTTGGATAATTTATATGAATAAGAAATTGTCTACCAACTTTATAATAACATAGATGAGCAGCTGATGAAAAAAAAAGTATGCCTTCCATGGATTTCAAATCACCATCAAGAGGATGTAGTATATTATTCACAAATAATTTAGAGAGGTTGTCAATGCTAAGAAGGCTTATGAAATTTTCACCCTTCTTCACAGAGACTAGGACCCTCACGGTAAGATCTAAAAGAATATTCACACCCTTAGCCTTGACTATGGGTATGAGCCAATCGATCATGAAATTTTTTTCTTGAATGAAAAAGATGACTAGGAGATAAAGGAAAGGGATATAATTGTAGGGATAAGTGAGGAATTTTTGAGAGTGATTCAAGTAGAACCATCACTAACACTCAATGAAGCAATGTTTAAAATTCCACCTCCTAAAGAATGGAGATCCTCAAATTTATGGAGTGGAACACAATCATAACAATTAGAAGGGAAGGGGCCTGATCCCTACTAAGCTCAAGTCTAGCCTCAAGACAAACATTAATTGGTAGCTAAGGAAGAGGAATAACAAGTTGAGGAAGAATAACTACCTACCTCAACACAATAAAAAGCACAAGTCTTTCAAATTCAACCTTTAATAATTAAACTAATCAATTTCAAGTAAGAATTAGCTAAGGAGATAACTTAGAAGGAGGAATCACATAATTAAAATCTAGAATTATATGTTTGGATTCTTTTGATGAAGAATACATAATGGCTACTTAAGCCCCAATTCCAAGCCCCATTCCCTCTTCTCTTCCATCATAGTCCAAAAGCTCATAGTTAGGGAGAACAACAAAGACATATCAAAGGAATACCAATGATAGACCATAGACCCCTCTAGCCTATGAGGTAGATGAGGAGGATCTATATCAGTCAAAAGTTCTAATCTTATAGGTACTCAATTCTAAATCACCTATCATAACTGACTCATCTACTAAGGTCCCCTTACTCATAGATCCTTCGAGTTTTTTCCCTTTCATGTCATTATTAGTAGTTTTAATCACCCCTATCCCTATGGTCTCCACATTCATTCCCCAATGAATAGATTTTATAGGTTTACTATTTTTGCACCCATCCATGAATCTATCTACTATCACATGACTTACTCCATCTTCCAGTATTATAGTTTCTATTCCTATGGTTTCCATCCTTTCCATTTCCATACCACTAACATCCACTCCATCAACATTGGTTTTTTCCATTATTTCCATTGATTAATCCATCACTCCAACTACATCCCATTATACCTAGTTGGGTTCATCCTTAGCTTATTTCACTCCAACCATAGTAACCATAGTGGTAAAAACTAAAAGGGAACCTAGGAGGCAGCTAGTCATTATGGTTCATCAAATGCAACAAGATGGGAAAATAGGTTAGTCAAAGATTATTTGGCCTAAAATGCCCAATCCCCCCACATAAACTAAGCAAGAAACTAAAGAACATGCTCAAGTGAAAACATAGTCCTTAGATCCATTAAATATCACTCTTCCAGATTAGGTAAGTAACTATGAACCTTGATCGTTAAAAGTCCCAATCTAAATATAATAAAATTAATAATTCATCAGTACAAAGGGTAAAGAAGAGGAAGAGAGAAAATAGTTTGGGAAAAATATTAATCATGAAAGAGAAGGAGGAAGTATTATCTCTAAATAAAAGGTAGCATAGGGAAAAGGGTTAGTCCCCTTATATTGATGACATGAAGTCATATATGGAGACCCACACAAAAGACATCCTTATTATACATCAAAGAATCTAAATGGCCATAAAGATCTTGAGGAAGCATTGGAAACACTCAGAGAGTAACAACAGTGATTTGGGTTCCTCATGTCATTGAGTAGGGTATACAGGGTGCTTCCCTTAGTTTTTATGAAATTATTGATTTTATTCATTCTTTGAGAGTCAACTTGGATCCACATGCCAATAACATAACCCAAATTATTAGAAGACATAAGGAAGATGACAACAAGCTAAACTCTATGGTGCTTTATAAACCTAATAAGGTATCTATCCATATGTATTTGATGACTCTATTAGATTCATATAATTCTCTAAACTTATTTATTAATAAGGACATAAGAGGCCAAAGACTAGGAACTATCTTTTCAGGCATTAGTTAATAAGTTGGTTTAGCAAGAAAAAGAGGCCAAGAATATTTTGTTAGGAATAGAGTTGGATACCATTAAAAGTAATAGAGGTAAGATGGTGATTACAGTTGTATTCAATTATATGATCAAAAAACCCTTTGATAGCTTCAAATAGAGCATAAAAGGTTTGATCTTATAAGATAGAGGATAAATTAAGCATGACAAGGAAGAAGGCCATAGACATGGAGGTATTCAAGGTTAGCTTTAGAGTAACCAAGGTAGATCATAACAAGATAATTGGTGAGACTAGAAAGGTAACTAGACCATATCCTCTGGATTGGAGTCTGATCAGAGCATATCATGCTAAGGCCTGTAAACACTACCATGACATAGATGTGAAAAAGAAAGTTATTCAATAAATTCTACCTCATTGTTCCAATATGCCAAATCCATGTACTCTACCAATAATGACAACTACCATGTCAATGCCACCTTAGACTATTATTCCTATGTTGACTATAATTCAAACCAATGGTTCATTTTAATTGTATTTCAATTAGATATGATGTCAACTACTAGTACTATAGTTCCCACAATAGTTTAGAGACAAGTCAAACAAGAGCCAATTTAGATAATAGCTAATTGTGTATATTTTACATGTAACTGATATAACTAAGTAGTTAAATTCTTAATTACATTTATATATTTTAATTAAATTAATTTTGAGCAACATGCATGCATTTCATGGCTAGGTTATTTTTAATGCATCAATATGTAATTCAGACTTATCTTAAAATTTTACATGTAAACATAGCATGTTAATCTTAGAGCATGAGGTGCTCCTTTTCCCAAGATCCATATATACAAGTTGTAACCCTCTTTCAAAGGTTTGAAGTTTTTTACTGAAATATAAAAATAAATCAAGTATCTTTATTTTCATACACCTGTGTTTGTTATTTGTTCTTCCCTTTTGATGTTCATGAATTTGAAGTTTCTTTAGTTTGTAATCGATTTAATAATTATGATGTTTGCCAATGCTAAAAATGAATCTAATTATTTTTTGTTTATGAATGATAATCTTAGATGTGATATAACTATTAAATATTGATATGTTTCATTGATTTGTATAGTTACTATAGGTTGAATCAATAATCTAAAGTGCATAGAAGTGTCTCATTTGATATAGTATTCTAGGGGTTAGAAGTAACTATCTTATATAACATCTTGGTTTGAGATTTAATCTCTTGTATAAAAGTATGCAAAAACACCCTTGAAAGGAGAAACCTTTAGTTGATACCAAAAATCACCCTATATCTAAACACCTAAACTCCTATCCATGTTTGTTTATGAGTGAGCAATAGCTACAAACAACAAATAGTTGTCCTTGAGAACTTATCCATTAAAGAGATATACTAAGAATATCCTATTCAATAAAAATAGAATCCTTATTTTACACCTTACCCTTCCCTATTTTTATGTTTATTTGATATCTACCCACCATATATTAACTTTTAACCCATCTTACTCACTTAGTGATCTACCCTTTCTATTAGAAACTATACATCCACCCACAAAATTAGTTGAACAAACCATAGGCCCAACTTATTATTGCACCACCTAGTTTTTCCAACCACATACCTAAGAATCATGCCCTAGAGTGGAACTTAACTCCATAGAGATACCAAAACCTTATAGGTTACACTATTTAAAACTCTCTGAGGTGTGCATAAAACCCACATCAATAAAAGAAAAATTGTTGGCACTATAAGGAGGGAACACTTATGTGATTTCTAAATAAATAAGGGAACCCATCATTATGGATATACATGAGAGGTAAATAAGTTCTAGGTCTTAAGGCAGTCTTTTGGTTTCACCATTATCACTCTCTAGAAATCCTAGACCTATACCTATCATCCCTAAGGTACATAAAGCCTGAACACCTTCCCATATAAGGAACATTACACCTATCAATACTCCTTGGCCCAAACTTGGTTAATTGGATCCATTATTTATATCCCTAGGGATGGAAATGACCTATCAAGAAATCTATAAAAAGTATCTACCTACTTCAAGTAGGAGGATGACTAAAGAGCATATCAAAAATTTCAAGGCCTTCTTGAGATTAATGAATTGTGTTGCATGTAGGATTTTTCCATTTAATTTTCAAGATTCCTTTTTGGATTGGTATATTAATTTAAATGAGAATTTCATCACCTCATGGGAGGAATGTTATGGTACTTCATTTTCAAAATTACTACAAATAACTAATCCAAGTCTGGTATCATGAAAAAGGAACCCAATAAGTCCATCTAAGCCTTCAATACAAGATTATAGAAAATGCACACCTAATAAAACATCATGTATAAGACTAATGAGAATATCATGATCAAAATATACAAGAACACCTTAGAGCCTATTACTACCATATTCTTTCAAAGAGATACAACTACCTAGTCTATGCTAGCTTTAGCATTTCAATAAGTTATCAATATCGATAATCAACTGAATCCACAACTTTGTTTGGATAATCCAAGAGGTCAAATATTCAATAATGGTCTTCCATCCTTGAATACAAATCCATAGGTGAACCAAAATGCTCTTGAATTTAATGGGAACTAGTTTTACACTCTACTACTCATGATGCAATAGACCATGAATTAGAACTATAATTTATTGAATTTTCATGTAAAATGAAATAGTTGTCAGAATAAAGATGAGGCTCATATCAATGCAATAATTGTTCATGGATCTAATTCTAACAAAGCTAAATTGGAATCTATACAAAAGAATGGTTTAAAGCTTGAGTAATGACTTTCTAAATATGTATAAGAGGATGGGCAATATAAATACTAAAATTACAATTAAAATTTTTCATTTGCAAGATATACTAGGACTTTTAATAGGCCCACTAATATTTTACACTAGTAAAAATCCAATAAGTTATCAGGGATCAATATCATGAAAATCACTTTTCCCAATTGGTGAAGGTCCCATAATACATCTCATCATAGATAATTAGATTGTGTAGAGTTCTATGCAACCTTTAAAATTTTCTAGAGGTAGATGATCACATAATATCAAATGATGAATCCTCCAAATTTTATTCATGGATTTGGCCCTTCTAGTTTAGCTATGGTATTTAAGATGTTTATGTCTCCCTTCCTTAGTGAAGATGATAATGTTTTAGAAGATAATTTTGATGATTTACAAGCATTTCAGTAATTTAATAGGAACAACTACAATCTTAGGAATAGAAAACCATTTACAACTTCTAATCCTCCTAATAATACAATTATCCCTCCAAATCTAAAGGTTAATAATAATCCCCCTCCCCCTAAAGGGAATGATCAACCTTAGCAAAAAGAGGAACATAGTAAAGGAAAATACAATATTATCAAGGACATGAAGAAAATCAAGGCCAAAATTACTCTCCACTAACTGGCACAAATCATATACCACAAGGAGCTCTTATGGAAATCCATCATAGGCAAGTTTATGGTAGAAAAGCCTAAGAAAACCAACATGAATATCATATACAAAAGTAATCTTGAAGTTACTCATTTATTGCTAGCTATTTGAGTGTTTGGAAAGAATATATGTCATGTCCCCTTTTCAATTGACATGTTCTGAGTTCATGGTTAGCCTATTATGCGACCTTCGTAGGCTAATAAGATGGATAGAGGGTCATAATGGAGCTTGGCTCGACTTTGATTCACAGGATTTCTTCATTTGATTTTCATTCAGGGTATTTCAGACACACTTGGCTTGAGCTCCTACTTTTTAGGGATATTTGATATGAAGCGGAGCGCCTTTATTGTGGCATGGTTATGTGCGGAATCACTCCCTGATTCACTAGCTTCGATCGATTCGTGAATCTGACATGTATTGAGGGAGATATTAATATTTGATTGATTTAATCAAATATTAATTATTTAGCCTATTTTTAATTAGAGACCCTAATTCTAATTTAAGAAACCCTAATTAGGGCAAGCATATCTTTTGAGGGTATAAGGGTTTCTCATGGAGACCATTGTTGATTATGCTATTGATTATTGATTATTGAAAATTGAAGAATTTCTTCTGTGAAGACTGAGCCTAGGGTTCAAGGATTCCATTTGCATTGGAGAACGTTCCCTCTTCAGTGTGTGTAATTAAGAGGCTGTGAAATATCAGCTGATCTATTGCCAAAGTGAGAGATAGCTTCATCCAGAAGTTATCACAGAATTTCAGGTTTGAGAGATAACTTCACACAGAAGTTATCACAGATATTCCAGGTATTTATTGCTTTATGTTTTGATTCAATAAATTATACAGCTAGAGATCTACTGTGCTAGAGACATATATATTTCGGATCAGGGGTTGAAGACAGGGAAGTGGTGCTTAATTTGTGGCCGTACAGAATCCGTACGGGTTCGTACAGATCAGTGCAGGAACCGACATCGGCAGACAGAGGGTTTCAGTGACCGACATCGGTCGACTGAAGACCGACGTCGGCAGAAATCCGACCGGAAGAGACCGATGTCGGCGATATATCGACCGACGACGGCGACTGTGTGTCGACACAGAAGGGCCGAGACTTTCCAGAACTCGATTTGCACTTCCAGTTTTTCAAAGCCAGGGTTTTCAAGACTGTATTTCATTTTTATATGCATATTAGAGGACTGCAATTGTAATAATTTACAAGGACAAGTGATACAATCTGTAATTTGTTATTAAAAGACTATATTATTGTGATCTTTCTGAATTTATTCAACAGCGATTATATCTTGGTTCAGATTTTTTGTGTTGCTATATTTCCTGTTTAGAAGGGGATCTTACAGTGGTATCAGAGCTTTTGTGCAGATAAAAGAGCCCCTAAGAAAGGGGATATCACAATATACACAACTTCCTGGTAGATTTATGAGCTTAAGCAATATTGGTGCCAAATTCTATTTGTCAAAATCTTGGTTTAATACCAAAACCTTATAAGAGGATTGTCTCACAACTTGATAAAATAGTGGTACCTATATTAATAGAGATGAATGATGTGAAAATTTAGGTTACATTAGAACCAAGAGTGTAGATAAATATCAACATCTTTATAGTGGACATTTATGAAGGTTATGGCTATTATTGAGTAGAGATTGGTCAAAAATTCTAAATAGATAATCTTCTGTAAAATTCTTATATATTTGGTTACCATGGAGAGGCATAGCCAATCAGATCATAAATGATCAGGAAACATGAATGAAACACATTATTAAGGTATACAATACTGCCAATCAGGAGGTAAGTTATAAATATCCTAGTCTTGGAATTTATACATTTTCCATGAAGCATCAAAATAAATTCTAGGACATTCCTAATTATGGACCCTCCATTTCAATGGAGATAGATCTAAGAAAGGATCAAGTGTCAATATTAAACTGATCAATCCAAAAAGAGATAAATGATTACCAGCATATAAACTCTAATTCACATGCACCAATAATAGAGTACAATACCAATCCTTGGTATTGGGATTATAGTTCACACTCAAGAATAATGTCCAAGAATTGGTAGTATATGAATATTTTTAACTCATGCTAAACCTAGTAAGGAAAAAATATTAGTTTAAATTATCATATCAAATAAGTACAAGCATAGAGATTAAGACTTAATAGAATCATTTAAATATTTTAACATAATTTCAATCCTAAGATAATATAATGGAGATCCTAATTCACTAGTCACTTCAATAGCAAATTTGGCACCGTTACAAATGTAAAAAACCTATAAGTTCTTCATTAAATTGGTATCATGTCCCTTAGTACCATACAATGTTGAAAATTTTATAGTGTTTGATGATGGCCATTAAATTATCTAGTTTTTTGCAAATTCAATACAATTCAAATCTTAGATAGTAGATGATGGAGAAAGAAACCATAGGAGCCATGATGAATTCGATGAAAAAGGCATTATCCAGCTGAAATAGAATCACCTCCCTATGGGAATGGTCACTCTAGAAATGACCTTTGATATAAATTCTTAGGCTCAATCACAAAATTAGATGAAGTTAAATTAATATAATTTTATTTCAAAGAATGTTGGTGATGAAAAAATGCACACTTCATCATATTGGATTATGTTGCACTCCTGAAGAAAAGAAGATAGTTAAAGAATTGATTATTAGGTACAAAGATGTAATTTCATGGATGTATAAGGAATTAAGTATTTTCAATCCTAGAATCATGATCCATACAATTCCACTCAAGCATGATCATAAATAATTTAGGTAAAGACAAAGGTAGAACAATCCTATATTAAAGCCATTAATTTAGATAGAGGTGGAAAATCTATTGAGTGCTAGGATTGTGTTCCCTATTAGACATTCAACTTGGCTCAGCCAATATACTTCTAGTTAGGAAAAAGAGTGGTGAGATCAGACTTTACATCAACTTTAAAAACCTAAATCAAGATTTGAAAAATAATAATTACCCTCTTCCCTTCTTAGATAAGGTAATAAAAATAATAAGTGGCTCTACGATGATGTCTTTTTTAGATATATTTTCAAGTTACAATCAAGTGATTATTGAATTAGAAGATAGGATGAAAATAAAATTTACTATGAAGTAGGGAAACATGCATACAAGAGAATGCCATTTGGGTTAATCAATGCTGGAGAAAATTTTCAAAGGGCAATGGATCATGGATTCCAAAGACTGATATGGAAGTGTATCATTATATTTATGGATGATCTTACTATTTTTTCTAAAAACTGAGTTGATCATATTAACCATCTTCAATCCATCTTCAAGAGTTACAAGAAATTTGGGGTATCATAAAACCCTAATAAAAGCATATTAAGTGTTACTAAGGGTAACATGATAGGACATATCATTACCAAGAATGGGACCACAATTCACCTAGATAGGATTTAGGGGATATGAAAGATACTATTTCTAAATAGCAAAAATGAGCTCAATTCATTCTTTGGAAAGATAAATTTTGTAAGGAAATTCATATCAACATTTTAGGAAAATTTTAGACACTTCAATGTAATTCTAAAATATAATTCCAATTTGGATTGGATACCTAATGTTAATAAGTCCTTAAAAGATATAAAAATGGCTATTTTACAATCCCTAGTGCTAGTAAGTCCCAATTTCACCAAAGACTTTTACTTATATTCATTTTCCTTGGAACATACCATCATTGTAGTGATTTTTAAAAAAGGGAAATAAATAAAAAATTGGATTAAATTTATGAATAATAACTTGAAAGATTTAGAGCTCAAGTATTCAGTGATTGACATGAAAATATTCACTCTTGTCAAGGTAGTCAAAAATTTTAAGCACTACATCTTATAAAGTAAGACTATCACTATAGTTCCTAATCCCAATGTCAATATTACACTTAGATAGAATGAGTTGGGGAAAATAGAGGTAGATATATGGATAAGAAATAGGATTTTTATATTGAAATCAAACCAACTAGAATCATTAGTAGACAAGGCATAACTCAAGTAATGATTGAACCTAACCCATGCATCACTATTGAAGAAGTTTTCCAAACGTAGATCTCCCAAGAAGAATAGTATTCAATAATTATTCAATACTTTATTACTATAACATGTTGTAATCATATCCACTAATAAGGTGGGTGAATTAGTGTCTTCAAAACATACATTTAATTCCACTTATCACTTATGAAGAATTCATTCAATTGCATAGATCAGCCAATGTATAAACAAACATAAATAAGAACACGAAGCACAAAACCTATCATATATGTGGGAAACACCCAATGGGGATAAATCTTACTAAAACCTAAAATATAACTATATTCCTATAATGACAATATCCAAATTTAGTGAAGCACGAACTCCATAAGGAGCACCAACCCCTACCTATTCAATCACCCACTCAACTAGTCTTTAGCAAGCACCAACTTGCAAGGAGGTGCCAACCCCATAAGTGACTCAGTACTTAATAAATCTATTCAATCTCTTCAATAATACTTTTTAAAAAACCAAATTTTAATGTAGCTCTCACTCCTTGATAAATCACCAACTCATCCAAGACCAACTAGATCACCTTAAGACACTTTATTGCTCAACCAATAGATGGTGACCTCTTCTTCAGTTCTATATATTCTATATTTGAATTCCAATCAATATCGTACATAAATAATAAATATATAATTCATATCTGATAGTCTCTCAAAATAAAATCAACTCATTCAATTCTTTTTAACCTCTTTCCCTCTCAAAAATAGCCTTTTAAGCTTCCTCACTCAATATCCCTGTTACTAGGCTTATTAGGTCAATTAAACTTGATATCCACCTCCAAAAAATATATTATATGTTAATAATACTCTATCTTACCTATTTTAATGGTCTTCAAGACCTTATGATCATTCACAATTTTCCATTTTACTCTTTCATGGTCTCTAATCTTTTGCACACATAATTATTCCAATTAGGCCTTATATAAATACACATCACTTGATCACATCCTCTCTTAGTCATCCAAAGATCTTATCCATCATTATGAGACCCATAACATGTCTTATTAAAAATTATGTACAATAATCAATCAAATTAGGATCACCATTAGGTCGGCCAAACTCACTTCGAAAACCTTCTCTTCTTAAGCCTAGTAAAGACTTAACTGCAATTAGATCTATTCTTTCCATTGAACAACTTGAAATACTATTTCCTAGATGGACCTCACCAGTTAACTCAAACATTTAAAAAACTTAATTTCCAACCTCAAATAACCTCTTCCATGCTCAAGAAGTCACAAATCCTTTTCTCACACCTTGAAATCACCATTAGCCCTTAAGGACCTATTAGGCCTAATTACCCCAAAAACACTGTCTACAAAGAATATGAAATTCAAAACACATATCTAAACACATAACAATCATAATACATATATTTATGAAAATTTATGACTTTATGTTCACCTTAAACTCATTATATTCCATCACTCATGCTCAAAATACTTAACAACATCAATCTTATACACAAAAACCTACATGAATGCTCTAAAACATAGTCCCAAACAGATGAATATCCACACTTGTATAGGAAATTATAATGAATAAAATTTAATTCAAATTAAAATTTTATAACTCCATAACATCAACATATTCATTATATTCTTTAAATATAGGCAAATCATCTCAAACTCATCTCTACTAGATGACTACTCAGAACTACCAATTTGCTCAAAACCCAATCATTAGCAATTTGATCTCAACTAACATAATAGGATATTCAAAACACTCAAAATTCATGTATAAGATCAAATGGACTATATAGTACATAACCACATTCTTTTTACACTTCCAAATTAGTCATAATGACATAAGAAAATTAATCTCACTAACACACAAAAAACTACCAAACACCCTAAAACCACAATCCTAAGGAATGTTGTTTCAACACATGTAAGGACACTTAGAAGAATTATTATGCACATTAATAGTTCCTATGTGACCTATATAACATCATACAATAGATGCATCATAATATATAATGTCAAGTATTTGTTTTGTAGACCAACTTGTTAAGCTTCTCTTTCACAAATCTTACACAACCAAACAAGTCATTTTGGCTTCCATATTAAAACCTCTTAAAAAACTCTCAATATTATATAAAGTATGGATATGTCATTTAGGTCCTAAAATACAACATCATATTAAATTATATGCTTCAAATAACTGTAGAGAGCCTCAAACTCATCATTCTATCTTGCTTACTCAAAATTTTTATTCTTCTTTATGGACTAGTCATGATGATCTTGCATTTTAAAACCTATGTAGAAATAATAATGAAGTAATGATGAATTATTAGGACCCAATATGAAATATTTTGTTCAAAATAACTCAGGATGGATTTAAATTACTAGATAATACATTGTATCATGTAGTCAACTCTTCTAGGTACTTCTAGGTGGTGGTGGTTAGTTAGATTAGAGATAAAATACATAGATACATGATTATTTTTCAAGAAGTTGTTTGAGTATTTTTTATTATTTTTTAATGTGATCTAATTCAAGCTAAAAATAAAGTACATGAAGGGTTTTTAAGATTACCTAGAGATATGGATGGTTGGTTGTGCACCATTGATCAAGCTTTATTATGAGAAATTATCTTTGGCTAGGGAGGAATGACCTATAATACACAAAAAATGGATTAAAAGATAAATGAATGGGCTATCTAGTATACAAACCAATCTTGAGAAGTGGCATGCTTTCTTAGATGGATGTCAGTCATTATTTAACATTCAAGTTTATAAATAAACATGATAAACATAAGATATAGATTACAAGATATCAATGATGTAAAAGATAATATGACAAAGAAAAATTATTATAGAATATTTAAGATAGTAGATAAAATATACAAGATAATACATTCAGGTATAAACAACACCAATGTACAACTTAATAAAGATTAGATAAATGCAAAATATCTATGATTAAGAGATAAGATAAATGGATTAGGATAAGATGTATAAATGCTTTACTAAGTTTCATTAATAGATATCAACAAATTAGGAGAGATATTTAGAAAATAGAATATAGATTTAATAGATGATAAAAATGTAAAATAGACTGTTTAAGAGAATTTTATACTCTGACAAGGATCGATGATGATCCTAGAGGTCAATGTTGATTTAGATGAATCGATGTTGATTCTTTGTAAAATTTCTAAACTATAAATAAACTATAATGATGGATTGTATTATTGATAAAACTATAAAAATGAATGTAAAATAAACACAAAAGACCATATATTTAAAATTTAAAAAAATTTAAAGTGAAAAACTAACCTTTAATGCCTGAAAGTGAATTTGGATAAGATGAGAGAGAAAATCCTTCAAAAACCTTTGATAAGATTTCCAACAAAAGTTTCACAAGACAGTAGGTTGTTGATAAATTCCATATGCAGGTTACAATGAGATTATAGTATCATTTTAGGTTCCAATAGTGTAATCATGTTCCATCCCAAGACATTGAGGTCTATTGTATATAAATAAATGGACTTCGATTCTAATTGATCAGCGTCAATCATAGAGGATTGATGTCGATTTATAAAAAATGGGTGAAGCTAAACAAAAATCCATTCAAATAGGTTGGCATGGGGTAAAAGAGGGTTAAAATGAATTCCAAGGTTGTTTGGGTTGTTTTAACCATGGGATATGTTTGTTAGGAGGTTTCTTATGTTTTAGTTTTATTTGATGTTTATGATTTGATTATTTAAAAGAATTTGGGTGGTTAGGGATGGTAAATTGTAATTAATAGGGTTAATTACCTTGGGTAAAAATGGGTTAAATACATGAAATAAAATTTGTAATATAATTTTACATTTAATTATGGATATTTAGTTTCTTATACTTTAAGTTATCTTTTATGTATATACTTTTAGGGTGTTTGAGAGTGGTTTGGGACCTCCAAGAGTTAAGATGAAAAATTATAGATTTTTGGAGGTTTCTACCACATTTCAGACTTAATCTATTTCATGGTTCATTTAAAAAAGTAAATTTATGACAAGTCACAACACATTATTTTATTGAACTAGGAATAAAGAGATAGCCTAAAAGATGGTAGAATAGGGCAAGGGTGCTAAATTCTAGCATCTACAAAAGTTACTTTAGCTATCAAAAGTTGTATTAGTCAAGAAAATAAAATGGATGGTAGAATAATATATAGAATAATTTTACATGTGAATGATGATTTATGTATAGTTTCTATCCTTAAAATGTTCTAATTTGGTCATCAAAGTTAGCTAGTCATAGACATACCTAATGGTGTGAATAGTGTAAAACCCAAATAGAGATGAAAAGATAAATTTGAAGGTATGTGCATCATATATTGATGAAAAAGGTGCATGAATGATTTATTTATTAATTTTAAGTCATTATCAGGCTCTTATAATCTTTGGACGTCAGTGTATGTAGTGAAAAGGTTGCTCACAAAATGGCCTATCTAGTTTAGATAGAACTGTGAAACATAAGGTCAAGAAATTGGTTTTCAAGACCAATATTTTCCATTAGACCATATAAATTTTATATCTAAGGACTTTATGAAGATATAATATAACCATTTTTATACATTAGGATTCATGAAATATTTCTACACAGGTGTTGGAGATCTAATTCATCATGAATGGTTTTTGAGGTATATTGGCAGTTTTGAGTAGGCAAGTTGTAGAGATGTTCTTGAACATTTATCTCTTCAGTGAAAGTTTTTAAATAATTTTTTAATGACCCTAAATTTATGAATGATACTTTTACATGTTTCATTTTTTAAATTTCAATATCTTAAGGGTGTTTAAGCTTCATTTTTTCAAGATAGATTTTTTCAGGTACACATGACTAATAGGGTAGTTTATCCTAAAGAAGCTTTCATGGTATGAACAGATGGTATATGTATAATAAATAATGAATTAGGTAATTTATTTTTATAATTATTTTAATGGTTTTTAGTTTTTATAAAAAGCCATTTGGTCCCAAGAGTATCAAGTTTTGGTGTTAAGAGGATAAACCTAATGCAATTAGGTCTCCATGAGGCCTAAAGAAGGAGTAAGGATTAATTGAGTTATTGAAGAACAAAATGGGTTAAAATAAATTTGTAATCATGTTCATAAAATTTTATAATATTTATTTTATGTCTAACCTAAGATGTTGAAGGTGTGGAGCTGACCAAGTGGTGTGTAACCATGAGACTAGTATACATACAAGGTAGTTTAGGCCTATTTGAGTGTGTACAATATAAGTGAATAAAATATTACATGGTTGAGTAGAATTATGTATTTTAATGAAACCATATTAGATTATTATAGGTTTGGTGATCAAAAATCATGAGTTGGTTGAGTCAATTAGGGAGTTGGTGCTTCCTTGTAATCAGGTGCTTGTTAAAGCCTAGTCAAGTGGGTGCTTGAATTTATTAGGTTTGGTGATCTAAGTTTAATTGGTGATAAAATTATTTTTATATTTTATTTTATATGAATATATTCCATTTATAGATATCATAGTGTGTTTCATTCCCCTTGAGGGTTTTCCACTCATACTGTGTTATCTTGTCTGAATGGTTCTTTATGCTTTACTAGATCACAATGTTGCATTCATAGTTCATGAATGATTGGGTATAATGTAAATAAATTTTGTAAACACTAATTCAACCCTTTTTTAGTAATTCAATTTCCAACACAATGGACTAAAATAATAATAAAATGAAATGTGACTAGAAAGAAGTTAAAAAAGTTACAATGGAAAAGTCCACCCTAAATTGACAAGACTATAAGCTGGTCATGTCCATTTACTTTAGACATGTCAAAAAGGACAAAAATTAGGATCTCTAAAACAATTTAACAAGGTAAATAACCAATAAACAAACTAAAAAAATATAATAAATAAATAATCAATTAAAATGTAAAAATAGATGCATCATTAATTTTCAATAATCTATGCAGAAAAAGTAATAAATGACATAAAGGATGGGCTTGTACCAAATTTTTGTGTCTACAACTAAAATTGTCTCACACAAACATAAATAAGATAGATCATCTAAGAAGAGGGGGGATGTAATAATACACTAAAGAATCACTAAGAAACCAAACTAACTAAAATATGCTATAAGATGTGAAAAATAACTATGAAGGTGCTACCTAATATCCACAAAGGAAATGAAGGCCAACTTTAATTCATCCCATAATAAGGGAAAGATAAAATTATAAATATAAAAACTAAATGCGTCACCTAATATCCAAAATGGAAACTAAGGTAGGCTATAAATCATCCCAAGAGAGAAGGAAGTGAAAGTGAAACTAAAATCAAAACCCAAAGGTTATACCTAAGATCCAAAATATAAACTAAGGCTGATTGTAAAGTGTGATAAAAAAATATATATTCATTAAACATATATGTTGAAAACTAAAGCATTAAAAATTAAAGATCATGAGAGAAACAAGATATATAGAATGAGCATCATGTACTCTAAAGATAAAAATATGAGATCAAATCAAGGAAACAAATGTGAATAAAATATGAAGTAATGTAATATAATCTCATAATTAAGATGAAATATCTCTACTTGCATCATTAATAACACATGTCAAGTCTCATTGTAATTAATATCTACCTCGGACCATAGTCTCTTTTGCCTTTTCTAAGAGTCTAAATGTTTTGAGAGTCATGTAAGGACTACCTTAGGAATGGGATCCAATTAAAAAGTAGAAACTCTAGATAAATGAGGATGTGAAGCCCAATAATGAAAGATACATAAGCTAAGAGGAGAACCTAGCATTTAGGAATGAATGGAATTAACATTATCAATTCAAAGAGACTATTTGAGTTGTATGGGAGGTTTTCCCTATATCTTAATTGGACCATGTGAATGATGCTAAAAACCTAAGGTATGGGAATCCTAAAATATATAAAATGATGTTTAATTTCTCTACACTTATCCATATAATGCTTAGAACACTAGTGACAAAGATGGTACACCACCCCTTTTTTGGGATATAATTAAGGGTAATATTCATAGGTGGCATGTTTAGCTAAATGGTAAAAATAATCTCCTTAAGATGAAGTACATATAGATATTTGAAAATGGATTGATAGTTAGTCAAGTAATGTGTACTATTTCCATGAAAACAAAAGAGTACCTAAGATTAAAATATGTAGTTGATTGACTATGTATGGTATAAGTTGGGACTTTTAGCTTCTGCTATGGTAAAATTAATTATTAATCCCTCGACTCATGAAATGGATGAATATAAAACTTATGAAACTCATAATATGTCTCTTAAATTTTTTTGGGTGGCTGTGGTATTGTATCCAACCTATAAGGAAGAATATAATGAGGTTTTTCTATATTTCATTAAATAAGTCAAAATCAAAATTTTGGAGTATAATTAAGTGTTCATGTGATATATTGAGCCTCCAAATTATTGAAACTAGTAGGAA
The DNA here is from genome assembly GCA_037957365.1 of Torreya grandis. Taxonomy (NCBI): domain Eukaryota; kingdom Viridiplantae; phylum Streptophyta; class Pinopsida; order Cupressales; family Taxaceae; genus Torreya; species Torreya grandis. The sequence goes on from JARHVA010005088.1 coordinate 502,733, forward strand.
CTGGTCATGCGGGTGTAACAAACATATTCAAAAGAATAAAAATAGAAGGAACAAAATATGTAGTGAACTGTTAAAGTTTCATCATAACTTGATCCTTCGGCATGCTTTGAAGTGGCTTAGAAATGTCTAGAAAATATCTATAAATAAAAGAGAATTATAATTAATAAGTTATCAACATCAATAAAATAATTATTGATGTCAATATAATCAAATGGATAATAAGTGCTAGGTCTAATGATATTGAATAAATTAATACAAGAAGAAAATGGGGATTATTTTTAAGAATACTAAAGGGAGGAATAATAAATATGGATATACATATCCTTAGATTGGACATATACAAACAGGAATTATTCATCTAAGTTGTAACCATTTTCATAAATAGGAGTGGTGATATATACATCAAGGGATTCACCCTCTATGCCACTAGAAAAATGATGAGACTAAGGATTCTCATAAATAACCAAAGAAGTAGGAAAATCATTAGTTGGATTCTTATAAGGAAGGTTTGAATTTTATATTTTCATAATAATTTAATTAGGATCATCATAGTAATCAATAATTTTGGGTGAAATATCTTCAAAAATTTCAAGGTGACCACTATAACCTAGATTTGATTTGACGAGATAATTAAAATTTCGATACTCATAGAAAGGTATGTTAGGTAAAGGTCTAAAGGATTGTATTTTAGAGACAATGCATTCTTATAATTTTTAAAATTTTAAATTTTTATATCATATTATACCTTATAGATGGTACCCATGTGATGAATCTTTACACATTCAAGGGTGGTTGAGAAAAATGTTATGATGTAGAGGGAAATTGAATATGATGACCTTAACTCTAACTATAATGAGTGGTATAATAATAGGAATCCAAACACATCATAATGGAGAAATTTTTATTCAAATTTATCATTGGAACATGATTTGGGTAGATTTAAGGTTATATTTTGAACAGCCTAAGGCTGTAATTAATTTTAAAGTAGTGACACGAGTGATAGAGCCTTTAGCTATTAAGGATCACTTCACCTAGATGTCAACACCTTGGATGATAATAAACAAAATAGGTTCATCTACATGAACTAATATTTCATTGGGGATAATAGATGTGATACTAAATTTTAAGTAGAGAGATGCATCCATAATGTAATTGACATGGATGAACATATTTTTTCATTTTTATATGATAATTTCCTCAAACCTAGGTAAGGTATCTTCTTTCCCCTTAGGTGGTAGTTAAGGAATGTTCATATCAGATATAAGATCTATTATATGGTTTAAATGTCAACATGAAGTCCTCATAACCTCAATAATTAGATAGTGATATGGGAATAAAGAAACTTATCCTATGGGATCCCACTTATCGAAGCTAATGTGAGTTGGATAGTACTATGAAAGAGGGATAAAATGTTGAAGAACATCATATATAAATGAATTTTTACCCAAATGAATATGATTTTTAATAACAATATATGTTCCCAATATTATTATTATATTGATATAAACTAAGCCAAATATATAAGTGTGGATGATGCACTCAGTGACATAGGAATGTTATAAACATATTGTATTCATTTAGACAATATACTAAAATAAAAACTAGGCATAAAATAGACTATAATGATCTATCCATTATAAAAGAGATATAAATAGTAATATAATATTGTAATGAGCTAGTTGATATAGTTGAAACATAGTTAATCAATAAAACAAACTATATCAAGCTAAATGATATAGTAAAAACTTAAACTAGAAATAAGAGACTACATTGTGTTGTATGATATATTTATGAGCATATGTAAATATAGAGGGTTTAATAATATATTACGATGTTAAAAAAAATATGGATGATACAATTGGGCTATTATGATTCATAGAAGTAATGATTTATTCAGATCCAATAGCCCAAAAATGATGTGGGAGAATCATGGAATGTTATATAAGCTAGATAAGTAAGATGAGTCTTAAGAGGATAAGGATACATATAGAAAACCACATGTTTCATGCAATTTATGATCACCATTTTTATTTATTATTGTAATATTAATGGATTAACATGGTTTCAAGAACATTATGAGTTAGTTGGGAAGAAGTTTCATTTTGATTTGTAATTTACTACCTTTGAGTATGATTTATAAAAGGATTAGATTAAATGATAATATGAGCATTGGATTGTTTCATATTTTACCATAGAGTCATGAAACTTAGCTTTTATTTCTTCATGATCAAATTTTTTACCAAGAAATAACACAAAATATAGATGTCTACATTGCTTAAAATGTTCATCTGAATGACCCCAATTTGTGTGAAATACGAGAAAAATAGTATCATACAAATGATAAATTGGATGGGAAGGATCGATATCACTAGTTCATGGTTTAGAAAGGAATATCCTAATCTCTTCTATGGAAAATTATAATTGACTTTGAATTTTATAACTTGTGAGGGAGGCAAAGGATGTCAGGATGGACTTCCCTTTCAAATGTGGGGAGAAAGTCACTTTGTTTAATTTTCATATAATAATATAATGGATGGTTATATTTGAGTCATAAATATAAAATACAACATCATAAATATCACATGACTTTTTAGGTCTCATAATCCTTCAAGTTCCAAGCATAGGTTAGGAAGGCTTGAATTTTCATATAAGTTATTTTTGTCATTTGGATCTATCTAAGGCTTCCTCCAATGACTTTGGAGAAAGGGTCATAAAAATGTGTTCTAATTTAAAATTTATTTTATTTTCTTATTTGATAAGGTAAATATTATGGGTTTTAAATATCCTAAAACTTAATACATATGAGAGAAATAAGTATCATTTATTCATAAAATTATACTAGTGACAATGGGTCAAGCACAACAACAACATGCCAAATATAAAAAACATGATAAAAATAATAATGGTTATGTCTAACCACTTTCTATTAATTAACAATGATCTTCCACTTTTGTTTTACCTTTATCATCTATTTTATATGGTTTAATTCTGAGACCCTTCAAGCCATTAATTTCTACATAGATTCCTCTTGAGTAGAGGGTCATACAAGAAGGCTGTAACACTACTCTAGTACATTTTTTTATTTTTATTCACCTTTGTCCATGGTTTAGATTTTTCTTCTACTACTGGGTCCTCAAAATTTTATGCCATAGGTATTTCCAATCCTAGGAATTTATCAGAGGATGAGACTGGTGTAGAGTGGAATACCATGATCATGTCTTTCCTTACAAAGATAAGGTCTTTTAATAGAATATATTCAGATAAAGGAGTAATTTTAAGGTCCTCATTGGAAGAGAGGGTTTAGGATATTCTAAATTTTACTTACTATCAAAACCATCTGGATCTTATTCAACATCCACCTATAGAAGGTCAATGTGGCATTCTTTCGACCAAGAGGATTCATTCTTTCCTTCTTTAGGAGAATGCAGTTTTTGGTTAAGTGACTTATATTAAAACAACTATAACAACAAAATAATAAACCTTCATATTCAGGGGGTTGGGACCAAGAGTGTTCCTCAACTTTTTTAGTGATATTTTCATGTAATTTATTGGACGTGTCAATATTCACTAAAATTATTGAAAACATAGTGTGATAAAAATGATCATTATCAATATGCATTTATAGGAAATCACCTAGTGAATTACTAATATCCTTTAGACTAGATTTAGTCCAAAATTGGAGAGGAAGATGGGATAAATGAACCCCAATGGGTTTTTCATTGAGTGGTTCTATAAAGGGGTTAAAGGTATGGGAATATGGTTTGATGAGAAGGGGGTGTTGATTCAATATCCAAAAGTTATAGGATGGGTTTCCAATGATTTAAGATCCAATAATGTAGCTCTTGAATTTTTAGCTAATAATACACAAATCTGTAGATTAGACCTTTGTCTAAGAAGAATTATTCTGATCTAATCACTTGTTTAATCTCATCCTCATGAAAGATCACAATAGGGTTAGAAGTTGTATGTTTTAGAGGTATAGGATTTGTATTTGGAGTTGCTTATGATATATTTCTTCAACACAAGATATATGCTTTCAAATTTATTACTTAACATTAATTTACATGACATATAAGAATATATTTGTAGAATGGGAACTTCTACCATGAATATGAATGGCAGCAACATCAATCTTCCACCCAGTGATAATATTCTACCTGGAATCACCAAAGGGATTCTTCCATGAATATGAAGGAAAGGAAGATCAATATTTTTTACAGAGATTGTCCTCTACCTAGAGTCATCGGACAAATTTTTTACCTAAGCATGAGAAGAAGTAATGGTGGTCTTTCATGCAATAATAACCATTTTTCCATAATTTCCAAACACAAAAGGGATCCTATCATGAACATAAAGGGAAGTAACATCAATATTCTATGAAATTACATCCATTTAGATAAAATCACTAGATATAGTAGGCCTTTTGCCATGAGCATGGGGGGAATTAGTGATGGTATATCACACAGTGATAGTCTTCTACCTAGAATCACCAGACATTATGGATCTTCTACCATGAGCATGAGGAGAAGAAGCAAATGTCTTCCATGTATTGATAACCTTATACCAAAATTTTTTAGACATAGGAGATATTCTAACAAGAATGTAAAGTTAATTAATTAGGGTCTTTTGTGCATCAATGACCTCTATCCAAAAATTTTAGACATAGGAGAACCCATGTCTAGATTAGTGTTCTAATTTTCTCTCTCAAATTGAAATTAAAAATTGTCATTTACAATTTTTGTCATTATTAAAGAGGTGGATAAGTTTTTATTTCATTATATTTTTTTTTAGCTTTATTGGGTAAGGATTTCTAATGCTTCATATAATTTTGGGCACTCTCATTTTCCACTTGTTTAAAATTGAATAAGTGAGATAAGTTGCTTTCATTAAAATAATTAGATTTAAAATTTTGGACCAATGCATTAAATAATTCTTGAAATATTTAAATATAATTATACCTTAATTTATTTTACCATTATAAATAGTTTCTATTTTTTTTAGAAGTAATTTGGTAGCTAAAAAATTGTTTAGTTTAATCTAGTCTTTTAAAATATTATTGCTGGTCAATTTCTAGAACTAGAAATTGGCCAACCCTATGGCTTAAAGGGTCATGAACTATGTTTATATTCTTCTTGTTAGTCATGTTGAAAGTGTTAAATATATGTATATTTATTTCTTGTATATTCTTATTCAAATCTTGCCTTAGTATCCTTTGAGTTAAGGATTACTTGAAAAGGATGTACTTCATGTTATGTCTTTCCTTTACAAATTTTGTGTCTTCACACATTTTTTTATCTATAGGCCTTTAAAAATAAACAAAAATTATAAGACATTCCAAGGGATGTTAATATTAAGTTGTAAAAACTAACCATTTGAATTCACAATATTTAAGGGATCTTGAGAATGAACGCACTACTACCAGGTGTTGAGATCTCAACTGATTAGATTATAGATCAATAATGCATGGGTAGTCAATAGGTTAAAAGGTCTCTAGGATGAGATTAAAGGTTTGCATTTAATCAGATCAAAAGAAAAATGGAAAGTGGGTGAGGATGATGTCAGTGGGTCTTGAATATCTAATAGAGTACATTAAATTGTGCATTGAATATCAATGGCAAGTTCATAGTTAAAAGGTCAGCATATCTTAGGAATGAACAAAAAAATGACAAGTGGAACGATCTCAAGTGCCTATAAAAATATCTAATGGAATAAAATGATTGAAAGAGATAATAGGTCCAAGATGATTAATGGTTCATGATCTAATATATCAAACAGTTCAATGATGAGTAAAAGGTCAACTAGTCAGTAGATCTTGGGAATGAATGAAAAGCTGTCAAGTGTCATGACCATGGTAACTATCAAGTAAATAAATGGTATGCATTTGAGCCATGAAAAAAGAAATAGATGATATGTGGAAGGTCAAATGTTCAACCAATATTAAGATGAATATGAGGCCACTATATGGTGAAAGCATAGGAACATGACGTAACTGACTATAGGACCCATGGGATGAATGCACAAACAATAATTAGCATATTATGATAAGCCAAGATCAAGGTCGTTAGTCAATAATAAAGGTTAAATATATAATAATTATGAGGGGATAACATGGAGGAAGACATGTTTGATCAAGGGTTTTTCCACCCAATTAGAAAAAAATATGAATTTAGGAGTAAGACACGACTAGGAACAAACCTTGTAGAATCATAGATTATCATGAAAGCTTAGTTTGGACATGGTGTGAGGGTTTAGAAATTTTATAACTTGTTTTTAGAGACTAAAATAATTATTTACAATTGTATTCATGGTTTTTTTAAATTAATTCACATGTATGATGATTTTTTGGCTTCCATTAATGCTTAGAAGTAGAAATAGGTCTTTCTAGGCCTAATATATATCTAATATGGGTAGTTATCTATTTAAATGAGATTAAACAATGTGTGTATCTCCATTACAATTATGTATATATGAAAATAAATAAATGGGATTGGTTTACATTTATAGGAAATATATATTCAAGATATATTAGGTGCAAATATAAACAAAATATGGAAGAGTGTCTTATCTTCAAAAATAGTCATATCCTCGACAAGTAGGTACTTAAATTACCTAAAATAGATATATTAATGGCTTTATCAGGCCTAAGGATATAAATATTTTGTCCTTATAGTAAAGGGCATTAATGTATAGGAACTCAAGAAGGATTCATGCGGTGGGGGTGTTTACTTCTGATAGTGGTCTTGACCTTCATAATCTATCCTTCAGAGTTTAGAAAAATTATTTTCACCATATGGAGACATCCGCCATCATTATAAGCTAAATATTTTCCAAGTTACCTAATTCATATCATCATCCAGATAACACCTCGCATGCCAAAGGCTATTAGAAGGTTAGATAGTAAAGGTATTCCCTTTGAATTAATTGGGATACCTTATATTTCATATAAAATATAAATATTCAATAGGTCAAGTCCTTATACCCAAAATAATTATTCATCTCTTTGTCATCCTATTTTTTTAAACAATGTAACCCCCACTATGCAAATGGAAAGGCCCAAGATGTAAGCTTGTGTATCCTTCATTTGTGGTAACCCCCTTAACCTTTAATATCATGATGATATCCCTAATACCTATTTTAAGAGTCTACCATGATTTATAGGAGAAAACTCCACTACCCTTGTAGAGCACATAGTTGACAATTGCAAACCTTCGTTTATTACATAACATTATGCAAGAGAATATAACCATGAGACTACTAGCCACATCCTTTAACGGCAAATCCCTATAATGGTATATGGATATAGCTCCTACATCAATCAATACTTGGGATTAGTTTTGTGGGTGCCTATGTAAATATTTTGAGGATAGAAGTGACCATGTGTCACTTTTTGAATAACTCACCTCAATCAAGAGGATATCCCAAGAATATATGGTTGATTTCAATTATAGATTCCAAGATACTAAGGATAGTATCCATATCATCATTAAACCCACACCTATTATGCTTTTATTTAATATTTGAGAGCATTAAATTTAGACATTGTAGTCATGATCCAATCTATGGGTGGGACAACTCTACTTGGGGCTTATGAGATATCTATAAGGGCAGAAAATAGTTTGAGGCAAGTAGGTAAACTCATGCCAAGACCTCTCATGCCACTTTTCCTAAGATTCAACTAACCCCACCTACTATTTCTCCATTTCCCACTCCAAAATATTAATCCCAACCTAAATATGGTCAAGTGGATAAATTTTCAAGGATTTAGAGCTTTTTGAAGGAACAAAACAACAAGATAGTGGGTAGAGAGAGATATTAATAAACTTCATATAGGCCAAACCAAATTCCCTTCCAATCTAAATAGCCTACTCAATACTAAAATAAACACCCTTATCCATAAAATCAACAATTATAAGGAAAAATTATTTAAGGTAGATCTTATAATAATTACAACCCCATAATTACAAGTAGTTCAAGAGCCTTTGACCCCACACAAGAATAACCTTACACAAAATGGTCAATGGAAATCAAGAGGAAAGTCCAATGCCATGGTAATAGTTACAAGTGGAGAAATGTATAAAGATCTTAGTTGGAAGCATAATACTTCATTCTGAGGCCATGACACAATGCCTTCTCCACCATAAGGCCCTATAATGAATCAAGGTAATACGCTTGCCTTAAAAATATTAGAATATTATATTCAACATCAAGGGAACATGGGTAAGGCACTAGATGACACCACATGTATGAAATTTTAAGAAGGGGAGCCTATGTAATGGTTATAGACCTACCCCCATATGTTTCCCTATGAATTTACATAAAAAGTTAGGGGAAATTTGTCCTTTGACTAGTCATACATGGTTTTTATGACTAGATATGGCTAGGGTCACTATTAGGTCAAAACATATCTCTAGGTTCCATCTAGAGCCCTATATGCCTAACATTGTAAATTTCAACTACACCATATTAGATGAGGATGAAAATTCTAGTGATAAAGAGCCTCTGACCATATTGAAGTCATTTTAGACTTTTACTTGAATGAATGGTCAATTGATAATCATGGATTTGATCCCTACACTAATGTTGAAGAATTAATCTTAGGGGTGTATTATATGCATGAAGAGGGTGTTGTTATATGTTGTCTAACTAACACCACTCAAAATGAAGATTATTTATGAAATTTATTCTTCTGTGGCTCAAGGTCAAATTATGGTAGTGGATCTAGAGCCATGCTAGTTTCACCCTCAAATTAGAAGTACTATTTAGCTATAATATTTCAATTCAATTTCACTTTAAACTTAATTGAATATGAGACTCTTTTACATGGTTTGTAAGATACAATAAGAAGATGTGTCAAACTTCTTCAAGTTAAGGATGATTGTGATCTTGTGAAAAAAGTGAGAGGCATGATTGCAATTAAGAACCATCATTTGAAATCATACAATCATCATATATGGGAACTCATAGAGGACTTCTTGGCATTCAATATGCAATCCATATCAAGAGAGGAAAATAAGCATACAAATAGGCTTACCTCCATTAGAACTCAGTATGAGGTTATAGGAGTCAAAGGCAAATAAAGTCAAGACAAGATGAAGATCATATATAGGATAGTTATACCTAATAATGTGGTGATTTGGTAGGTGTTTGATAATGATGACCAAATTATATGTTTTTTGATGTAGGAGGCAAAATTTTACCATAAGAATAAAAAAAATTCAAACATTATTATTATGATAAAATATTGTAGTGAGATCTAACAAGATGCCTAAGGGGCTTGTGACATTAAAAGAATATTTAATGAAGATGACCAAGTGAGAAGAGGCAAGGCATGTATCTCAGCTATAGAGGAACATTATAAAAGGATAGATATCTTCAAAGACAAATTGTTGAAATTAGGAAAGATTAACACAATAAAAGATAGCTACAATTCTTTCTCCATGCCAAGAGTTATCTAATATATTTTCATGGGAATACAAGGATTTCAAAGGTTTTGATCCCAAACATACACAACATACCATTGAACTAGAGAGCAATGGAAAATTAGTCAGGTAGAAATAAAGGCCTGTCAACCCAAAAGTTGTGGAATTGATGAGAATGGAGTTATTTAAGTTTATTGAATTAAAGATAAGATTCCCCATCAAACATTCCTTATGGGTGTAAAACCTTCTGCCAATGAGGAAGAATAATGGGGAGATATGATTATGTGTTGACTTTAGGGACCTCAATAAAATGTCCCTAAAAGATCATTACCCACTATCCTTAATGGATCATATTATTCAAAAGGTTTAATGTTCATAGATATTTTCATTGCTTCATGGCTACTCTAGTTATAATTAGATTATGGTCAAGGAAGAAGATAGGCCTAAGACCGTCATCAACAAAAAGAGGGCACTTATGCATATATGAAAATACCCTGTGAACTATCCAATTTTTGAGGAACTTTCCATAAGGAAATGGATGTTGTCTTTGAATATTTGATAAATGACATGGTGCTCATCTACCTATATGACATCACTATTTTCTCAAAGGACCTAAATAATCACATTGCTCACTTGAGGTTAGTATTTGAAAGATGCAGATAATTTGGTGCATCATTGAATCCTAAAAAATGTGTATTTGGTGTTCATGAGGGAAAGTTATTAGGCCATGTAGTGTCCAAGAATTTTCTTTCCATATATCTTGAAATATTTGAGTCCATCATATCCTTACCCTTTCTCAAGTAGAATAAGGGTTTGCATAGTTTCTTAGGAAAGATTAATTCATAAAAAAGTTTAACCTAGGCTTCTACAAGCCTCTTACTCACATGTTAATAAAATACAAGGAGTTTACATGGAAAAAATAAGTTAAGAATATTTTTTCGGCCATCAAGGAGGCTATTTCTCATGGCCCTACACTTTTTAATCCTAATTTTAACAAAGAATTGTATTTGTATGACTTCTCTACATTGGATGTAATCATTGCCATGTTGATGCAACAAAATGAACAAGGTTTGGAATATCCTATTGATTTCTTTAATTAGGCCTTAGAGAGGTATAGGGAGAGGTATATATTTATAAAGAAACATGTGCTTGAAAAAAGTGAGAAGTTTCATGAAATTTAGATACATGGTCTCTAATAGTAAGAACATACTCATGGTAGTACACCCAAATATTAAAGATTTTAATCAATAGAGACCTCAATGAGAAAATATATGGATGGGTAATAAAATGCATGAAGTATGACCTTAAATTTAGAGTTAAAAAACTTATAAGGGGTAGAGGGTTATGTGAACACCTTATAGTATAGGTAAAATTATTGGGGATCAACCAACAATAGATTACACTTGTGAAAGCAATAAACGTGGAATTAAATCAGATAGATAAGTAACTAGAATCAAATAAATGGCAAGAACAAGAGATACAAGAAACCACCATGAAAACTTGTATTAACAAACTCTTTACAAAACGAATACAATTGAAGAAACTTCTTTCTTCCACACCTCTCCTAGATGTATAGATCTCTCACTAGATCTCTATTCCTCAAGAGCTCTCTCTCTCAAGAACAATCAACTCCAACAAACCCTAGATTGATTTAATTTTGTACTGTTCTTCAACATACCAATTCTACAATAATTCACATAAAGCTAAGAAGATCTAATTCTACATATAGAATTAGGAAACTTGATCATGCACTTGCAACAAACAGTTAAGCCTCTTGAACAAGGCCTCTAAAAATAATATTACTAATAATAGAGACGCGAGCTTAAGATTACAACTTAAACTCATCATGCAAACACTCGCTTTTGTCCTCAGAAATAGCTTTCTAGATGCACAGGTAACCGATGCCGGTTCTTGCTGCTTGCCTATGACCACCGCCGGCCGAACCTCTACCGATGTCGGTGCCTCTGCAACTGCACCTGACCAACATCGGTCGCTCATGACCGATGCCGGTGTCTGTGTAGACCCAAAACTGTCAAAGTATGCTCCTTGGTGAAGCTTTTAGCTCCAAACCCTAACAATCTCCCACTTGGAGATAAACAGCTGCACCAATACCTGTACAGCAATATCTTCTAGCTCCTCCATCTTCAACTCAATCATGAAGACCAACAGAAGTTGAATGAAGATTCAACTTCTCCTTTGTAACCAGCTTGGTTAACATATCAGCAGGATTCCTATCCATATGGATCTTCTCCAGCTTCAACTCACCATCTTCCAATACTTGTCGTATGAAATGGTACCTTAGCTATATGTGCTTTGTTCTTGAATGAAAGGCTAAATTCTTAGCCAAATGGATTGCACTCTGACTGTCACTATACAATCTGTAACTCTCATGCTGCATACCAAGCTCATCCATGAACCGTGTCATCCATATCATCTCTTTGCTAGCCTCTATGGCTGCAATATACTCTACTTATATAGTTGACAAGAAAACAACCTTCTGCAACTTAGATATCTAGCTAACCACTGTTCCACCTATAGTGAAAACATAACCTATAGTGCTCCTCCTGCCATCCAAATCACCTGCCATATCTGAATCTACATAACAATGTAGAGAAGTATCTAAACCTCCATAGCACAAGTGCCTACTGTTGGTTCCTCTCAGATATCTAAGGATCCATTGAACTACTTTCCAATGTTCCTTACCTGGATTGGCCATATACTTACTTACCACTCCCACTGCTTGGGCAATGTCCAGTCTAGTACACACCATTGCATACATCAAACTCCCTACTGTGGAAGAATATGGAACCTTACTCATGTACTCTACCTCATCATATGAATTAGGACATTGTTCTTTACTCAACTTAAAATGTCCAACCAAAGGTGTGCTTACCGGTTTAGCATCCTGCATATTGAACTGTTTCAACACCTTGTCCACATAATCTTCTTAAGACAATATCAACTTGTGATTTTTCCTGTCTCTCTTAATGCTCATGCCAAGGATTTTATTTGCTACTCCCAAATCCTTCATGGCAAACATTTGAGCTAATTTCACTTTAAGATCAGAGATATCCTGCATGTGTGATCCTGCAACCAGCATATCATCTACATACAACAATAGAATAATATATCTACCATTATCAAATCTCTTGAAATACACACAATGGTCAAATTGACACCTACTGTAGCCATGCTCAGTCATAAACCTATCAAATTTTAAATACCATTGCCTAGGAGCTTGCTTGAGGCCATACAAGATTTTCTTCAATCTGCACACAAACTTCTCCTTACCCTTGACCTCAAATCCTTTCGGTTGTTCCATATAAATTTCCTCATCCAAATATCCATGAAGAAATGCTATCTTAACATCTAGCTACTCAAGATGCAAATCCTCAAAAGCAACCAGAGACAATACAACCCTTATAGAAGTCATTTTAACAACAGGAGAAAAAATCTCACCAAAGTCAATACTTGGCTTTTGTGCAAATCCTTTTACCACCAATCTAGCCTTATATCTCATTTGTCCATTCTCACCTTCTTTCAACCTGTAGGTCCATCTATTCTTGAGTGTCCTTTTACCTGATGGCAATTCAACCAAATCCCATGTTTGGTTCTCTCTTAAGGACTCCAACTCCTCAACCATGCCACGCTCCCACTGACTCTTGGTCTCCACCTGTATTGCTTCTTCAAAACTCTCTGGTTCTCCACCATCAGTTAGCAATAGATAAAATAAAGAAGGAGAATATCTAATTGGAGGCTTACTCACCCTTTTTGACCTCCTAATGGGTGTTTAAGACTCGTTCACAACACGCTGTCCACCCAAATTCTCTGACAGTGACCGACCTCGGTCACCTCCAGACCTGTTACTAGCTGACATCGGTTTTGTCTAACCGACGCCGGTGCCTGTTCTACTGACGTCGGTCTCTATATGGCTGACCTCAGTTTCTATTCTACTGATGCCAGTTCCTAATCTACCGACGTCAGTCTCTGTGTTTTCCTGCAAGTGATTATTTCTTTTTCCCACGAGCTCATATTGAACCTTCACCTCATCCAATTCACCATTACTCTGCTTAGATTGATTCAACTTCCTTAGCTGATCACAATACATCACTCTTTCATTGAAAACAACATCACAGCTCCTAATTACCTTGTTAGTTTCTAGATTCCATAATTTGTAACCAAAATCATCTGAGCCATAGCCAATAAACGTGCACCTCATAGACTTAGCATCAAGCTTCTTTCTATTTTCCTTATCTATGTGCACAAAGGCTTCACAACCAAAAACTTTGAGATATGAGAGATCTACCTTTTTACCTGTCCATGCCTCTTCTGGAATACCACCATCTAGAGCTGTAGAGGGTCCTCTGTTAATTAGGTATACTACAGTGTCAACAGCTTGTGCCCAAAACTGTAAGGGCAAACCAGCATGTAATCTCATACATCTTGCACGCTCCATTATTGTCTTGTTCATCCTTTCAGAAATTCCATTCTATTGAGGTGTCCTTAAAACCATCCTTTGCCTGCAGATTCCATGCATATAACAATAATATCTAAACTTATAACTGCAAAACTCACCGCCATTGTCAGATCTCAGGCACTTCAATATTTTACCTATTTCATTCTCAACCATAGCTTTCCAAATCTTAAAAGTCTCAAATACATCAAATTTTATTCTAATATAATAGATCCATACCTTCCTTGTAGCATCATCTATGAAAGATACATAGTACTATGATCCTCCAATGGAAGCAACCTGAGTCGGTCCCCACACGTCTGTGTGAACAAGCTGCAACTTATGCCTCTTCATAGTAGACCCAGTCTTGAGAAAAATAACCCTTTTATATTTTCCAAATACACAGTGCTCACAAAACTCTAGATCTATGGCTTTTTAAATCTGAAAGCATACCTTTGGACTTAATAATTGACATCCCCTTCTCACTCATGTGGCCAAGCCTTGAGTGCCACAATTTAGCATCCACATCTGAAGTAGATAATACAGAAGGAGATTTGTTAGTAACACAATTACACAAATAGAGAGTACCTTCTCTCTTACCTCTAGTCATAACAAGTGCACCTTTGGTCACCTTCCAAGATTCTGCTATGAGAGTTACTGTACAACCCTCATCCCCTAACTTTCCTACAGAAATCAAATTTCTCTTCAAGCTAGGAACATGCATCACATCTCTCAACACCCATGTGTTGCTATTCTACATCTTCAGCTACACTTTACCTTTGCCAATTATTTTACATGGCTCATCATCCCCTAGATACACTATTCCAAAATCTCCATTGATATAGTCACTAAAATATTCCCTGTTAGGGGTAGCATGAAAAGATGCACCAGAATCTAACACCCAAGATTCTATATTATTATGCAGAGAGAAAATTAAAGCATCTTGTGTAATACCTACAACCTTGGCTTCTTCCTTTCCTTCGTGCTAATTGTCCTCCTTAGGATTTGACCAATAATCTCTACTTATGTGCCCCATCTTTCCACAATTCCAGCATTGTGGCCTTCTGCCATTTCTAGATTTAGATATGCCTTTCCCCTTAGATTTGGATCTTGATCTACCTTTCTTGCTCTTCTCTTTCTGCCTCCCCCTGCTCTCAAAACTTAAAGTGTTCCTAGATGTCTCTTCTGTACTTTTCCTATGAATTTCCTCATTTAAGATAACACTAACAACATCCTCTACTTTCAAAATATTTGATGCAGATGCAGTATTACTTACTTCCATTACTAAGCCATGCCAGCTTTCAGGTAAAGAACATAATATTAAAAGAGCTTTTATTTCATCATCAAACACTATATTGACTAAACTTAATTGATTCACAATTCCATTGAAATCATTCAGATGAGTAGAAACAGATCCACCTTCATTCATATGCAAATTAAATAACTGATTCATAAGATATACCTTATTAGAAGCTGAGGGTTTTTCATACAAATTTGCTAACATAGTCATCAACTCTACCATAGACTTTGCCTGTGATAAATTAGATATCACAGTGGATGCTAGACTCAGTCTTATAGACCCTAGAGCCTTTCTGTCAAGAACTTCCCATTCTTCATCCTCCATGTCTTTGGGCTTCTTTGCAACCCCACCTAATGGTAAGTAGAGATCTTTCTGATACAAATAATCCTCTATCTGCATTCTCCAATGTTGGTAATTTTTGCCATTAAACTTTTCCATTCTCAGTTTACTTTCATCTGCCACTGCTTCTCCCACTCAAATAGAAATCCCTGTAGAAACCCCTATGAGAACCTATAATCAATACACACTACACAGATCTAAACCACCTGTTAGTGAACCTGAGCTCTGATACCACTTGTTGGGGATCAACCAACAATAGATTACACTTTTGAAAGCAATAAACGCGAAATTAGATCAGATAGATAAGTAACTAGAATCAAATAAATGGCAAGAGCAAGAGATACAAGAAACCACCCTGAAAACTTGTATTAACAAACTCTTTACAAAAGGAATACAATTGAAGAAACTTCTTTCTTCCACACCTCTCCTAGATGTATAGATCTCTCACTAGATCTCTATTCCTCAAGAGCTCTCTCTCTCAAGAATAATCAACTCCAACAAACCCTAGATTGATTCAATTATGTAATGTTCTTCAACATACCAATTCTACAATAATTCACATAAAGCTAAGAAGATCTAATTCTACATATAGAATTAGGAAACTTGATCATGCACTTGCAACAAATAGTTAAGCCTCTTGAACAAAGGCTCTAAAAATAATATTACTAATAATAGAGACGTGAGCTTAAGACTACAACTTAAACTCATCATGCAAACACTCTCTTCTGTCCTTGGAAATAGCTTTCTGGATGCACAGGTAACCGACGCCGGTTCCTACTACTTGCCTGTGACTGCCGCCGGTCGACCCTCTGCCGACACCGGCGCCTCTGCAACTACACCTGACTGACGTCGGTCGCTCATGACCGACGTCGGTGTCTATGTAGACCCAAAACTATCAAAGTATGCTCCTTGGTGAAGCTTTTAGCTCCACACCCTAACAAAAATAAGATAAATATCAAGTATTGGTAGTTCACGACATCCAATAGGTAGTTGTAGACAATGCACCTTTCTGATGAATAGATGATATACTCAAATTTATTTAGTTAGACCAATGTCCTATGGGACAAGATAGAGATAAGAGAAGGCACTTCAAGTTGAAAATTATACCTTATGTCCCAATAGATGGAGTACTTTTCAAGAGAGTGTTTCACATAAATTTTGTTTTGTTTCTAAGAAGAAAGGTGTAAAACTTAAAATAAGGGTGAGGTTAGTAGAACATGGATTTGGTTTGTGCTCTATGATCTAAATTATTTTAGATACTCATCTTTGGCTTGGGATAAATGACCTATAAATAATAAATCATTAAATAAATGGTTGATTAATTAGATAGCATGGTGGACTACCTAGCAAGATAGATCCAAGAATCACAAGATTCCTTGGAGACTATCAATCCACACTTTTAAACAATCAAGTTCTAAAAAGAAAGACAAATTACTTGCATACATAGTACAATGTACCAAAATCAAATATAACTAGTGCTTGAAACAAATGAATTTTACTAATTATAGTGATAAATAATTGAACATTAATGCTAAATAAATTGGGTATGGTAAAGAAAATAGGGTGATGTTTTGTGATCAGGTAGAAAGTATGAAAGTGGGATTTGGTTGGGGTTTTATATGTAAAAATAGCTTAATATTAAAATTATTACATAGTTACCATTGATGGTTTGGTAAGATCATCATCGATTAGGGTGAACATCGATGGTTGGGTAACTATTGATAGTTATGGATAGTTCATTGGTATTTAGGTTGACTATTCAAAGTTACAATGGCTTTTAGTCTAATTTAAGAATCTAGTTGATGATCTTGTAGAATGGATTCTAGAAGATAAATAGAGAAAATAATTACTAAATCTAATAGAATATAAATAATTAACTTACTAGCTTAAAGAATGTGGAGGTGTAGATTGGATTACAAGAAATGATTAGTCAATCATTGGTCTAAGAAATCAAATAAAAATGCATAGAGAGCTAATTAAATCAAGACAATCTATTCATGTGGTGTTTTTATAATAAAAATAGGATATAAATGAAATAAAGTAAACCATTACCTTCCTAAGTGACTCCATTATACAAAACTAGCTAAAAAACATGTTCTCCCCTTAATCAAGCATTCTTCTCTTCATCAACAATGGTGGCAAACTCCTCCAATGTCTCAAGAACACTTCATAAAATCTAGGCTCATGATATTGAAACTATGTAATTTCTTATCAAATGAAGCTAATCCAAATATGAATGATATAAGAGTCAAAACAAAAATGAGTTGTGAAGATATTTTGTCATTATAACATTACAATAATTGAGCTTAAAAATGATGTTTTATGCCTTCTTATTTATAGATTTCTGAGATTGATCTCTAAGCATATCATAATTATGACTATCCATCTTGGGATCAAGATATGTGGACAAGAATCCATTCAATTTTTGAGGCTAAAATCAATTAATGATCTCATAATGATTTTGGAAGAAAGGAAATTAGTGAGGCATTGGAAGCATTAATGAGGCATGGGAGGCCACGATTCAAATATTTTATGCATTTATGGCCTACGAATACCTTTCCAATAAATGATGTCATTAGGTGATGCAAAAACTCATAATAAATTTATAAAAATAAATATTCAACAAGTTTAATTAAAAATTAACTTAAGCTCTTGATCCAAATTAACTAATCTTAAATATGATTATTCAATTTTGGTGCAAATCTTGGTAATTGGTGCATAAATTAATCAAATTGGTTAGAATGTCATATTATTGGATCAAAATTTGACTACATTGGAATTAGGATGTGATGTTAGATGCATTGAATATATTATCCCAATTAGGATGTTACCAATAAAAAATAACAAAGGCACATCTCTTGTGCAAGAAATTTGGTAGAAAATAACAATCGGGAGCACCCAAGTGTGAATGTGTAATTTTAACTCAAAATTATCTAATCAAAGTTTGTTGTCTCATAAATTGTATTACCCCATTTAGGGATATTGTGGCCTAAATCAGAACTTGTAACTAAAATTTTCAAACCATTTAGGGTGTTTTAGTGATTTTGACCTAAAATGTGTATTTGAGTGCAATTCAAGTAAGATTGACAATTTCAACATAAATGGTGTTAGGAATTAGATGTCTACATTTTCCCCTTATTTGAGAAGGCATATCAAGTTAGTCAGGTGAAGCAACATCTTTTCAAATAAATGTGTTGTCAAGAAGAAATTGGAAATGACCCATGATTCCCCCTCAAGATGACATACAATGATGAAAGATAAGGATGGACTCTTGAAAAGTGAGGGACAATGAGAGATTAACCCATGGAATAGATCACATCCAAATGAGCTAATGCTTTAACATGTGGTTACCATCAATGATCAAAATATAATTATAGGTATAATGGGCCCCAAATATGGTGGTAATGGGAAGGATTCAATCCAAACATGTAAGGGATACACTTGAAATGTACCCAATTTGAGAGTGCAAGTTGTGCACTTACAACATTGATCAATCTCAAGAAAAGTTGCACACTAAAACATCACCATCATGGGAAAAAATATGGAGATCTTGGAATTAAAGGAAAATGATAATATCATCTCAATAAAGATGATAATAATAAGTACCCTAGTAGGGTAGATCTTGAGAATTGATAAATAATAAATAATAGTTTTCCCCTATAGGGTTGATTTGATTCTTACATTAGGCTGAGATATGGTACCCCAATGTGGGTGAATTAGCTAGAAATTAGCTCAAGGATATAAAATCTTTCATAGACTATAGTGAGTGGGTGTAAACATAGATGTGATGGTGGATTGGCTACAAAATCTCAAAAAAACCAAGCATATGATAATGGACAAAGTGATGAAAGAGATGAAAATAAGAATGAAGATGGCCAAGTTGACTCCAGATGTATAAGACAAGTGGATGCTACCTACATAGTTCCATAGAATCATGTTCCAATATAAACTTTAGGGCAATTTAGATCACCTAGAAAATGGAATGAGGGATGAGTGAAAACTAACAAAATATTGATTAGACTAATGATATATGTGAAGAGATGTAGTCTATTCACAGAGTCAAGTGTTAAACCTATTGAGCCTATATTATACATAGTGTTCTTGATATTTGTTCATTAGAGCTATGTTGATGTTAAGATTGGAATCTAGAGTACAAAGTGCTTACTATAGAAAATTAAATTTGGCCTTATGAGTATGAAGAACTTATAATGACATGTCATTTCAAATTCATGGAACCAATTTAAATGTGAATATATATAACTAAGGATAATGGTATATAATGACCAAAGCTATAGTTACATATATTTACATTTAAATGAAAAAATAAAGATAGAAAAAGATTAACATAAATGAACCTAACCTAAAATCATGAAATGAACAATCAAGAATTAAGGAGGAACGAGAATGTTTAAAAATTAAAAGCAAGAGCGTCTTAATGACATAGGATCAAGATATGAATAATCAAGATCTATGTGGTCCATCAAGATGTTCTTGAGCACAAAAAAGAAAAGAAAAATAAAATAGAAAAACAAGACACCAAAAATAATCAAATAAATAAAAAGGTCCAATAATAACTTAATAATAAGAGACCAAGATATTAATAATTAAGATCCATGAAAATCGTCAAGATGTTCTCAAAATAAAAGAGATAAGCAAAAACAGACATTGAAACACAAGACCAAGATGAGACAAGAAATAATAGAAAGATAAAAGGAGAAATAAAGGGAGAGGTGTGAAATAAAAATAAAACACCAAGAAAATACAAATAAACACACTTAAAAAAAACTAAATTCATGTAGTTTTAACACAATTGTTCATGCATGTGTAGTAGAGGTGTTAATTTCAACTACAACACAACAAAGAGAAAGGAAACAATTTTTTTTCCCTAATTAAAGAGGAGAAATGATAGAAGAAATGGGGGAAGAGAAGAAAAGAGAGGGGTTGGCTGAGCTGAATCTAAAAGAAAAAGACAAGTCGATGTTTCCTACATAGTTATATGGACACATGTTCCAACATAAACTTCAGGCCAAATGTAGTTCACCTATAAAGTGGGATATAAGACATGATGATGATAAGAAACATATTATTAATTTTGCAGAAGAAAAAGGAAGACATGACAAATGTAATTGGTCTTGTAAAATGGTAAGGGTGTGTGTCAAGACTTACTCAATAGAAAGTTTGTAGTATAAAATGCTTGAAAAATGGCAAGAACATGATGATAAAATTACACATAAGTGATAGATAATGTTTTTATTCTTTTCTAGATTAGTTATCTAATGTTTTTGGTGTCTTTAAGATAACATATGCATAAGGTATGACTATCCAGCCAAGGAGATGCTCATCCAAGAATAAAAATTCCAATAAAATAGCTAATCTAGTTGCAATGGACATCATGGATATAAATAATGGACCAGGGAACTAACTAAGAGTTCTAATAATAGCTAAATCTAGCTACAACGACATATGCTTACAAATCAGCAAGAGCTAGGATCTTGAAAAGATAGTAATAGTGTTGACCAAAGAGCAACAAATGTAATATAAATAGTGTGAAGTGAAAAATTAATCTAAATAACAATGTGGAAATCAAATCCTAAGTTAAGAAGATGTTTTTATTTACTTTTGGTTAGAAGAAGCTACAAAATAATATTCTGGTTAAACTGATTTGTAAAATTGGTGTTGAAGGTGTTCATAACGCTGATGAGACATAATCAAGATCATAAGAGATCAAAGGACAAAAGTTTTGAAGGTACAACAAGCCCAAGATATAACAATGAATATGGTTCTAAAGAGAATGGCACATGGTAGGATAAAATGTGTTCAAAGTAACAATAGTCCAAAAGTGTTCACTATCCAGAGTCATGAAAGGGGTGGGCCTCATGCAAGAGAAGTCCAAGGTAGTATAAAATAGTGGGAGAAAAGACTTTAGTACAAGTTTCCCCTAAATAAGGGGTCTTTTAGACAATGGTTTGAAGTTATCACATATAGAGTCTCTTAAGGTGCACAATATACATGGGCTCTAGAAGTTCTTCACCATTTAGTTTAGCTAATCAATATGCCACTGATCCATAGTTTTCTATGATAATAAATGGTCCCAACCAGTTAGGTTGAAACTTACCTTTCTTCTTGTGTTCAACATTTGTATTCTTCTAGTTATCTTTTAAGACAAAATCAATAATCTCAAACTCTTAAGGGAGAATGCACTTGTTGTGGCTTCTTTACAATCTATTCTAATCGGCTTATAAGTTTTCTAGGGTAGCTAAATGCTTTCCATCAAGAATTTATAGCTCTTATAGCCTTGAAACTCTATATTCCTCCTCATATTCAATGTCCTCTAGTGATACTTGTAATTATGGTAGCTCTATCTCAATCAGGATAATAGCTTCAGTACCATAGACAAGGCAGTATGGAGTGGTTCCTATTAGAGTTTTATGAATGGTTATATATTCCTAAAGGGTAGGAAAGATTTATAAGTGCCAACTATAGCCAACATCATTGATAATATTATTTATATTGGCTACAATGGTCTTGGTTGATGCCTCAACTTGTTTTTTATCTTGTAGGTTATATGGATTTGATTTATTTTACTTCATATTAATTTTGCACAAAGATCTTTTACATCCTAGTTTATAAAGGATCTACCATTATCGAATATAATATGGGTGGGGATGTCATATAAATAGATGATATGGTAATTAATTTGGAAATCTGCTTCTAAATAATGTAATTGGGAGGAATGGCCTCAATCCACTTAGTAAAATATTGATTAATAGTTAGGATATGCTAATGGCCATCTGAATATGTTGCGTCCTAATGAGATCAAGTCCCCATGTTGAGAATGACCATGGTATTGTGATTGATTGTAGTGTTAAATAAGTTGTGTGTATCAAATTACCATGTTGTTGACAAGGAATGTAATTTTGAACATAATTACAAGAATTGGTCTCCATTTTTAGTAAAAAATAACCTATTTTGAGGAGCTTCTTTGTTAATACTACATCATTGGTGTGGTCCCCAGACATTCATTCATGAACCTCCCTTAACACCTACTTGGACTCTCATAAAGATAAATAATGGAGAATTCCATCATAGCCTTTATGATAAAGTATGTTTCTTAGGATTATATAACATGATAAATGGTGATGGAAGAGTTTTTGCTAGCTATTGGATAGGTCAGCTAGGAAAATGTGATCATATAAGTATTTATAAAAGTCTTGGAACTATGGTAATTTAAGTGGGGGATTGGGACCAACAATGTAAATACAATTTTTGAATCTAGTAAGACATGTACAGGATATATAATATTTTAAATTAGGAACTAATACTCTCTAGCACTATCATCCATCTATAACATGGAACCAATCATTACCATTGCATTATCATATATGTTGTTTGTTCTTATAACATGTTCAGACTAAAAATAATTAACATGTGTCTTAAGGTTATCGATAATTTGCTTATAAGGAATAAGCTTGTCATATCTCATTTGATACTAATCAATGGTTTGACTGATGATCAACCATGAATAATCATAGGATTTTAAGCTCTGAATATTTAACTTTATTGTAAGGAAAATCCCTATGACCAATGCCCCATACTTGGCCATATTATTCATACAATAAAATTATATATGGAATTCTTTTGGAATCAAATCCACATGTGGTGTAATCAATAATATGCTAGCTCTAGATCCGTGGGATGTAAATTAGCCATCAAATTAAAGATTCCATGGTTGAGGTTCTTGTGATTATTTTTATATTTACATAATAGAATTGTTTAGGAAGTCAAATTTGAGAGGTTGAGTATCTTCAATAGGATCTTTTGCAAGCTAGTCAGTAATTACTTGCCTTTTAAATGCTTTTTTATTCTAGTACTCAATGTCAAACTCATTTAGGAGCATAACCTATTTGGCCATACATCCTTTAATATCTACTTTAGACAAGAGGAACTTGAGAGGGTCCACCTTGGTCATGACAATAGTTTTGTTGTTTAGAATATAATGTCAAAATATTTTAGTAGTGAACACCATAGCCAAACATGCCTGATCAATAGGCTTATAATTACATTCATAATCCACCAATGTGTATCTTAAATAATATAAATCATGCTCCTTACCATGATCATCATGTTGGGCCAAAAGTGCCCCCAATGCATGCTCTATTGTCAATATGTAAAAAAGAAGTGGTCTTCCAGGTATAGGTGGTATCAAGATGGGTGGATTGGCCAAATATGTCTTGAGTTTCAAAAAAATTATCTAATAATATTCATCCTATTTAAATGTCACTCATTTCTTTAATACATGGTTAAATAGGTGGCACTTATTAGCCAAGTGAGAAATGAATCTACATATAGATTGGACCTTTCCATATACGATCCATAAATATTTAAGATTGTTTAGTTGAGGGATTTCCATAATAGCCTTGAATTTTGTAGGGTCGACTTTGATCCCTTTTTGTGATACAATTAAACCTATCAATTTCCCTAATGTGACTCCAAAGAATTTTTTCTTAGGGTTTAGTAAAAAATTTATATTCATGAATCCTCTCAAATATTCTTTATAGAACATCAGGTTATCTAGCTTATGTTATTAATTTTTCTAGTATATCATCAACATAGTCCTTCACAATATCATGCATCATGTCATGAAAGATGATAGTCATGACACATTGACATGTGGTTCCAATGTTCTTCAATCCAAATGGCATGACTTGGTAATAGAATGTTCCTTATAAAGTGGTGAACATAGTCTTGTTTTTATCTTATTAGGATATATTTATATGATTGTATCTATAAAATCCATCCATTGAGGACAACATCTCATACATAGCAATTGAGTTGAAAATCATGTCAATGTTGGGTAGTGGAAAATAATCTTTAGGGCATGCTTTGTTGATATCTCTAAAATTATTAAAAATACATACATATATATATATATATATATAGGGTATTTTTATTTATTGGGACTATATTTAAATCAATTCAAAATAATCTAGTGGCCTAGTAAAACCTACTCTTAGCAACTATTCTAGTTCTGCTTTAGCTAATAGGGTGATGCATGGATGCATCTTCATTAATTTTTATTTGATTAGTTTAGCATCAAGATGGACAACAAGTTGATGTAAAACCAAGTTTGAGTCGAAGCCTAGAATATTAGAGTATGCCCATGGAAAGATCTCAATATAATCTCTTAGGAGGGATATAATTTTTTTACATTCTAATTTAGTAAGGGAAGCTCCAAGATAAACAATTTTGGGATCCTTATAGGTGCCCAGGTTCACTTCTATAATGTTTTACATAAGGAGTGTGGATCCATCATATTATTTTGCCACATCTTCTTTTTGTTCCTCCCAAAGTTTTAGATAGTGTGATGAATCCAAATCCACCATCTCAGGTAATTGCCAAGTATCAAAAACATCTAGAAACTCTAGAGAAAGATGCTCAAACATTTGTTGTTATTCTAAAGAGATGCTTGTACTAGCTATATAACTCAAGATATATGGACCTTCTACATCCTCAAGGTATGAGAAAACTTTCCCACATAAGAGCACTTGTAATAGGTGTTCACTTGAAGGATTATCTTTTTATTTAATTTTCCCCTAATTGATGAGTGCCTCAAAGAGGTTTTCACTCGAAGATCTTGATGTTTCATTTTAATTGTGACCAAAAATGTTTTCCTACTCTCAAAAGTATATAGAAGGATTCAATGAAAAATCAAATCCTTGTTTTTGATCACCAATGGGAAATTCATCTCTTAGGCCCATGTATTCTGAAATTAATTCTTCATTCTAAAATTCATTGAGGTGTATAATTGAATTTTTTTAGTCCCAACCAATGTGGTTGGAATGGAAAAGGCATAGGGAATAATGAGGTTATACTTTAGTATGAGAATATCCAATGGTAAAAATATAGTGTTATACTTTAGGAATGGAAGCACCAATAGCATAATATGTTCATGCTTTAGTAAGTGAAGCTCCAATAAGTGTTATGGTTAGAATGACATTAGAATAAAATAGGTCTATGTTAGTAAGCTCATCAAAAAGGCTATAATGGTATGTTTTGTCACTTTTAGGAGTCTCATCACTAGTCCATTTAGAAGAGACACTATCAAAAGTTATGAGGTCACCCCTAGGTGGTATATATCAAAGACCATGATTCCAATTAAGTACTCCTAATAATATGGGCTCCAAAATTCCTTGCATTCATGGGCCAAGACCTTTAACTATATAATCAAGATGATCCACGATTTGATTAGGGATTGGATATTTTGGATTATGAAAGCAATTAGGAAGGCCTTTAGAATATAACCAATCTCCCTAGATAAAAGCCTTATGATCTTTCATTGGTGCAATAGTAGTTACAAAAACCATTGATGTTTTTTGTTGTTTCTTCTTTCATTACCAAATTGGTTGAATCCATTAGGATTATTTGAAGGTTTAGGCTTACTATATGTTTTAGGGTATTTGGGAATTTTTTAAACATGGAAGGCATCCTTTAAATGGTACATGAAAATACCCATGTCTTTAATAAAATCTTACTTCATAAGAGCTATGGGAAATGGATTGTTTGAAGTGGAAGCTAGATCACTAGGGTCAATATACTTAGATGGAGATCGATGTGAAACTATTGCTTTGTTATTTTTCAAAATGAACTCAAAGCCTATGTAATAGTTATAATTATGGAATTCAAACTCAAGATGTTTGTAGTATTGATATGGTTGTTGACCATAGGGAATAATAACCTCGATCCCATCATGGGGAAACTTAAGGCATTGATGGAGGGTGGAGGGAACTACTTATACTTCATGGATCTAATAAATATTGAGAAGTGTGTTATTAGGAGGTTAAATATCCATAATATAGAATAACATGTGGTGAGAAATGAATCCAGCCATAATTGGTAACTAGATTATTCCTAAATATTCCCTTTCAGCATTCTCATAAGCCTTGATTGTAATTTTTTATGGTTAAATATCTATGTTATCATATCCCAATTGTCATACCAAATTGAGAGATAGGATTTTCATCCCTAAACTATTGTATATAATAACCCACTTGATCATATGATCTACAATTATTATCTTAATGTATAATGGGTTATTATGATTTGGACCAAGAATGGGCATGTCTTTTTGGTCAAAGATGATTTGCTAATATGAAGACAAATATTTTAGTAGGTTATAAAACTAATGAGGTTTTATGTTAGTAAGAATACTGGATTATTTCAAAAGGTTATTTAGAATAGTTCTATAGATTTTACATATCCATAAGATTTCCATTATGGAAATCTATGCAGAGTTTTTTTTGAATTGGTTTGCTAGACTATAAGGCTTTTTGATTCTGGATTGAGTTGGTTTAGCCCTTATTGGCACAATATTTGGATTTGAGACCATTGTAATAATGTTTTCATTAGGTTTCATGGATGAAGTGGGAAAAGGGACCTAGATGGTGACTCATGGGTGTCTAGTTGTGACTTCATAACCTAGAGGTGGCAAGGAGCCATTATAATTAGAAGAGGAAGGCAAAGGGCCTTGGATGGTGACTTGTGGGCATCTAGTTATGACTGTGCAACTTAGAAGTAGTAAAGAACCACTATAATTAAAATAAGAAGGCAAAGGGACTTGAATGGTGCCTCATATGTGCCTAATTATATTTCAATAGTTTTTAGCTGATGAGGATTCTTTATAATTAGAAGAAGGGTGTTGATGTTCAAAACTAAGAACCAGTAAAAATGGAGAGTCATAGCTATACAATGTGTACTTGATGCGGTATTAAAAGGTGAGAGGGTATTGACCCTATAATGATGGGTCTCATGCTATGAGTAATATGAAATTATCTACATGGTTTCATAGTAATAGAGGTAATGTGGGCATCAAAAATGTGCCCTACATTATTGATATAGTCATACAACATATTTTTATAAGCCACATTGTTAGTATGGGCATTATGATCATGATCATGCTCATTATGATCCTAACCTTGATGTTAGTTTTGGTTCTATCTCTATCCTTTATTATGACCTTGGTTTTTAATATTTTTTGGTGGTGGTGGATTATGTAAAGGAAGGGGTCTTTGTAGATCCCCATATCCTGATTTATGTCTTGATTAGGGGCCAACTTAATCACTAGTTCACCACCTTCAATCAAGTATTCAATAATGCATCATAATTGGACACAATAGTACACACCATGAAAAAGTACATAATGGAAGTTGTAGCACTCATTATCTTTTTACCAATATGCTTTCAATTTATATTGAGGAAATGGCCTTGGTACTAGCCGTATAATTAGATTGGTTGTTATCATTATTTGAGGCACTATTTCAATCAATTCTCCTAGCTTGTTAAACACTCTACAATTGTTATGAAATGTTCTACATGGATATTGTCTCTACAAATTAGGTGGTGGACTGGGGGAGATAATTTTATGTTTGGAGGAGGTGAATCTTGCACCATTTGTATGTATCATTTTTCAGTCACCCCATTTTTGACCATGTTCTTATTCTTATTAAATCCCTTAGGCTTATCTTGCATAATATTCTAGGTAGATAATTGGGCCTAATTTGAGGTTTTACCTAGCATGAAAATCTTGACAAGACCCTTAGCAATAAGATTATTCTCAATCTCTACCCCTTTGTCAATAATTTCCTTAAATAAGTTAGCACAAGCTAGATGTAGATTGTATGCAGCCTCAAGATGTAGGTTTTGTGTAAATATATATGCCAACTATTTTTCTATAAATTTATGCTAAAAGTGACCCACCAATGCTCTCTATATCTATAGATATGTAGAAAAACTATCACCATCACATTGTTTGGATTTGCACAAGTTAATAATGGCCAGTTCATGTTCTATGTTGTAAGATAAATGCTTGACAAACCTTTCTAAAAAGTCATTCGAATAAACCATCAATACCTTGGGAATTTTAGTTAGACAATCAAAAAATTGTCCTTGTAAACTTTATATAAATAGTCATGATAATTACTTACTACAATAAGCAACTTCTTGGCATAAGATAAAAATTAATTGTATGTACTCACATGGGTCTCCCTTTCATGTATATTTACCAACTTTTGGTGCCTAAAAATGAGATAAAAATGGGGTTTATAGAATGGATAAATCAAATGGATATGGACATATCTCATCAAATTTGTACTTCTTGACTCTATTGTTCATCTCTAATCATTATACAATCTCCTTCATGGAGTTCCACTCTTCCATGTTTGGTGCATTTATGGGTAGAACATAGTTTTATTTGGGTGAAATGTGCCCCCATTTCTATTTTCTGGGTGGAATGTGACCTTTTTGTTATTGTTGTTGGGGTGGAACATGCCCCTAGTATTGTTGTTGGGGTGAAATGTACCCCTAGTATCGTTGTTGGGGTGGAATGTGCCCCTATTGTTACATAGATTTTTGAGGTATTTATGCCTTATGTTCCATGGATTAGTTTTGATTTGATCCTAGATTTGAGTAGGTAGGCCACTAATTCTTGGATTATAAAACATTCCCTAAATTTAATTGTCTTGAATTACTAGTGTTTTGTTGATTTTGGGAAATTCTTAATCTATTTAACAGTTTCTATGTTGGTTGAGACAAACTAGCCAGATTATCTTGAGGGATCTCCTAAATATGAATTGAATGTTTGGGTCTTTGATTTTTTAAAGTGACAAGACGTTTATGATGATTAAATAATGTATGTTCCATTTCTAAGGGAACATTTTGTAATATCTCTTACATCTTTAACTATTCATTTAAGTTACCTTGATATGCTACTATTATGTTCTCAACAAAGGTTTGTTCCATACTTTCAACCACATTTTCTTGTTATTTTAATGGATCATTGTGAATTGAAGTAGAAACCATTGATTAATTTAAGTCCGTGATAAGCTAATCAACATATTGTTTACTTATTTTCTTGATCTTTTTTATAAGATCTAGGTTTGTGGGTTTTGACTCTATAAGTATTTATTTACCTTTGTTAGAAGAATTTATATCTAATTTAACAAAATATTTATCTTGCCATTTTTTTATTCTTCTATAACCAAGGTGTGTAATTTTTCCATAGGAAAATTTGAGGGTAATCTATCACCTAATTCTATCAACCTAAGAAGTGATTCATCTTGGCTCTCTTGATATTCAATATAATCACTTTCAGATCCTATAGTTGTAGGAATGTCCTCAAAAATAATAGAATTGTCCTTTTAATCATAAAATTTCTAATCCTTATATCTAGGGTTGTAAGGTACCCCACCACGAGTGACCCTTTGAGTCATGTCTAAAAAGGTTTACCTTATATGTTTGACTAAATTTGGATCAATATTTGGCAAATGTGTAAATAAGGTATGTATTTGATCTTTATTTTTTAATAAATCACTAAAGTACCAAAGAGAATATAAAAAGTATGGTGGCTTGGAAACACACACAAATTGAACAAATTCCACTCTTGTCTTATGGGATTGTTAGCCTGAGTAGTGAGATTGTTAACCCATGTAACAAGATTGTTAGCTCAAGTAGTGATATTGTGATTTTTTTAAAACTAACATGAGTAGTGATATTGCCTATCCGATTCATGGTTTTCTAAAGTTAGGGTATTTCAATATGGAGTATAAGGATTTCACTATGTGAAACTTGAGAGCTAACATTACAAAGTTGTTTGTCTCATTTGGAAAAGTGATTCAATGCTAAATGAAACTCTAACTTTTTCCTTGTAGGGATAACTAAAAAAAGGATCTAAACAATATTAATCTAGTCTATTTAAAATATTTTTAAGTTCTTAAAAAGGATTAGGAACTTTGAATTTGGTGCTTAAGGAAACACTTAGATGTTTTATTGAAGGAAACACTTAGATAGGTGATAGGAAAAAGTGAACAAACTGGAATCCTAAGTTATGGGATTATCAACTTAAGTAGCTATGTCGATCAGCTTATTCCATGCACTTGCCATTTTTCAAGATTTTTTTCTCTAATCCCATTAAGCATGCCAAAATTTATATTGTATTATAATAAATGATAAGTAAAGCATTAGTCTAATAAATCAAAGAGAAATGCATATAGAGCTAATTAAATCAAGCCAATCTATTCAAGTGGGGTTTTGCTAATAATAGTATGATAAAATGAAATAAAGTAAACCATTACCTTCCCAAGTGATTCCATTTATCAAAAGTGAATCAAAAACATGTTCTCCCCTTGATCATGTATTCTTATCTTCATCAATAATGGTGGTAAACTCTTCTAATGTCTCAAGAACACTCCATAAAACCTATGTTTATGATATTGAAACTATCTAATTACCTATCAAATGAGGCTAATCCAATATGAATAATATAATAATAAAAACATTAATTATAGTGAAGAGATTTTAGAATTATAACATTATAATAAGTGATCTTAAAAATGATGTTTTATGACCTCATATTTATAGACTTTTGGGATTGATCAAAATCAATTGTGACCATCCATCTTGAGATAAAGATGTGTGGCTAAGAATCCATTTAATTTTGGAGGCTAAAATTAATAAATTCCTTCATAATTATTTGGGAAGAATAGGAATTAATGAGGCATAGGAGGCTATGATTTAGATGGTTTATGCATTTGTGGCATAGGGATACCTTTCTAAGAAATGATGTCATTAGGTGATGCAAAAACACATAAACAATTTAAAAAAAAAATATTCAACAAGTTCCACCAAATATTTACTTAAGATATTTATCTAAATTAATTCATCTTAAACATGATTAGTCAATTTTGGTGTAAATCTTAGAAATTGGTGCATAAAGTAATCAAATTGGTTAGAATGTCATATTATTGGCTCAAAATTTGACTATATTAGAATTAGGATGAGACTTTAGATGCATTAGATCTGTTATCCCATTTAGGATGATGCCAACACACAATAACTATTGACGATTGGAGATTACACCTGGAAGCAGGAAAATAGGTTCTTGCCTTCTCCCCGCAACATGGAAACTCCTCTTTCACCTATGGGATGGTGAAGCAGGAGAGGAGAGTCTCTAGGTATGGGCTAGTTCGCTCTAATGTATCTTTTTTGTTTCAGGGAGTGTAAAAAATAGATATATAGATTAATGGGGAGATGAAAAGGGAGAATAAAATATAGGAAAACGAACATCCTACTCTAAAGAGGTGATACACCAAAAAATGAAATGACCTTCCAACCTCCACACTTAGGATCAAACAAAACATACATACACTGAGACTTGGTAGAAAGACCAGGCTGCTGGAAATGACAAGGAGGTTCCTATGGAAAGCACAAGAAATAGAGACTCACCAAGGTGCTGAGAAATACACACTGTAAGTGAACTCTCCTATTCTATACCTCCAAAACAAAACTCTACTCCTACCAGCAACAGACAATGGCACTTTGTAGATGATAGGTTTGTTGGTGTTGGTCCTATGAGAGCATCAAGGAACAATGACTGGACACACACCAACATTAAGGGCATACACAGAAAAATCCATCCAAGAAAGAGGTAGAAACTATCCTTTATTGATTTAGGTGGAGAATTTGGAGAGCTGTGCTCTTTACAAAATTGGAGAAGATCCTTTAAAATGACCAAGTCTGCGTATTTATATGGGAAAAGCCAAGAGGAGTCTCATTGGCCTTTGCTTGCAAGTGGCTGCTTGAGTCTTCATTGGGAAGAGGGAAAACACTATAGATGACATCATAAGTTTGTTGGGACCATGCTTGC
The DNA here is from genome assembly GCA_037957365.1 of Torreya grandis. Lineage (NCBI taxonomy): Eukaryota > Viridiplantae > Streptophyta > Pinopsida > Cupressales > Taxaceae > Torreya > Torreya grandis. Next base: position 534,940 of record JARHVA010005088.1, read on the forward strand.
TACCTTATTTTGCATGCAGCCTACTCCACTGCCCACTAGGCGGGCCTTTTTCTATGTTCTGCAAGCTTTTTTTTTCGCCTGATGTTGTGAGTGGTAATTTTACTGCTCAATGTCGTAGACTACACGAGGCAATTTTGCCAACATCGGCTGATTTACTATCATGCGTGGCAATTTTGCTGATGTTGGCCGATGTTGATGGTTTCCTTTTCTCCACCAGCTACTTCCCACGGCAATTTTAGCACCCATTGCTTGTGTTGGCGGTCTCTTTTTCCCCACCTACTACTATGCACGGCATTTTTGCTGCCCATTACTTAAAACTTTGATTTTTTTGTGGGACTTAGATGCATTAGACTATTGACTTGAACTTTTTCCTTTGAACCAAGGTGCTTGAACCTTTCCATTGAACTGAGCATGAACCTAAAGATGGACTGCAACCCAAAATTGACTGGCCTTTCGTAGCTTTTGAAGAGGGTGACTAAAATTTTGCTAGAGGGGCAAAATTGGGTCAACAAATTGGCGACTCCCAGGGGAAGCACGCCTGCTATGCTTAGGACCCAGTTGCCTTTGAATATCCATTGGGTGCAGAGTGAGATGTAGCTTGAAAGAATTAATAACACCCCAAAAGATCCCAGGATCAAAAATATAGAATTTACCCCCACACGCAAAGGGAAACACACAAGACTAAAAACAACTAACTGTGCAAACTACACTTAGGGAAAATAGGAAAAACAAGGAAAACTATGTACAGTCGAACCAAAAATTAGTGGCAATACTTTAGATGTATGCCATTAACTGGGATACACAATTCTTCGCCATTCAACTTAGAGAGCTGAAATGCGTTATAATGCTTGCGCTGAATAATCATGTAAGGACCTCTCTAGAGGGCATCAAATTTTGCATGTTTTCTGGGCTTAGCTCCATCTTCATCCCATTTCAAAACAATGTCTCCTTCAGAGAAATCCTTTGACAAATATTTCTTGTCAAAGTTTCTTTTTATTTACTGCTAGCGACTAGACATGGCAGCCATGGCATGGTCCCTTATCTCTTGGAGCTCCATTAGTTCGCACAATCTGACCTCCATGCTACTTCCTTCTTCTAGTTGTAACTAATGAGCGAGGTCCAGTGCTGGAAATTTGAGTGAGATGGGAAGCCTTGATTCCCTTCCATACACAAACATATATGGAGAATTTCTGATTGCTCTCTTCGGAGTGATTTGATCGGCCCATAGAGCTGTCTTCAACTTGGCATACCAAGTTCTTTGATTTTCCTCCATGGTCCTCTTTATAATTCTGATCAAATTTTTGTTGGTGGACTTAGCTAGCCCATTCCCTTATGGGTAGTAATTTGATGAAGTGCTGAGGTATATACCATACTTTAGTGCCCATTCACTAGTTTTGGTTCCCAAAAAAGCCAAGGCATTGCCTACAATTATAGTGGTCAGGACCCCAAAACGTGTCACTAGGTCTTCATAGAAATCCAGGACTATGCTTTCATTCACTTCCTTCAAAGCAATGGCTTCCACCCACCTGGTGAAATAATCCGTAGCAGTTAGGACCCATTTGTGTTTGGCACTAGAGGGAGGATTGATCATCCCTATGAAATCTAGGCCCCACTGCATGAATGGTTGTTCAACTTGAATGGGTTATAGGGGCATGGCAGCCAATCATTGATTTCCATCAAAAAACAAACACTTTTGGCACTTCCTTACCCAGGCATAGGTATCTTTGAAAAGAGTGGGCTAGAAATAGCTAGCTCTCATTATTTTTGTTGTTGTGGTCTTAGGGGCGAAATGGCCGCTTGTTGGCCCATCGTGAAACTCAGCCAATACCTTGTCAGCCTGACTAGGGTCAATGCATATTAGGAGAACCCCGGTGAGATCCTTCCTAAATAATACTCCATCAATCAAAACATAAGGAAGGGACTGAAATTTAAAATACCTTCTTTTAGCCCTCCTGAGACCCCGTAGACATTCGCTCGTAAGAAAGAAGCACCTCATGTCCAGCATCCAATCTCTTATGATAGTTGGTTCTTTTGCAATGGTTGCATCATGAATTTGTAAGCTATATTCACCCTTTTGTCTCAAATTTTCAGCTAGATATTCACACAGACCCCTTCCTCTCACCAACTTGGCGATTTTGATGTCTATGTCATACTCCATCACCTTGGTGATCCATCCTACTCTTTTCTCATTTAAGTCTCAATTGGTCAAGAAATCCTTGACGCCAGGATGTGGAACCATGAGATGGATCTTACCATTTGACAACATGTATCTAAATTTCTTCAAGCTATGCACTACTGCCAAGACTTGCTTCTCTACGTAGGTGTACCTAATTTTGAAGTCCTCTAACCCTTGGTTGAAGAAGGCGAGTGGTTTCTCAAGGTCATAACTATTTTCTTGAGTAAGCATAGCAGATAGTACTTCTCCATTGCTAAAGGTATAGAGATTGAGGTCTTTATTGAAGTCAGGGCTGATTAGAGTGGGAGCCTAGGTTAAAGCCTAGTTGATGGCTTCAAAGTTGTCTTTTCTTGGCATTGTCCATTTGAATTCTTCACCCTTCCTCAGCATAGAGGCTAGGGGTTTAACTATCTCAACAAAATTTAGAATGAACCTCTAAAAGAAATTTATTTGGCTAAAGAAACTCTACAGGCCTTTCTTGTGCTTTGGTAGGGACATCTCCAGAATGGAGCAGACTCTCTCGAGGTCAATAGACAAACCTTCCTTGGATACAATGTGGCCAAGAAGTTTCCCCTCATGAACAACAAATACACATTTCTTTGGATTTAGGGAGATGCCAAATTCCCTGCACCTCTCAAAAATCTACCTGAGGTGTTCCATGTGCTAGCCCGCCTCCTTAGAGAAAATCGTTATATCATCGAGCTACACCAGCATGTTCTTATTTTTCAAACCACTGAAATCCATGTCCATGGCTCACTAGAAGGTAGCACTAGCATTGGATAGCCGAAAGGGATCCTCTGGTAGGCGAACATTCCCCATTTAGTGGTGAAGGCTATTTTGTATTGGTTGCAGCCTCGTACCAGAATCTGATTATATGTTGAATAACCATCTAGGAGGGAGAAACGTTTAGAACCAGTTACCTTTTGGAGGATCTGCTCCATGTTTGGAAGGGGATAATGATCCTTTAAGGAGACTTTATTAAGGTCTTTAAAGTTGACACACAATCTGATCTCCCCATTTTTCTTTCTAACTGGAACCAAATTTGCCAACCATGAGGAATGTTTGATCGAAAATATAATGCTAGACTCAATCAACTTGACCAATTCTTTCTGCATAAGGAGTTCGATCATCAGATTAACATGTCTTTATTTTTGTGTGACTAGTTTTGCACCTTCCTCTAATTCAATGGTGTGTTGGGTGAGTCTTGGATCGAAGCCTTTCAAGTCGCTATAATTCCAGGCGAAGACGTCAACAAACTCCTGACACAGTAGAATGAAAGCTTGCCTTTCTTGAAACGTGTAGACCTTACCAAGCGCTAGCAACTTGTCCTTGAAGATTTCAACTTTTTCATAATTCTCCTCTCTGGTAGTGATGCATGATTTGTCATTTCTTAGTTGGTCATCTCTATTGAAAATACTCTCAAGTGTGACCAGACCTTTAGGGAGTTTATTGTTCTTCAATTGAACAATTTGATTTCTATATTGCTGCTGCAATTTCACTTGATTACGGACTGTGAACTCAACTGCTTCCTGTAAGAAGAGAGCTATTTACTGGTCACTTTCGAAGACCTACCAATTCGTAACATTGTCTAGAATTGAAGGCCAAACTATCACTTTTAAATGGTGCGAACCACAATCCCTACTTATCTCTTTTGAAAAATCAAATTGGGCACCAATAGCTGCTAGCCTATCAGCCTGCTTATTTTGTTCCCTAGGAATCGAAGTAATGTTAAGAGCAAGGAAATCCTCCATCAAGTCCCAGACTCTGTGCTTGTAAGAATTCAACAAGGAGTTCTTGGTCAAGTTTAGGCCTCTTATTTGGTTCACAATTAGTTCACTGTCCCCCAAGATTTGCAACTTCTTGATCCCTCTTTTTCTTGCCCACTCAAGTCCATGAATCAAAGACTCATATTCTACAACATTACATGTGCAAGAGAACTGGAAACATAAAGCTAAAAAGTACCTTTCTTTAGAAGGGGAAACTAACATTGCCCCACCACTAGCATCTAATTTACTTTTGGAACCATCAAAGTATAGCTGCCACAGGCTAAGGTCTTCCTTGTTCTCCTTCATTATATTGGGCATGACGACACCTTCTTCATGCAAGCAATATATGCCAAGATCTACCTCTTCAATAAACTTATAAGGATCGTTCTTGAAGTTATTGTTTCCCCACTCATTCAAGAGTAGATCTGTGACTCCTTTAAGAGCAGAAGATGAGGATCAGTCTATCTAAGACTCTTCTAGATCGATGATAGTGTAACTAACATTTGATGCCTTGGGTGAATAGGGATCTAGGTGATCCTTGTAGAGTGGCTCAGATTCAATTTTCACTTTGGTCCCATACTTGGTTCTGAAAACCAGATATGGCTAGTTTGCTGCTAGATAGCCACCTATCTTGGACGTAAAGTCCCTAGACAAACAGATTGTGAAATATGGAGGAACGTCTGCTATCACTATATCATGGGGGATTGAGAATGTTGGGCAGGCATGTAATGTTAAACTCAATCCTTTTAGGATTTTGACTGTCCTTGTAGGCATCCTGTCTAGTTGCAAGACTCCTTTGTTCATTGCTTCATACTTTAATCCCATCTTATTAGCAATGCACTTGGGCATTACTGAACTGCTGGCCCCACTATTGATTATGCAATTATGTACTAAGAAATCCCCTATAATCAAAGATACATAAAAATGGGGAGTCCTTTCTTCTTTCTTTACCTAATCTAAGGCAGAAGGCTACCCATTCATCATTAGGACGTTATTAGTGTCTGCTGGGACGGCCTGTCGATCTAGCTCATGCAATTATTTCTTCAATACATCCCTTTGCCATGGGAGAGACAATTAATCCCATAGAGAAATGCTCACATGCAGTTTCTTCATTTGATCAATAATATTAACTTGGGGGCTGACTCCCTTTGTGCCTTCTTTTGGGCTAGTCCCAGCTGGAGCTGTAGACTAAGGAGTTGGGGTGCAGTCAGTTGACCAAAAATTGGGGCCCTTTGAAAAGGGTGTGGTGGAGGATCCGTCGATGCCTAAGGGAAGCATGCACTTCTCAAACTACTCTTCTTTTAAATCTCGTATTGGCTGTAATGCAATCAACCTTATTACCAGCAGTGCCCCCATGATTAATTGCATAGAGCTCACCCTCTTCATGATTTATCAAGGTAGAATCCAGTTGAGCCTGATTGCTACTCGTGTTAGGCTGAGCTGGAAACTCAAAAAATTTAGAATGATCAGCAACCTAGTTTTCTAAATTCTATAAAAAAATCATCATATCATTCATATTGATAGCTTGCTCTTGACCATGTCCTATGGTCGAATAGCTAGGTTGTTCCTGTACAAGGTTATTCTGAGTAGGCACCATGGCTTTAGATGATGAAGAGGGGCCTGAGTTATAATTTTGATAAGGCCTGGTCTGAGTGAGCTGACCCTATCCTTGATTATAGCCTTGAAAAGGGGTCCTAGGGCCTTGACCATATTGTTGATATCCCAGATTCAGCTTATTATTTTGAGCTTGTTGCCTTTTAAGAGCTACAAGTTCATTTGACATGCTTTGTAATAGGCTTTTAACCTCATGTAGTTCATTTGACAGAATAGCAGCTGGCTTCTCAATGGTGGGCAGGGGAGCAATGGTGGGAACAATGGTCTGTATAGGGGGCAACATCTCTGCGAAAAGTGGCATGTTGGGCCTAGGAGCGATCTTTCTGGCTTGTACCAAACAATTCTCGACTGCTATGGCAATGTTGTAAGCAACAAGCAATATGTGCCCTCGCATAGATTGGATCATCATAGAAATGTCATTGTTTAATGATTTTAAATAGTATAAGAAAGCATAGCTAGGAGTCGGCCTTACTAGGATAGGAATTCTATCCCTAGTCTTTTGAAATCGCGTGTTGAAGTCCTACATATACTCGTGTGGAGCTCTCTTTATAGTCGTCAGCTGCTTAGCAAGAGAGAGGCCGTCACTTTTCTCCCCAAAATGACCAATTAAATGAGTGCCCAATTCATTCTAGGAATGTATGGAATTCACAGGTAAGGTTCTATACCAATTAAGAGCCTTCCCTTTTAGAGACAAAGCTAGCAGTCTAATGGCAATATTTTGTTTTATTATATTATGAATATTGCAAAGGTTGCCAATATTCTTGATATGGTCAACAACTGTAATAGGTCCCACTCCATCAAAAGAAGGTATATTTTTCAAAGCTATTCCTAGAATTGTATCATAGCGTGGGAGGTTTAAAGGCCTCTCACCATGAAAAGCTGCAAAAGGCAATGCCATGGCTAGAATGGGCTGTAACTGTGGCTAAGCTAGGTTGGTGTTCCTAGAAACAAGTCTAGGGGGATTTACTAATGGATAAGGGCGAGTTATTTTAAACCTAATCCTTTTAGCAGAGTTTAAAGGCAGCTCAATGAAAATAAAAGGAACCCCCCTTGAAGCTGACCTTGTGGTGACTTTTGGCATAGAAGTTTAAGTGATTGGTCTTAAAACAAAGAACTAAGCTCTTACTAGTGGAGTTGCCAAATGCTCGAAATTTTTGAAATGCCTGTAGCAGGACTAGCATCAATCTCAAAATACTACTGCGTTAGAAACTAATAAAAACACGGTCCCACCAGGCATGCCAAAATTGTTGACGACTAAAGATTACACCCAGTGGCAGAAAAATAGGTTCCTGCCTTCTCCCCACAACATGGAAACTCCTCTCTCACCTGTGGGATGGTGAAGTAGGAGAGGAGAGTCTCTAGGTATGGGCTAGTTCCCTCTGATGTATCTTGTTTGTTTTAGGTAGTGCAAAAGATAGATATATAGATATACTGGGGAGATGAAAAGGGAGAAGAAAATATAGGAAAACAAATAGCCTACTCTAAAGAGGTGATACACCAAAAAATGAAATGACCTTCCCACCTCCACACTCACGATCAAACAAAACATACATACACTGAGACTTGGCAGAAAGACCAGGCTGTTGGAAATGACAGGGAGGTTCTTATGGAAAGCACAAGAAATAGAGACTCACCAAGGTCCTGAGAAATACACACTGTAAGTGACCTCTTCTATTCTATACCTCCAAAATAGAACTCTACTCCTGGCAGCAGCAGACAATGGCACTTTGTAGATGACAGGTTTGCTGGTGCTGGACCTGTGAGAGCATCAAGGAACAATGACTGGACACAGACCAACATTTAGGGCATACACAAAAAATTCCATCCAAGAAAGAGGTAAAAACTATCCTTTATTGATTCAGGTGGAGAATTTGGAGAGCTGTGCTCTTTACAAAATTAGAGAAGATCCTTTAAAATGACCAAGTCTACATATTTATATGGGAAAATCCAAGAGGAGTCTCATTGGCCTTTGCTTGCAAGTGGTTGCTTGAGTCTTAATTGGGAAGAGGGAAAACACTGTAGATGACATCATAAGTCTATTGGGACCATGCTTGCTACCTCATTTTGTATGTAGCTTTCTCCTCTACCCACTAGGTGGGCCTTTTTCTATGTTCTATAGGCCTTTTTTGCCGCCTGATTTTATGAGTGGTAATTTTACCACTCAATGTCGTGGACTGCACGTAGAAATTTTGCTGACATCAGCTGATTTACTACTATGCGTGGTAGTTTTGCCAATGTCGGTTGATGTTGATGGTCTCCTTTTCTCTGCCAGTTGCTTCCTGTGGCAATTTTTCCACCCATTGCTTGTGTTGGTGGTCTCTTTTTCCCCGTTTGCTGCTGTGCATGACATTTTTGCCGCTCATTACTTAAAACTTTGAATTTTTTGTGGGACTTAGATGCATTGGACCATTGACTTAAACTTTTTCCTTTGAACCAAGGCACTTGAACCTTTCTGTTGAACTGAGCATGAACCTGAAGATGGATTATAACCCAAAATTGATTGGCCTTTTGTAGCTTTTGAAGAGGGTGACCAAAATTTTTCCAGAGGGGTAAAATTGGGTCAACAATAACAAATGCACATGCCTCATGAAATAAATTTGGTATAAAAGAGTAATCCAAAGCACTCAGGTGCAAAAATGTCATTTTAACTCAGAATAATCTAATAAAAGTTAGTTATCTCATAAATTATATTACCCCATTTAGGGATACATTGGTCTAAATCAACACTTGCAAATAACAAGTTTGATCCATTTAGGGTGTTTTAGTGATTTTAACCTAAAATTTGCATTTGAGTGCAATTCAAGTAAGATTGATAATTTAAACATAAATGGTATTAAGAATTGGATGTGTATAAGAGGTAGTTAGATGAAAAACATGTTGGTGGAGTGTAGAGTAATTTTGATAGAGTAACAATGTTTTGTTTATAACTAATAAATTATATCACCTTGAATCCCTAACATGGTTACTAGAAGAATACCTATAAGAGATGTTTTAATACAAGAAGCTTTGATTATTGATTGCTCCTTGGTAATTTATTTCTCTTGATACTAGAAAAATTTTTACCTCTTCCTCCTCTCTTTTTATAAGAAGAAGTGAGAGAAGAAATAATAATTTCAACAAGGTGTCAAGGGGTCATCTAATTTTAGTCTTAGTATGCATAGTTATGTGAGTAAATAAGAATAGAAAACTAAGGTGGAGTTGAGTTAGAGTTAACCGTTAAGAAGGTTAAAACCTAATCGTCGGTGGTCGAGCCTAACCATTGGTAGTTAGGGTGATCATCAATAATCAATAGGTTAGAGGTTAAGCTGGTCAATGTTAGTCAATTTAACTTATGTTTATGGTTGAAAGGTTATGGGATAGTCCCTAAGGGGTCTCAAGGTGGTCTAAGGTTTAGTTCAACATATAGAACCATCATGTGTATTTTTCTAGTGTCTACATTTTTCCCTCTTTGTTGTGATATTTTTATTAGTAAGTTGAAAAAATAAAATGGATTACAAGTCGAAGGTTAGGTTGTGTCAAGCATGGGAGAAGGTGTTCCTCCTCAAACTAATAATTGATGAGGTAAAGTGAAATCATTTATAGGTTTGACAAGTGGGTAGTTTGGTGAAAAAATAGGTGATAGGTTCATAATTGAAGAAAAAACACATGCAAAAAGTGAGACTAAGCGTGATAGCCAAGATCATTCACTGAGTTGGTTGACATGGTTGGTAAAAATAAAGTTAGAACTAGAATTAAAAGTGATAAGTTGACCACATGACTACATTTCAACATCCCAGTTGGGTTACACTTGTAAACATAAGTCTCTTAGGAAAGGTTAGTGTATATGTAGGTATGCAGAGTAGGAAGTATTCCCAAGAAGACATAATTAGGTCAATACACAAACATACCATGAGTTAAAGTTGTTTAAAAGGGAAATGTTGTCATAGAAATCAAAGAGACCAAGTCATGGTCATCATAAAACATGCAAAAGTTAGGCTAAAATAACCAATATCAAGGTTGAGGTGGTTGTTTTTATTAATATAGTAGCTAAAATCCATTGGTATGTGGGTTACTAATGGAATTTAAAAAAAAACATGTACTTATAAATGAAACAAATTGATGAGGTCGACCATTGATGGTGAAGGTTGACCATCAGTGATCACATCCTGCCCATTGGTAGTCATACATCAACCCTAAAAGGGGCAATGGTAAAAAAATTTTCATGGATTTTAATTCTTTATTTGAGCATTACAGCCTCTGAAGATTTGATGTTTGGTCTTGTGAAAAAAGTGTTAATAGTTTTTGAATGTTGAGTGAAGTGTTGATTAAGTTTTTTTGGAAAATTGACTAACAAGGATGTAGAGAGGATGAGGGAGAGCATGGGTCATGATGGTGGTACTGAGGACACCTCCACATCGGTGATTATAAAATGAGGTATGGGAGTAATGATTTTTTAATGTTTTATGTTTAAATAGTTGTTTGGTTAATGATGAGTGGGTTAGACCTATGGTTAGGGATTGGTTTAGGGTTTGGTTTGTATAATTGGGTAGGTGGAAGTAAAAATGGTATAGGAGATGAAATTTTTAAGGGGTAATGTAGATAGAGAAGGTTAAATTTTTTTAGGTATGTTAAAAATCATGTGTGTTTATTGTAGTGGTAGTATTAGGGTGATAGGGTTAGGGTTGGATCATCGATGATCACCTAACATTGACCATCATTAGTTGATGACAGACCATCATAAATTTATAAGAAACCATTAATAAGTCACTATGTGGTGACCATTGATGGTTGAGTGATGATAGTTCTGAAAGGAACCATCATCATTCAACACATGACCATTGATGGTCGATCAAGGAAGAAGTTTTTGGTGAAAAATTAGGGTTTAGGTATGATGAGGGGGGATTTTTAAGTCTAAGGTAAAAATGAAAAGTGAAAGTGTGTGGTGATAAAAGGGTTAAGGGTAAATAGGTAGATAGATGAGGTAGAAGAAGTAAAATCAAATGAAAGTCTATGGTGTAGTTTGGTAGAAAAGGTGAATAGGTAATAGGTAGTAGTTCATAGGTGATTTTTGATGAGATAGGTGAAGTAAGGTACTAGTATGATCATGAAGGTAAAATAGTAGATAAAGATGAGAGACCAAGTGCCATAGATATTGGATGAGATAAAATTAGGCATGATAGATGTAGATTACGACCACATGATGAAGGTGGACTTAAGTAGTAGGAGGTACTATCAACACATACCTTAGGATGTAATGATGTTAGTGGAAATCATTAAGAGATTGGACCCTAACACTAACACATTCTTACTTTTGACAAGTGATATGAACATTTTAACTGAGGATATCCATAGGATTATGTAGTTACCGATATAGGGTGAGTTAATCTACCATATTGATAGTGATAAATAGGATGGGTATATGGAGCTCTTGTATAGAGAGGACCATGAGTACATGAGTTGAAACTTAGGGGATTTCCATTACACACCATTGTATCAAAGGGATAGGGATACAAAGAGTTTATTTACTATGATTATGATAGTGGTCACATGTTATGCATTACAAGATTCTATTAATGTGAGGTTCCCATACTTATTACTAAGGGTGATCATTGAGATGTGTTTGGATTGCATAGTGTTTAGATGGGATCCTATGTTATTATTTTATATTTACAAGGAGCTATTGGGATTTCATGCCCACAAGAGATATGGGATTATTATTAGTTTTGTTTTCTATTATTGGGCCTACGACCACATCTGGGTACTGAGACCTATGGGGCTACCATAGGATAGTTTTGTTTAGATGGGTTTTATGGTTAGATATATGAGGTAGAGATGTGATTATGCCATCTTAGGACTAGGAGGAGGGTCACACAACATATAATAATATAGGGACAAACCAGATTCCTTAGTCATGGGAGTCGTTATATGGAGACTATATGTTAGGTTTCTAGGATGGGCACATTATGTAAGACATAATCTATCACTTCAAATCTATAGATTGATCTATGGTAGGAATGATCATGAGATAGATCTCATTACATTTGATAGGGTATATATATATATTTCAACCTTATGCAAGATATACTTAGGGTGTTCTCAAGGTATAGGAAGGAGGATGGAGAGTTTCCACTACTCGCTCCATAGCCAATTCATGAGTTCAATGATCAGGAGTTTTTACTAGTGAGGATTGATGTGGATGATGTAGATGTTATAAATTCCTATCCTATATGGCACCTAACACACTATGTTATAGCTAATTGTGGATGTGATTTTTGTGGTTGATAGCACATGGAGTTGACCTCGATATGGGTGGTCAGTAGGTGGGAGTTGGTTTTTTAGATATATAGGTAGTGATCATTCAAAGGGACCAAACATGAGTGGCTCTAGTCATAACACAAGCATAATTGGTAGTATAGGAATCCTTGGTAGAAACACAAGGTCAAGTGGCCATTCTTATAAGAGAGAGATCAAGCTAGAGCTTAGCTAACCATGGTTACATAGGATAGATTCTCTCTGATAGGTAGGAAGAGTACCAATAGATGTATGACCACTAGTTACTATCTTGATGGTGAGATACATAGTGATAGTGGAAGTGCTCTAATACTATGAGGCCTTGGTTTTTTTATGCCTACTAGATGATCCCTAATGGAACAAGTATAGAGTTAGGATCACTAATGGTGATAACACTATGATACCATGTTAGTGGACCACATCTTTAGGAGGATAGGAAGGTGCAAGAGGGAAGGATCTAGGAGGAAATTGTGTTTCAAGGGCTTATATTTTTTATGAGACATTTGTATTTTTTATTTAGCATATGATTTTGATACTATCCTGTGAGTTGATGTAGCAAGATGTATACATATTTTGAGATATATGTGCATATTTGTATACATGATTATCATGTTGATTATGAGCTCATGATATATAGATATGATAATTTTATATGGTTTTTGGTTCATTATTACTACGTTCATGGTGTTTATTTATGATTGGATATGATGGTTTATGTGAAATAACTTAGCTATTCATGTGATATGAAGGCTACTTAATTTATGCGTATGACATCATTTGATATTTAATAGATGTTGTTTATGATATGATGATGTTTATGCTTTATTGGACATGAATTATGACGTTTTGTGATTATTATTATGGTTATGGTTTATGGATCATAGTTATATGGATGTGATAAATGATACGATGATGTTTATGATATGTTTATGTGATGATGATGTTTGTGAATTCAATAAGTCACGATGATTATATTTATTATTCTTATTTCATGATGATTTTAACTTATCATGTGATGAAATATGTTCATTATATGGCTATGTAATAATGGTGTTTATTATTGGATGTTATGATGATAGTTATGGTTACGGTCATGCTAAAATTTAATTATTATATGCTTCCTCATCTATATTTAGACATGTGATAGATATGTGTGAATGACTCATTTATTTTTTATCTATTATTAAGTTATGGTAGATATGATAGATGGTTTAGTTAAAGTGATTTATTACTATATGATGTTTGTTTTAGGATATGTTTAATTCATTAATATGTTCTTATGGTTAAATTTTTTTAAATGAATAAGGTAAGAACACATGGTTAAATGCATTTATTTGGATGATGGTGTTGTAATATTAAAAACACATAAATTAGGCTAGATAATGAAACTAAATATGAGAAAATAAAGAGAAAACAATAAAAATATAAACATATTTTTGAATCTATCAAATAGTATGAGAGAATAATAATAAATAACGATGCTTCTTCTTTGGCAAGGACTAAAACAAACCATAGTTGGATTGATTTATGAACATAAACCCTTTGAATGTTTATCAAGAAATTTTTTTAGTTGTTTAAAAATATGTCTTGGTCACATAGTGTCAATTAATAATAAAATTGCTTTATTATAGAGTGTATAAAGGGGAGGGGGATAAAAATGGAACCTTCTTGGGAGACTAGCTTACCTCTATTATAGGTCACCAAAGAGCCAATATAAATAAGTCCCTATCATATAAGATGTAGACTAATCAATGTGAGAAGTCTACTTATGAAATCAAATTGTGGATTTAAAAATTAAGTTTGCATTTTTGATTTTTGATAATCGGTCTTTTGTTATTATGTTATTGCTTGGATAGATAGGGGAAGCTAATTGATTCTCGAAGCTTCCAAGAGATTGTAATGATTTGACCAATGCTTTAATTAGCCATCTTTCAAGGGAGTGATCTAAGTTTGTGATCTTTGTTTAATGATTTTGGATAGCTATCCTTTAATGGAGTAGTCTACCTTATATTGAGTAATTTTTTATAGGTGTTGGCAACTATCCTTTAAGGGAATAGTTTGCGAATGCTAGAAAGTGACCCATATGAGATCTTTTGTTTCTCACTTTTGTGGTTATATAGGATTAAAGGTTAACATTTTATGAAGGTAAAAAATAAATAATAAGAAGGTTGATGAGGTGTAAAAGAGGTTTAAGTGACAAAAACCATGAGAATCCATCTATAAGGGGATGGAAAGTACCATGAGGATCATGCCATGGGTAGAACCATGGTACCCATGTTCAAGATTAAGTGAAAACTTTAATGGATAATCACATGATCCAATTTTAATTGTTTGTCCTTAAAAGAAAGAGATGAATGTGTGTGAAAACAAGGGATAATCTTAAGTTAGAGAAAAAAGGTGAGTTTAATCATGTTTAACAAAAGAAAGGATGTAGATGTAAAGCATTGAAGGGCTTAGGTTCTAGTTTCCCTTTAGGGGAGGATAATCGGTAAGATCCCAATCCATACTTATGTATTATGATATAAGGTCCAAACCTAATTAAATCAAACTTGCCTCACTTGATTATATCCATATTGGTGACATGTTGATTTTCTTTTAGGATGAGGTCTCTAATATTTAATTCTCACACTTTAAGGTGTTTTTTATAATGACACTTGATGCATTCTTGATAGAAATGAATATGAGTGAGCACTACTAAACAATGTTTGTCAAGTAGCTCAAGTTTTCTAAATGCTCTTGGTGATAATCACTCTCAAAAATGAGATTTTGTAAGGATATGCAAAGAGATGGAATTTAGACTTTGAGAGGCAAGATGGCCTTGGCTCTAAAAACTAGATAAAAAGGGGTAGCACCTATAGGGATTGGAATGTTAGTATGATAGGCCCATAAAGTGAAGGGGATGTGTAAATACCAATCTTGAATAGATGATTTAACCATTTTAGTTAGTATGCAATTGAGAGTTTTGTTAGAGGCTTTTACCTATTTATTATCTTATGGATGATAGGGTGATGAGAAACTTAACTTGATACTGAATTCATCACAAATACTTTAGACTTATTTGTTTTTGAAATATTTTCCATTATCGATGATAATTTTCTGAGGAACACAAAAATGATAGATAATGTGATGGTCAATAAAGTCAATAATAGTTTTAGCTTTGGTTGAGATGTGAGGAATATCCTCAGCACATTTGTTAAAAAAATCCATTATAGTGATGATAGAATGATGTCACTATGAAGAATAGGGGTTAATTTCACCACTAAGATCCAGATGTAGTTGGGGGAAGGGATAGAAATCTTTAGATATTCAAAGACTATGGATAGGTGCATGATATAAGTTAGTGTGTTGCTGAGATTTGACACAATATTTCACATAATCACAACAATCTTATTTAAGGGTGGTGTAATAATATACAAGTGAAGGATGCATTTAGTGATGTCTAGGCCAATGAAATATCCCACACATATCACATCAAGAATTTTCTTGATATCATGAGAGCCTTTGTGATTACATAGGCAACGAAAGATGAGACCATCAAAGCTATGTTTGTAAATAATTCCCCCCAGTATGGTATAATGTGAGGTGATCTAGATAAACACTCTTTGATCATTTCTAGGAAGGTTAGAAGGGATGATGGAAAGGTTGATATAGTTGAAGGTTTATTGATACCAAAGGTCAAGTTGGGTCTCTTTCACATTGAAGATGGTGGGAGAGTTTGGTTTGATATAAAAGGGATAGGTAAGTTGATGGATAATGACATTTAACTTAGAATTAGAGGGTGTAAATGGGATTTAGGAAGTGAGACAAGCCATCATGTTGGAAAATTTATTCATATATCATGGAGTGGTTTGGATATGGGTGGTATAATAATATCCAAGGTGAAGGATGCATATAATGATGTCTAGGCCACTAAAATGTCCCACACATATCCCATTATGCATTTCATTGATAGAATGAGAGGCTTTGTGATTACATAGGCAACAAAAGAGGAGACCATCAAAGCTATGTTTAAAAAGAATTCCCCCTAGTACAGTATAATTTGAGGTGATATAGATAAACACTCTTTGATCATTGCTAGAAAGGTTAAAAGGTGTGATAGAAAGTTTGAGATAGTTGAAGGTCTATTGATACCCAAGGTCAGGTTGGATATCTTTCACATTGAAGATGGTGGGAGAGTTTGATTTGATATAAAAGGGCTAGGTAGGTTTATAAATAATGACATATAGCTTATAATTAGAGGGTGTAGATGGGATTTAGGAAGTGAGATAAGCCATCATGTTGGAAAACTTAATCATATATCATGAGTGGTTTGGATATGGTAGTGTCCAAATGATGGTAAGAGTATGCCTACTAATTTTTTGTCCTATTGCAAAACATCATTCTTTTATTTATAAGAGACATTGATTTTATTGAACATGAATTGAGAAGCATGAAAAATGTTGATCATTTTGACTCCTAAGGCTAATGTACTTTAGAGACCTATCACTAGGGCTTCATACTCAACCATATTGTTGGTACATTTGAAATCTATATTGAAGGATAAAGGAAGAGCTTTACCCTGAAAGGGGATAGTTATGATGCAAAATCCCCCACCATTTTGACACTTTGATCCATCTAAGAACATGGTCACTTGATAAGTGAAGTATGCTTGAGAGAGGTTTACAATGGACTCATCTAGAAACTCAAGAGGATGGGGTCAATTGTCTACTAATGGTGATTTAGCCAATCATTTGAAAATGAATTTCCATTTAATTTACTTCTAATAAAGGAACTCAAGGTCAAACTTAGCTTAAATCATGCGCTACTTGGCCATACACTATTTTGACATGGCTTGGAGTTCATATACTTGAGTGGGTTAGTATTGGTTATGACAAAGGTTTTATGGTTGAGAAGGTAGTGTTGAAGTTTGGTTTCCATGAAGACCAAGGTGAGGAAAAGTTTCTTAACATGGGCTTCATGAGTCTCATACTCTACCCACATATAGATAATGTATTATACTTCTTAATTTTTATACTACTCATCCCAATGAGCTAGCATTTCCCCTAAAGAGTGGTTAGTGGTGAAGATATAAAGGTTAAAAAGTTGATCTTCATTGGGAGGAATGAGGATAGGTGGAGATAGAAGGTAATCTTTAAATTAATCTAAGTCCTTCTAATAATCATTATTCTATTTAAAAGATACGTCCTTCTCTAGAAGGTGGTGGAAAGGTTGGCATCGATCTGAGAGCTGAGAGATAAAGCAACAAATGGATTGGAACATCCCCTATAAGCTACAAAGTTGATTGAGGTGGCTAGGCGGAGGCATGTCAAGGATTGATTTGATTTTGGTATGATTGACTTTGATTCCCTGAAGGGAGATGATGAAGCTAAGGAGATTTCTTTACAAGACCCCAAAAATACACTTCTTGGGGTTAAGGCAGACATGGTAATGAATGAGTTGCTCAAAGATAATCTTAAAAACAACCAAATAATCTTTAAGACATTTGGATTTCCAAAGAAGCTAATTGACATAGTATTCTATGATTTTGTGAAAAAATTCATGGAAGATGTAGGTCATAGCATGTTGGTAGGTTGCACCAATAATATTCAGTCCAAAAGGCATGACTCTATAAAAAAGTTTGTTATGGGGTGATAAAGGTAGTTTTATGTTATTCTTCAGGGGAAATTAAGATCTAATTGTAGCATAAGAATCCATCCATAAGAGATAGCATCTCATGATTGGCTATAAGGTCAACAAGCTAGTCAATGCTTAGTAGAGGAAAATCATACTTTGGGCAAGCAAGGTTAAGGTCATGAAAGTCTACATAAATTCATAGTCACCCTATGGCTTTGGTGATAGGTATGACATTTGAAACCCATGGGGGATAGTTAATGGGTTGAATGAAATTTATGGATAGGAAATGTTGAAGCTCTTCTTTGTCAAGAAGGGCTATGTGAGTGTACATTTGTCAATGTTTTTTCCTAATGGGTTTAGCAATTTGGTTGGTGAATATGTTGTGGGTAGAAATGGAGGGTTCAATTTTTGGCATGTCACTATAAGACCAAGCAAATTCTATGTTAAGATCTTGCAGGAAGGAGGGGAAGTCCTGAAGCTCCTTAGAATTTAGTAATTATCTAATTTTGATAATGCATAGGTACTCTAGAGTGCCCAATTTGATATCCATGGTGGATTAACTCAACATGGTTGAGTTATTAGGAGAGAGATATTTGTGGATAGATAAATATTATACACCAAGATAGGTGAGAATGGAATCATCATCCTAACATTGAATGGTATTAATGTTAGGAGATTCATCTCCTACCATCTCAAGATGAGTTAGAGGAATGGTTATGGTCCTACCATCCTTTTGATAAGTCAAGGGTCTGAGGATAATCATGTTGATGAAAAAAAGTTAGGGGGAGATGATGTCAGAATCCTCAATTATCGATAGTGGAGTGGAAGGTGAGGATGGGATTTCCTCGTCAATGATGGTAATGGGATGCAGTTTGGTCTATTGTTTAGGTTGCATGAAACTGAGGCTATACTTTTCATGAGGTTTTTGGGTCTTGATTAGAAGTAACTCATATGTCCCATGCCCATATCAGCCTAGATTAAATCCCTTCCAAGCAAACCTATAAAGTTATGTCTTCATAAACTATGGTTTATCTAGATAGGAGAAACTAGAGGTGAATGGTCAAGGTGAGAAAGAGATGAAAAAGTGTCAAGGGATTTATCAAGTCTCCCATAGATTATATTAGTTTGGAAAGTTGAGGGTCCAAAAGGAAAAATTCTCAAATATTGGGGTTATAACTAGGTTGTTGTTTGATATTCCTATACTTTTGAGGAGTAGGAAAAGTGTCTAGTGTCAAGAGGTGATACTCCCCCAATGAAAGACACTAAAAGGTTAATTATAAAAGGTCAATTACTTGGATTTGGGTGGAAGGAATGGATGAAATAGTGGATACATTATTGGTAGAAGGAGATGGGGCTTCATCTTTTATTAATGAAGGCTTGTTGGATGGAGGAAGGAGAATGTCATTGGGTCATTACATTATGTTACATGATGTAAAATGGTTTGGGTTAGCTTTTATGGTAACTTTAAATTCATGTTATAATTTGATGCATCAGTGCTGGGTTGATGATATAAAACCTATTGAGAAAATCCAAGGGCATCCTAGTAAAACATTGTACTATAACTCTCCTATTATGTAGAAGAGTTCAAGAAGTGTGTAGGGTCATAGGTGAATGTGAAGGAAAATAGTTCCTAACATCATGGCCATGGTATTATTGAATAATTAGATCACCATTAAGGTCTACAAATTAATTTTATTATGTAATTTTAGTTATTTATATGCATGGGAGGAGATAATGTTGATGATAGCTCCTTAATAAATCATAACCCTCTTTATGTAGGTTTGGTTGATATATACGATAATGAAGAGGGGAGGATTTAGATCATCTAGATGAATGGAGGGTATTTTTGAATCCTTGAAGGTAACAAGGTTGGAAATTTAAAGGGCTCTAACAAAGGTTGCTAGGGGCTATGGATCTTTTAGTTAGACTTTTATTGATTTTAAAGATTCTATCATCATTGGGTGGTGATGGGGTGAGGTATTGATTAGTTCGTACAAAATCATCTTCATCAATGTTTGGCAAAGATTTTTCATAACTACTCATTGGATTGACTTAGATGGATTAGATTGGGAGGGTCCCAAGATGGATGCTTTAGGTTTGGCTAAAGGTGAAGGTGTTTGGTGTTGGCTAGGTGGTTGGGTGGTGGAAGAGGGATATGTCTATAGAATAGATACCTTTGATTTTCCTTTGTCCTTTAGTTGAGCCTTTGATAATTTGACCACATGGATGGTATGGATTTGGGGAAGAGTCAGGCTAGAGGATTACTTCAATTTCTCTTCACTCTAAGGTGAGAGTGGAGGAGTAGGTAAATATTGGTTGATGGTTCTTGAATCTTGGATTAGTGATGGGATCATAGGAGGATCATCTAATAATAATTCATCATCATGATACAATTAATGGGCCAATAATTAGAGAGTTTTATAATTTTTAGTATCATGTTTATTGGCCCTTTGGTATGAGCATATTGTTTTATCATTATACCAAGATGGTTCAGGACTGTGTGGGTAAAATAGTCTAGTAGGTTGAAAGGTTAGACAAGATTCTTGCAATAACCTCTATAAGATGGTTGAGTAAGACTTGGAAAAGGTGGTAAAGGTTTGGAGGTCTTAGGTTTAGTAGTTGAGGTGAAATCCCTTTTAAGATTTGGTTTTATGGTTAGAGATTTGGGTGAAGGAGCATTCTTCATGGATGGTTTTGGTATGGATTGTTCGGAGGCAAAAGGTGTTAGGGTAGATTCCTAGGAAGTAGGTGGTTTGGTTATAGAAGGTTTTGTAAAAATAGGAGAGGATGAAAGTAGGAGTGATGGTGTAACAAAAATTGGTGGTTGGATTTGGATCTTGTCTAGGATGGTTGTTTTCATTACTAAGGTAAAAGGGTGAGGTCCCACAATAAAATGCAAAGTGAAAATGGGAGGTGGAGCTTTGATTAATATAATATTGGTTGTTTTTACCCTCTTTGTTGTCTTAGATTGGGGTTTCTTTGATAGGTTTGGTGAAGTTAATTCCAATTTAAATGAGGGGTGAGTAAGGTCTTGAATAGGTAATTTGCCAATATTTTAGGTGGGTTTGACTGGAATGGTAGATGATGACTTGGTTATTTTAGGTGGAGTTAGTCTAGATGGTTTAGGTATGGTTTGGTCAATATGATAGGACCTAGGTTCCCCAAAGCTCTGACACAACTTGTCATAATTAAGAGCACACATGATTACCATTGTATAAGCAACTTAAGATGAGGAAATCACCAGAAGTACAAGTAACTATCAATGAGAAATAGCACAGAATATGAGAGAAAATACACAACTTGTATTAAACTCAGTTAGAAGGAAATTAAAACAAAGAGATCACACTCTTCTTCCACTTTGTGGGCATACCAGTAATCTTCCCTCAAGAGTAATCTTCTCTCAATATAGGCCACAACACACAGCTAACACAAGCTGTTGTTCACCTCATTATACTGTTAGTACAACTGAGTACAAACTGGTACTCCAAGTAGATCTCACCATGATCTTGCTCCTTGATGTATTGCTGTCACCTTAGATCTTGCTCCCCCGCTAATCTCCTTTTGACCCTCGCATACACACACCCCTACAAACCAACATAATCTTACTTATCACATGTAGATCTCCACCATGATTTGGCAACACCCTGCAGACCAAACCTAATCTTACATACATGAAGAATCCTACTTGATTCTATCATGGGAAAAACTCTCCTAGTTCTACACCTTACAATATAGCCCCATGGGTTTATTATATAGATCCCATGTATACACTAATTTAGACAAGCTGCTCAAGACTCGAAGTAGTCTTTAACATGCAAACAACCCATTCAACTAACTAACTATTCATCAATAGTAGTTCTGGAACCACACAGGTGACTGACGTTGGTCCCTGTCTGCCTAGAGGTGATCGATGTTGGCTGACTCCTACTGATGTCGGTTGATTTCTATCAACCCCTGTCTGACGTCAGTTATGGCCTACCAACATCGGTGACTATGACACTCAACAACCCTCCATGTTTGCATTTAGGTGAAGCTTTTAGTTCCACAACCTAATAATCTCCCACTTAGAGATAAACAGCTGCACCTGTACCTATACCAGTACATTGTCTAATCTGTATCCTGGCTTGTATTCCTCTTCAAGGTCAATATTGAAGACTACCCACCACACTCCTTGTGGTGCTAATCTTGTGCCTGAATTTCTCCATTCTTAGCTTACCTTCTTCTACCATTGCTATGCTCCCACTCAAATAGAAACTCCTGTGAGTAGCCTATAATCAACACACACTAACTAGATCTAAACCATCTATTAGTCAAACTCGCTCTGAGAACGTCCAACCTCACTCTGATACCATTTGAAGGACCTAGGTTCCCCAAAGCTCTGACACAACTTATCAAAATTAAGATCACACATGATTACCATTGTATAAGCAACTTAAGATGTGGAAATAACTAGAAGTACAAGTAACTATCAATGAGAAATAACACAAAATATGAGAGACAATACACAACTTGTATTAAACTCAGTTTGAAGGAAATTACAACAAGGAGATCACACTCTTCTTCCACTTTGTGGGCATACCAGTAATCTTCCCTCAAGAGTAATCTTCTCTCAATACTAGTCACAACACATAGCTAACACAAGCTATTGTTCACCTCATTATATTGTCAGTACAACCAAGTAGGAATTGGTACTCCAAGTAGATCTCACCATGATCTTGCTCCTTAATGTATTGTTGTCACCTTGGATCTTGCTCCCCCACCAATCTCCTTTTGACCCTCACATACACACATCCCTGTAGACCAACCTGATCTTACTTATCACATGTAGATCTCCACCATGATCTTGCAACACCCTGTAGACCAAACCTGATCTTACATACATGAAGAATCCTACTTGATTCTATCATGGGAAGAACTCTCCTAGTTCTACACCTTATAATACAGCCCCATGGGTATATTATATAGATCCCATGCATACACTAATTTAGACAAGTGGCTCAAGACTCGAAGTAGTCTTTAACATGCAAATAACCCATTCAACTAACTGACTATGTGTCAACATCAGTTCTAAAACTGCAAGGTGACCAATGTGAGTCCCTATCTGCCTGGAGGTGACTGACATCAGCCAACTCCTACCGATGTTGGTTGATTTCTATCGACCCCTGCCTGATGTCGGTTATGGCCTGCCAATGTTAGTGACTATGACACTCAGCAACCCTCCATGTTTGCATCTAGGTGAAGCTTTTAGCTCCACAACCTAACAGTCTCCCACTTGGAGATAAATAGGTGCACCTGTACCTATACCAGTACATTGTCTAATCTGTATCCTGGCTTGTATTCCTCTTCAAGCTCAATCTTGAAGACTACCCACCACACTCCTTATGGTGTTAATCCTGTGCCTAAATTTATCCATTCTCAGCTTACCTTCTTTTGCCATTGCTATAGTCCCACTCAAACAAAAACTCATGTGAGTAACCTATAATCAACACACACTAACTAGATCTGAACCATCTGTTAGTCAAACTCGCTCTAAGAACATCCAACCTCACTCTAATACCATTTGATAGGACCTAGGTTCCCCAAAGCTCTGACACAACTTGTTAGAATTAAGATCACACATGATAACCATTGTATAAGTAACTTAAGATGTGGAAATAACCAAAAGGACAAGTAACTATCAATGAGAAATAACACAGAATATGAGAGACAATACACAACTTGTATTCAACTCAGTTAGAAGGAAATTACAACAAAGAGATCACAATCTTCTTCCACTTTGTGGGCATACTATTAATCTTCCCTCAAGAGTAATCTTCTCTAAATACAGGTCACAACACACAGCTAACACAAGATGTTGTTCACCTCATTATACTGTCAGTACAACTGAGTACGAACCGGTACTCCAAGTAGATCTCACCATGATCTTGCTCCTTGATGTATTTTTGTCACCTTAGATCTTGCTCCATCGCTGATCTCCTTTTGACCCTTGCATACACACACCCCTATAGACCAACCTGATCTTACTTATCACATGTAGATCTCCACCATGATCTTAAAACACCCTGCAGACCAAACCTAATCTTACATACATGAAGAATCCTACTTGATTCTATCATGGGCAGAACCCTCCTAGTTCTACACCTTACAATACAGCCCCATGGGTCTATTATATAGATCCCATGCATACACTAATTTAGACAAGCGGCTCAAGACTCGAAGTAGTCATTAACATGCAAACAACTTATTCAACTAACTGACTGTTTGTCAACAACACTTCTCAAACCACACAGGCGACCGACATTGGTCCCTGTCTACCTAGAAGTGACTGACATCAGCTGACTCCTACTGATGTCAGTTGATTTCTATTGACCCCTGCCCGATGTTAGTTGTAGCTTGTCGACATCGGTGACTGTGACACTCAGTAACCCTCCATGTTTGCATGTGAGTGAAGCTTTTAGCTCCAAAACCTAACAACAGACAACTCAAACATAGAGTTGGTGTTCACCTCTAACCAGTCAGTATCCACTACTGCCAGTACACTAGTGCTCCATGCACTCCAAGTAGATCTCCCCTGAACTACAACAACCTACAACCTAAATGATCTTACTTATGGAAGGAATTGCCTTGCCTTCCTCTCTTGCTCTAGACTGAGTACACACCATACTCTAAGTAGATCTCTCCTGATCTTGCTACCTATTATGTTGCTATCCTCCCTAATCTTGCACACCTACAAATCAATCTGGTTATACACACCTACAAACCTAGATCATGCACACACATACACCTGCAGATCAATGATCTTACTTACCATGTAGATCTCTAAATGTGGCCTTGCACACTTACAGACCAAGATCCTACACACCTGAAGAACCCTTTTGATTCTCCAAAACCAGCACCCACACTTGGCAGTGTTATGGAATTAGGAGGAACACCCTTGCTCACTTCACACACAGAAGGAGCTAACTTTGCTCAACTCAAACTAGCACAAATTACAATATAGCCCATGAGTCTCTTATATATATCTCATGCAAACAATAATTAGACATCTAATTACAATAATTAGATCCATAGCTCAAGTCTAAAATTAGCCTTCTTCATGTAAACACCTAGTTTGTTAATGAACTGTCCATAAAAATCATAGTTCAAACTGCATAGGCGATCGACATCAGTCCCTGTCTACCTGGAGGTGACCGACACTGGCAAACTTCTGACCGATGTCAGTTGCTTTTCTATCTGCACCCTACCGACATCAGTTGGCCTAACCAATGCCAGTTTCTATGACACTCAGCAACCTCCTCCCCTGTTTGCATCAGTGAAGCTTTTATCTCCATAACCTAACAATCTCCCACTTGGAGATAAATAGTTGCACTGTACCTGTACCTGTACCCCGTCTAATCTATATCCTGGCTTGTATCCCTCTTCAAGCTCAACCTTGAAGACCAACCACCACACAACTTGTGTATAATCTTGGTTGTTTTTACCCTCTTTGTTGTCTTAGATTGGGGTTTCTTTGATAGGTTTGGTGAAGTTAATTCCAATTTAAATGAGGGATGAGTAAGGTCTTGAATAGGTAATTTACCAATATTTTAGGTAGGTTTAACTGGAATGGCAGATGATGACTTGGTTATTTTAGGTGGAGTTAGTCTAGATGGTTTAGGTATGGTGTGGTCAATATATGTTTCTGATGGATTAGCTATGTTGAAAGTGGGTTTGATAGTGGAAATGGAAGTTTGGGATGACAATGGTTTGGTTGGAGGTTCTTGCTTGGTTTGGTAAGGAAGCCTGAGATGGTGCCAAAAAATGTCATAATCTACATTGGGTTGATATATGCATTCTAAATTTTAAACTAGTCTAGATAAGGGATTATATATGGGCTTGATACAATTGATTCTTAGCTCAAAGCTTAAACCCATGGATGGAGAGAGAGAAGTGGTTATCTCATCTTCTTCTTTAATTAAAGGCTCCAAGGTTTAGGAAGATGAGTCTCTTATAAGAGAGGCAGGTAGAGTGATCTCTTCTTTAAGGATGATTTCTAATGGAATATTACATTTTTATATTATGGAGGAGTTGGATATGGTGGTAATGGTTACCTCTATTGTTATGTCTTCCAAAGGATGGGTCAAAAACTCAAATGCCTCAATGAGTGGATAAAGTGGAAGGGTTATTTCCTTGGTCTCATTTTCTGAAGGATGGAGAGTGACTCCACTACTTAATAAGTGGAGGGGAAGGGAAGGTAGTTTTGTTAATGGATTCCTTAGTAATGAGTTAACTAAGAACTATGTTAAAAATATGGACTTTGTGGTTGTGAGAGGATTATGATCTATTATTTTCATTTTTCATGAAAGGGGAATGGTTGGGAACTGGCTATCTAAATATGTCAAGTGAATAATTTGGGGGTGATTTGGGGTTATCCAAAATAAGTTACCCCTTGTTGATGAGATATTGGATGAAATTCTTAAAGGTATTACACCTACTAACTCATTTCGAATGACATGATGGAAGGCAAACAATTCATTCTCCTTATACCAACTAGGTATAGGATGGGAGGAATTGAATTGCTATGTGAGTTTGATCAACAAGAGTTGTATGATGTTTGCTTTTATCAACTTCTCCAAGACTGAAGTGTATTAATCCCTTATTAGAGTAAATTCCTTTTGGTTGTTGTGATTTGGGTTTTTAGTGTTCTAATTAGAGGAAGTAGAGGAGTTAGGTTGGTTAACAAGGGGTGGAGGAGTGGTTTTAATAACAACCACATTCATGGTTCCTTTAGTTTTGGAGTTAGTGTTAGGTTGATTGTTAGGTTTGGAGGGAGTCTCATTTAATTTGAAAGTTGAATTCTTGTTTATCAATTTCAACTTCCCCTCATAAATGGCTATGTTCTCTAATTTACATGCCATGGGAAAAAATTCATCAAAGGTCCTAAAGATATGAACCCATAATGTAGAGATGTGTTTGACACAAGCCTAAGTAAAGAGCTTAATCAATTTGGGTTTGGGTAAAGAAAAAAAGATTTGATTTATCAAGATTATAATGGGTTAGAATGTCAGCTATGAAATCATCATCAAATTATTTAATGAAGTAGAGATTCATGATGAAATATTTTTTAGAGATGTTTATGGAAAAGCGATCTAATAAATTCTAAACTAGTTGGGCAAAAGAAAAGAGGAAGTGTTTTGTAATAGTATTATACCAATATAGTGCTAGACCTAATAGAGACATGGGAAAGGTGAGAAGAAGGAGAGCATCATCATAGATAATCAAATAGTAAAAGTGTCTAAATTCTCTTAGGTGTTGTCGAGTGTATTCCTTGCTCTAAAAAATTGAAAAGTTTAGAAGTTCCCATTGAGGAGGATAAGGTCAAATGGGGACAGATGTATGAATTATTTCATTGAAGATTTGGTTGTAAGATAAAAGGTTATGGGAACCAAAAATAGATAAATCTAAAGTAGTCATTTTGTCTATTAACATTTTTACAAGGTTCATTTTTGGTTATGAACCCCTATATCTATAAGGAAGATTATGTTGGGTTTGGGTAGGTGAAACATATGGATAGTTGGTGGGGGGTTGAGAAGTAGACACATATTGGTATGTGGACATGGATGGTAAAGATGATGTCACATATGAATATGTGGAGATAATTGGTTGGATGGAAGGTATAGCCACATACCCTTGTGGGTTAGGGATGTAACTTGGGTTTTGTGTGATGGGCATATGTTGGGGGATTGATGTAAGTTGGGTTGGAGGTATGGTTAGGTTGGTAGAGAGGGGATAAGTGGTAATTTTAATACTCATGGGTGGAAGGGTAGAAGGTATGGGGATGAAAAAAGTCTTTAATTGAATGGATGTAGCTATATTAGAAACAAGAAGAATGGTGGTAACACTAATAGAGGGTACTCCCATTGTAAGTGGAGTATTGATGACTAAATATTAGGTTGATCTTATACTAGAAGGGTTATTAGTTAGGGTAGGAGGTTTTTGGGTATTAGTTGAGGGTTGATTTTGAATGGTGGTATCTATGGGATTATTTGTATAATATGATGCTTGGGTGACTAAATTTTGGGTGGAGATGGTGATAATAAAAGTGTCACCCATTAAGTGGGATGGCATACCATAGGGTAGGTCAATAGGCAGAACCAAATTAGGGGTACAATGATATATAGTGTTAAGGTAATGTTAGAGGGATATAGAGTTGTTATCTAGAAAGGTGTTGAAATCCACATAACCTTGGACAATCATCTGAGGGATGGTAGGACTTCCAAAAGGATAGGGAGAACCCTTTACATCAGAGATGTACTCCATGGGTGAAGGAGAGGAGGAAGATGAATGATTAGGAGGTGAATCTTAATTTGATTGGTTTCTTAGATGTTGCCTAGTTAAAACCATGTATTTAAGGGAAAGAGGAAGATTCAAGTTATCTCACAACTCAAACAAAGAGAAGACAAGAAAAAGTCAAGGAAAAAAAAATGCACTAAATCATGTTAAATCCTAAGGTTATATTTAGTCTCTCTTGTGGCTTATGCCTTAATCTTGTAATAATTGTGTGACTCAACATGGCTTGTAGAGAGGGTACTAGAAAATAATTTTATAGTTGGTTTCAATTTATGTTTAGTATTTAAAGGGATATGTATTGGAAATTATTAAGTGGCTTGATATTGGGGTCTAACCCCTCACCTAACACACCACAATGATAAGGGTGTCAGGTGCATAGAAAAAAAAAACCAATTGCTAGAGATTATACCTATCAAGAGAACTAATTTGGTTATCCCCTTGGTAATCAAATCCAAGTAGGATATCCAAGAAAGGTGACTACTAGGTGTTGAAATCCCAGTCGATATTTATATCAATGTTTCTATGCTTGATAAGTTACAAGTAGTTTTGGTCTTATGTGTGTGATAAGAGTGAAGATATGATCAATTCACTTGATTAATTAAGATATGTGGACTAAAATAATCAAACAAACAATGTATGAAGCCATTTTTAAGCCCAAAATGCAAATCTAATTTTGTTGTATGAGAATAAGGATAAGAAGTAGAAGAACATAGATACAACTATGGACCGAAGAAAAGACTCAAGGGTCCCATCAAACATACTAGAATGTTTCACATAAATTTTGTTTTATTTCTAAGAATAAAGGTGTAAAAATTGAAAGAAGGGTGAGGTTATTAGAACCTAGATTTATTTTTCACTCCATGATCTAGATGGTTGTATATACTCCTCTTTGGATTGGGAGGAATGACCTATAGATAACAAAAAAACTAAAGAAATGGTTGATTATTTAGATAGTAGGGTAGACTTCCTAGAAATCTAGATCAAAGAAGCATGATATTCCTTGGAGGCTATCAATCCACACTTTTAAACAATCAAGTTATAAAAATAAATATAAATTTCTTACATAAATAACATAAGATACTAAAATGAAATACAAGCAGTGCTTGAAAGAGATGTAGAAATAAATAATTAAACATTAATTCCAAATGAACTAGGTATGGTTCATAAAATAGGGTGATGGTCTGTGATAAGGAAAAAAGTCAAAAAGTGCAATTTAGTTGGGGTTTTATAGGTGAAAATATCTTGATTTCAAAATTGTCAGATAGTGACTGTTGATAGTTAGGTAAGACAATCAATGGTTAGGGTGACCTTCATTGATTGGGTAATCATCGATGATTATTGACAAACCATCAGTTGTCATGGTGATCATCAAATATTATTGTGGGTTTTGGTTTGGTTCAGGAAGATATTTGATGATGTTGTAAAATATATTTTGGAAGATAAAATAGATAAAATAATTACTATATCTGATAAAAGATAGATAATCAACTTTCTATCTTGAATAATGTGGAAGTAATTATCTAAAAAACTTGTTGGAGACTCGAGAAATTTTGAAAGAGTAATGATGTATTGGTTGTGACTAATGAATTACAAAATCTTATATCTTTGACTTGGTTACTAAAAGAATACTTGCAAGAGAAGTTATAATATAAGGATCTCTAATACTTGATTACTCCTTAGTGCTTGATCACTCTTGATTATGGATCCTTTTTCACCTCCTTCTCTATTTTTATAGGAGGAAGGGAGAGGTGAAATAATAAATTCAACAAGGTGTCAAGGGGTTTTATAATTTTAGTCTTAACATGGATATTTATGCGAGTGGCTAAGAATATAAAATCAAGTTGGAGTTGAGATAGAGTTAACCATTTAGGTGATTAGAACCTAATTATCAATGGTCAAGCCTAATCATCAGTGGTTAGGGTGACCATCAATGGTCAATAGGTCAAATTCAATCAATTTAACTTAGGTTTGTGGTCAAAAGGCTGTGGGATAGTCCTTATGGGGTCCTGAGGTGGTCTGAGGATTAGTTCAGCATCTAGAACCATCATGTTAGGATTTTTAGTGTCTATAAATAGACATAGGAGGGATGTTTTAAGGTGTGTGGAATCATGTCAAATAAACAAGCTACTTGAGTAGTTTTATGATGGTCCATCTAGTGGGAATTTTGCTTCCAAGACCATAACCTCTAATATCATTAGATTTGGGTGCTTTTGGCCCACAATGTTTAGAGATGCACACTCTTGGGTAAGGAAATGTTAAAAATGTGCAATGTTAGTTAGCAAGAAAAAATTGGTTGTCTTTCCCTTAAAACCAATACAAGTAGAACAAACTTTCATGCAATGGGGCTTAGATTTCATATGGATGATAAATCCCCTTCATGTAAAGGACATAAATGGATCATTATAACTACATACTACTTTACAAGGTGGATTGAAGCAACTGCCCTCAAAGAAGCTAATGAAGATTCTATTTTGGAATTTTATGATAGCCTTGTGACCAAATTAAGTATGCCTTATACAATAATTTATGGTAATGCATTAGCTTTCATTAGAAACAAGGTATGTGAGTGGGCTCTTTCACATGGAATTTATCTCAAGGCATCCTCTAACTTTTACTGATAGGGGAATGGACTAGAAAGGTCAATAAATAAGAACTTATTGAGGATTATCAAGAGAACTATGGAAGATGGTTAGAGGGAGTGGCATACCAGACTAAGGACTACCCTATGGGTAGATAGAGTGATACCTAAGAAAGTTATTGGATACTCCCCATAACTTATTGTCTATGGGAAATAAGCCAAACTTTTTATATAACTTGGACTCCCTACATTAGATCTCGTACATCAACTTGACCTCCTAAAGGATGATGTTAGGAAAATAAGGTTAAATGAATTAAGATAGTTGTATGAGATAAGGGGAATTGATATGCACATTATGTGTTCCAATAAGCATAAAGTGAAGAGTTAATTTGACAAGATATATTCCTCAAAAACATTCTAACAAGGTGATATAGTCCTCAATTGGTATGAGGATTGTGCTATCATAGGCTACAAGGAGAGCAATGCCTTTAAGCTTGCTAGGTTAAATGGAAAGAGCCTTACCATCCCTATCAATAGGAGGTATCTTAAATTTTTCTAATAGTTTTGTCTCATGATCTTTTTACATGGGTAAATAGTTCTATCTTTACCTCTAAGTGCTCTTGTGAATTACTCTATTTGTTGTTTTTCTACTAATTAGGTAGTTATTTTTTGTGTTTTCTTGTTTTCTTGTTGTTTGTGTGTGTCTCAATAATTCAAAGTGTTTTCAAGAGTCAGGAAGAATCATTTTGAAAGTAATAATTCATTTTTCTAGTCATTATGAGTAAGTTTGATCAAATTCTAGGTTCTATGAGAAACAGGTTGGTTAAGTCAGTTGAGTCCCTTGAAATGTTGGTCAATGTTTAGAACTAGAAAATGGCCAACCTTATATTTTAAAGGGTAATGACCTATGTTTATATTTTTCTCTTCAATCATATTGAAATTTTTCATTACATGCATAGTCAATTCTTGTATAGTTATATTCCAATATTGTCTTAACAACCCTTGAGTGAGGGATTACATGAAAATGATGTACTTCATGTTGTCTTTCCTTTGTAAATTTTGTGTCTTGGCACATTTTTTGTCTGTAGGCCTTTAAAAATGAACTATTAGTATGAGAAATGCCTAGGGATTTCAATATTAAGCTACAAAAACTAACTATTTAAATTCAAGATATTTAAGGGATTCTAAGAGTGAATGCACTACCACCAGGTGCCAAGATCTCATTTGACCATATCATAGATCAATGACATGTGAGAAGTCAATAGGATAAAAGGTCCCTAGAATGAGATCAATAATATACATTCAATTAGATAAAAAAATAAAATGGTGAGTGGGTAAGGATGATGTCAGTGGGTCTCAAGGATTTAATGGAGTAGGTTAAATCATACATCGAAGATAAATGGTAAGCTCATAGTCAAAAGGTTAGTGTATCCTAGGAACAAACATGTTGAAAAGTGGAAAGATAATGGTACCCATACAAAGATATAATGTAACATGGTGACTAATAAATCCAGTGGGTCCAAGCTTATCAATGGTGCATAATCTGTCATACCAAAGTAGATCAACAATGGGTGAAAGGTTAACTAGTCAATAGATCATGGGAATGAATGAAAACCTATTAAGTGTCATGATCATGTCAACTATCAGGTAAATCAATGGTATGAATTTGAGCTATGTAAAGGGATATCAATAGTTCACATATGATCAAAGGTTCAAATAATATTAGGATGAATTTGAGGCCACCACATGGTGTAAGTGTAAGAATAGGACGAAACTAACTACAACACCCATGGGATGAATGTGGAGATGACAATTAACACAATATGAGATGCATAGATTGAGGTCAATAGTTGATGACAAAGGTCAAAGCTAGAATAATTTTTAGGGGATACCATAGAGGTAGAAATGTTTGATCAATGGTTTTTACACCCATTCAGATAAAAATATGAATGTAGGAGTAAGACATGACTAGGATCAAATCTTGCATAATCAAATATCATCATTAAAGCTTAGTTTGGATC
The DNA here is from genome assembly GCA_037957365.1 of Torreya grandis. NCBI lineage: Eukaryota > Viridiplantae > Streptophyta > Pinopsida > Cupressales > Taxaceae > Torreya > Torreya grandis. The sequence continues at coordinate 567,307 of JARHVA010005088.1, forward strand.
TAGTTTTATGGTTTAGAACTTGTATACATTGTTCATTGAGATTGAAGTAATGTTTTACAACCATGTTCATGGTCTTTTTAAAGTGATCCATGTGTATTATGAGTTCTTAACTTCCATAAATTCTTAGAGGTAGAAATAGGTCATTTTAGGCCTAATATGGATCTAAGATGAATATCTAGTTGTTAAAATGAGATCAAGCAACCTGCATATCTCCACTACAATGAAGGCTATATAAAAACAATATAATATGATTGGTTTTAATATATATTCAATATGGAGTAAGTGAAGATATAAATAAGATATAGAAGAGTGTCTTATCTTCAAAAATAGTCATATCCTCAATAAGCAGGTACTTACAATTGCCTAAAACAAATATAGTCATGGATTTGTCAGGCCTAAAGATGTAAGGATTTTATCCTTATATTAAAGGGAATTGTAGAGGATATCAATAAGGATTCATGTGGTATGGGTGGTTGTTTCTTGTAGTGGTCTTGACCTTCATGATCCATCCTTCCACACTAGGAAAAGACATAGTCGCATTAATGCAAAAAAGGGATCAACAAAGTTTTAAGTGGATATTATGACTACTTTTGGTGGTAATCTTGGCCTTGATCATTATGAATCCCCTTCTCCACTCTACCATGCATCCCTTCCTCTCTCTCACATCCCATTCTACTATAAATTCAAGTTTAGAGATCTTGATTTTTATCCTTCAACTTGATATAGTGAAGCTCTACAAAAATAACTTTATAAAACTCTTTTGAAGCAATGTAAGACATCTCATATTCTAGTTGAATCCTAAGTGTGCTTTAATGAATTTTGATTTAAAGAGTGTATGTTTATTATTCATCATCTATATGTCCTTCATGTAACTTGCTTCATGTCTATTATTTTCTTGTAGGTTGTGTGAAGTGTTGACTAATGAGGTTTTGCTTGAAGTGTCATAAGTCCATAGTGTCTTGCTTAAACCTATCTCTTTTTTTGCTTGAAGTTGTCGGTCTCTTTTCAGCCTTCATAAAAAATACTCATGTCTATAACCTTATCATATAATCTTATAATTTATTGTCCTAGTAGATTCATTATTAGTCATAAGAGTGTCTAAGCTAAGAGTGGATCATTGAACATTTGATGCAACACCATTTATATTAGGTTTTGTTCCTTTTTGATTTCTTCCCTTTCCCTTTTCCTTGGTATAAGTATAGGTTTAGGAGAAGAACATCATTATCATATTAGAGGATCTAGTATCATTAAAATCCCTAGATCTCTAACCCAACATTAGGTAACCCACAACTTAGGGTCATTACCATGTTGGATTAGGTTTGGGTACAGGAATTGAATAATCCTTTGCTCAACTAGGGCGCAACCAAAACTTTTGACAATTACCCAATGCCTTCAAATCCAAACTAGGATTAGTGGATTCATTATAGGATATCGTAGGTGTAATACCACCTATGTAAATGTTTACAATTTAAGGGACTAAGGGATAGTTTTGAAGGTGTTTTATAACTTTTTTCTAAATTAAGGGTTGTAGATTGAGGTTTTCAAGAGCATCTCAAGGGAGGTGGGGGTCATTTTTTTTGGAACTCCCCATTAACATTTTTGGGGTATATCTTGAATTTTAAATAGGATTTTTGGAATTTACACCATTTTGTCATTATTGGTATCTTGAATGTCAACCATATGACTCATTCCTTGTAAGATAATATGTTTAGGATCAAGAGTATTATAGTTGGAAGTATAGGATTGTGTGGCATTTTGATATGCACTAATAGTGGAATTAACATTGGTATTAGTGTGAAAAATTTTGGTATGCCCATTAAAAGGCAAACACACCATGTTAGTATTTATACTAAACATGGTGAATAAGGAACAAAATGGGTAAATTAAAAATTGATTTGCACCATGTCCCATAGAAAAATTGTGATTAATGGAAGGGGGATATTTTCTATGGGTTTCCATCATGATGTAATAGGAAACCATATGGTATTTGCCCCTATCATCATTGTGTTATTAGATAAATGTTTTCATATAATATCTATATTTTATGTCACATTCCTCTCTAGTCTCATGATATTTTAGTAGGTAACCTCATCTAGTGTTGTTAGGGTTGTTATGTGGTTCATAGAGTTTGGATGTAATGGAATCCATATTATAATCATTGGTAGAATGGTATTAAGACATGGTAAAATTATAATGCATGGAATTATTTTTTGAAAACCTATCAATTTTTCTAAATTCCTTAGCATTAGCATTATTATAAAATCATTGAAAACATTGTCAATTTTTCTCTTTGAGTTAGTCCAAGATAACTTCCATTGTGAAACATAAATGATAAATTGTACCCTATTGGCCAATGTAGTTTACTTCATAGGAATGTTACATATATAAAATAATGGGTTCACTAATAAAATAGGAAATTACAAAAGTAAACATATAAAAATATCAAGCTGTTTGATATGGTATGATCAAAAAAATAATTGTATTGGGTTACCTGATGTAGAACTTGGAAGGAATATCATAACTATATCGAGTTGGCTAATGCATTTATGGAAGGAATAAAAATATATTGTGATGGATGGTATAGTTTGCTAATAAATAAACTTGTATCTAGGATATTAATTTATACCTATGGTGATATACCAATTTATTTAGTATAGGGGAGATCATAATAAATGATACACACATAAATCCATAAAAAAATAAACCAATAAATATATAACCTACTAATTTAATAAATGAAATAGTATTGGGATAAATGTATTTACCTTTGGGTGGACTCATTGATGGTTTAATTACATCTGTTAGATCAAGTGAATCTTTAAAAGTGATGTTATAGGTTAAAGACTTCAAATTTAAGAAGAGGACCTAAATATACTTTGTTGGGTACTTGAAAGACTATAATACCACCCTTGTTTGATGCCTTATATTGAGATTCAGTGACCATAATCAAGATAATAATTAGGCATATAACTATACCAAATAATACATAGTTTTAGAAATGTGAATGAAATCAGAGTGTATAATTTTGATATACCCTTTAGGAATGAAATATGACCCATATATATACAACTCTAATATCCACTATATATACATACTATTTTGAAATTTTATCAATTACTAATATTTTGTTTCTTGCATGAACCTATTGAGTCTCAATGTCTCTAAGTGCATGTGTCAAAGGGTGCACTAAAAAAGGGGTGGTAAGACCATTGGTCCTTCACAAGATTGTTGTCCCCTATACTACCACTTGTTATCTACATAACCTTCTCCTATGTACCTCCCTAAGCCTTGCCTCCTCTCTTACACACTCCTCCAAGTAATTAACTACCTTACTTAGCCTGTATCTAGGCCAAAATCCTTTTTGATAATATAAAATACATTGTTAGCTTAGGCTAACCCTGTATTTAATTTTTTCAAAGAACATTATGAGTCTAGGTCATCCTTGGTTAACCTCAACCAGGACTTAACTTATTTTTCTAAAATAATGATATCAAGTCAAATTGGGCTGACCTATCAACTAAACTTCTGGAAAGGTTTAGGGTTAGATTCAACTATATACACACATTCATTTTGCCATTTATGAAAAAGAATAGATTTAATTATTCATTTACACTTCTTTACAATTTTTTCTTTGACCATTCTACTTAAGGAGTTATTGTTTATGGTTTATAATTAGAGAAGAATATTGTCTTGTGGAAAAGTCTGCATTGCTTAGGCCTTTCTTAGTTATCCTTACAAACCTCAACAACCTCTTGCAAATCACCTTTGTCCAAGGGATATATTTAGTCTCGATGGGTTCACCTTTAAGGTAAGTATATCTAACTTGACACCTATATTCTAGTAGATATATGTAGCATAAGTAATGGATTTTGGATATATTACTCTCTCCATGCATAAGGGTTTTACCTATACATAACTTAAGTAGGATTATACTATGAATGTTTAATTTTTATGTTTGTTACCCCCATGTTATGCCACAAGCTTTGTTGAGAACTAGATTATATTTTACTTTACTTTCCATTTACTTTGTGAATATGAAAATGTAGGACCTAGATAGGGTCATTGCATAGTATTTATTGACTAGAGGATTTGTAAGCCTCCCTAGTTATGTTATTATGATAAAATATCCCTTATTTAGGTTTAGAAGATCCATCTTGGTCATAACACTAAACATCTAAAGTATCAAAAATTAGAAGTATAAGTAATATTTATCTTCTGTAACCCAGGATTGATTAATTGTCAATTACATTTTCATTTGTATACATTCTAGTGAACCCAACATGAATCAAACCCTTAAAGGTTTTATTTCACATATTCATATTTTTAATCATATTATAGATTTTCATTTTTTTAGCATTATATCAAATCTATCAATATAGTTATAACAGTTTGTGTGCAAGTTTAACACAAAGTCACCCCAAAATGACTTTCCTATATCTATGTAGATCTTCTCCAAATACATGTGACTAGATCAATCAGCTTGTCATAGTATCCATTTTTAGCTATAATATTGCATATATATTCAAACTAGCTATCTTTGTTCAGAGTTCTTTTTCAACATATAGGTCTACAAAAAAATCTAGATAGTCTACTCTACTCATAACTTATTTTCAACATAGGTTTTTCAAACTCTATCGATTTAGTCAAATTTGTTATTATGATTTTTGAATCAACACTTGAGCATCATATCATACATTTTTTGTAATCCAAGCATATTCAAACTCATAAAGGTTAATTATTACTCCCTCTATCATTTCAATTTTTCTTTTCTAGTACTATTTTTTCATAATTTTGTAGTCTATAAAATTGAAGCCCTCCATATACCTTAGTCAACTAGCTCAACATAGTTATGTACCTTATTTTATATCTAGGAGATACAATCATCATGTTTGACTATGTTCTTCTATATCTTGATTTTTCATAATAGTAATGACCCAATCAAATCTATTTTGTATTATTTTCATACAGTTTTGCCTAAACTTAATCTATACTCTTCATAGTCAATAAATTATACTATTTTTAGTTATAATTAATTCACTTTAATTTTATTTATTTGCATGCTTAGAGTAAAAAACTTATATTAATTAGTTGGTTTTTCATTTTACCAATTTATTCACATTATTTTTCTCTTTTTCACACAGTTCCAAATCACTTTACACTAAAAAAATATTAAACATTTATCTTCCCAAGGCCTACCTAATTATATTTCATCACCAAGGGGAAGCTGACTTGTTTTTTTGGCCAAGTATAAACATGTGGTTGATGGAATATATTTTAAAATCACCTGACATCTTATCATTGAAGGATTTTGAATTGAGGGGATAGGTCCCAATACTAAGCCAATACCATTGCCAATATAGATACATTTCAGCCTAAACTTACTAAAACCATCATTAAATTTCTTTTTAGTTCCTCATTATAGCTAATTTCCACTCACATTAGTTTAAAATTTCATTATAACTTAGCAACACTTAGGAATGACCAATTAGTTAGCATTTACTTTTATGTTGTTTTTTGTTCTTTGATCATTATATTTCATATTTCAAAACTTGCATTAGATAGAATTAGTGCAATGTTATTTTTGTGTGTTCCACTTGAATCAATCATATTGACCCACTTACTTGTCTGCTTAATTTCATTTGTTCAGATATTATATTGAAAAAATATTTCTATATTTTCAGAACACTATCATCCCTATCGATACAGATTATCAATATTTTTTCCTTTTACTACATAATCACTCTATCCTACTTTGTATTCTTATCAACCTAATCAATTTCCTATTTTCAAGTATATATTTGATCAATATGAATGTGTATCTTTCTCATCTATTTATTTTATTCACTTGTAGTACATAGTTGACCTATATAACTATATATCCCTCCATCCTATTTTAGTTTTATCCTTCATAGAACATAGTCAACCATCTTGACTATTTCCTTTTGCTTCATATTCTATGAACCTTGCTCGCATACTGTATTGACCCAGTCAACTCTATACCCATTGGTTTATACTCTTATGTGTGTGGCCAATTTTGTCTTTATTTCTCCTTCTTGATTTATAATATCAATTATGTATTAGAAAACCATTAAATCCCCTATTATAATATTTTTGGATAACCTAAATATATTTATACACTATATGGAATGTTATTTGATTCCTAAAGTCAATAGGATCCTCACTCTTGGATAACTTTTACTCCCTCATATTTTGATTGCAACGTGGTTTAATTGAATCCAATATATGATATTGGTGGTTTAGATGCTTTTCATACTTATCAAGATAATTCCCATATTCAATCATCTCTCCATAATTTTAGGGTTATTGATATAAGCCTATCTAATAACCCCATAGGAAATCTACCACCTAGTAACTCTCCCTTAATACCAATTTTGGGAATCCTCCTACAAACACTAACTCACCAATTTATGCAACTAAAATTATGGGACAAATAGTGAAAAAAATTAACATCATGTAAATATATAAAACCTCTAAAAGGATGTAGCTAAATAATCATTTGATCAACATGGTCTGTCAACCTCCTATTCTTATTCCTCAAAATATATAAAAAATTATCCTTCCACCTCTTAGACATGTGATGACAAATGTTATTCCACAACAGATCATGCACAGTAAGAGGATTCAAAACATTCAAAAAGAGCCTTTATCCCCTTTCATTATTTATATTGATATTGGTAATATATCTATAATATTAAATATGTGACCAAATTGCCCACATCTTTTCTTATGACATTCAATATTTTTTATAAAGTGGATCCAAACTAATACCTTTCCCATAATTAAACATTTAGTCAAAGCCTTCATGGGTGATATATTAGAATGGTATAGCCAACTTTCCCAATGTTCTATATGGAAATGATAGGATTTAATCAATCTTTTAGTTAAATAATTCCAACATAATAATCTTCTCAAAAAAATTCTTAGTCATTTCATCAATGGTAAGCAATCACATACCAAATAAACTCATGATTTTATCAAATGATGGTAACCCCTAGCTTACAAATCTGAGCACAACATAATTGATGAAAACTTGTTTAAATTTTTTATAACATCCTTAACACCTTCACTCTAATATAAGGTTCAAAGTTTCACTCCCCAAACATTAAATTATTCTCTTGACCAAGGTAAGAATCAAGACTTCTTAATGAAATATTTTGAACCTAAAACTAAAATTATCAAAGGATATTTCCAACATTCAACCAATATGATAATCAACAATCCTCCTCAACCCAAATCAAGAGTATCTAAACTAGAAACTCTCCAACCTTCCCATATGCCATTAAACATATAACAAATGAAATAACTTTTAATGTCTTCAAAACCATTCACGTATCCTAATAATTCCTCTAAATGGTATGATCCTAATCAATTTTGTTGGTTTCACACTGATATAGGTCATTCCCATGAAACATGTTGAGGGATTAATAAATTTTCCATTTATTTTATGATAGGTAATTAGTTCAATCATTATACCATGATCAAAATCTATCATCAATATTATGTTAATGCTTCTTAAAAGAGACACACTTCTAAAGCTTATTCCTATAAAAATCCAAATTATTTATTTATATCTAACCCTTGACAATCAAAAAAGGATTTTTATGTGATTAATGTTGATTATGATCAATATTATAGCAATTACTAATGTTTAAATGTATCTAAGGTCAATTATCAATGCAAACCAACCCAAAAGGATATTGTCACCAAACCAAAGAAAACATCACTAAAAGAGAAACTTCTCAAAGACACTCCTAAAAACCAATGATGAACCACTTCCTTGATATAAATCTACAACCACTTCTCTTCACCCTAAACATACTTTACCTTTCAAGACTCATGTTAGTTCATTTTTCAAAATTGATTGGAATTTATTATTGGAACTCAACTTTATGCATTGCAAAATTCCTCTCATGGAGCTAGTTCATAACTCTCCCTATCATTGTAAAGTTTTAATGTAAAAACTCCAATAAATTGAAGAACCATCTTCCTTATAAGATGATCTACCTTCTTATGAGCCTCAACCAACATAAGTTCATATAATTGAATCTATTTGTCCTTCTTCCAAGACTTTCATAGAGTTACTTTAAGAATACATGATCATTGAGGAAAACCTCTTTCAAGCATGTGAATCACAACTCTTTATTAAAATAAATATTAATATCACCCTCATTCAAAAAGTACTAGTAGATGAAGGGTTAGGAATTAATGTGACATATCTTTGGCTCATTCAACAACTCATATATAATAAATATCATCTCAAGAAAACTTATTTATCATGTTTTGTATTTAATAAGACCAACCAAAATATATTTGGTTTTATTTAGATCCGTATCACCACCAGACCCAAAACTATACACACTAAACTTATGGTACATGATTTACCATTATTTTATAATATAATCCTAGGATACTCATGGACTCATCTCATGAGGGATATTACCTCCTTCAGAAGCCAATCTATCAAGATCATTCATAATGGAAATGTTTATTAACACGAGGCTAATACTAACCCATAAATTATTCATATACCCAATCCTAAATCTCAATATTAGATTCCCACTATTCAAAAATTTAATAGTGTAACTTTACTCAAATTAGTCAATATAAATCATGGTTTATAAGTCACTCTCACTGATTCTGATGATGATGAGCCAAATGATTTATAAAATACATGCAATACTACTAAGATACCTACTTATATTTTAGAGTGGATTCCTCATTATATATTACCTCATGATCATACCATCCCTTTTATCTATGAGATCATCAATTACCCTCATGCATCTAATGTACATGAATAATATTATATAAAATATTATTTCATGTGTAATTATTTAAGGTACAATCCCTTTAAGGGGGAGTTGAATCAGTGATGTAAGATAATATAATTCAATTCCCAACTCTAAAATTCAGCATATAGTAACTTGATCAAGTAACATAAACATGAAATCTCATACATCCAAAGCATACATAAGAGCATACATAATATGAACACATCATATATATCAGAAATCCTCTTTGGGAATAAAACTAATTAAACCTAGCAAGATGGACTAAATTCCAATAAAATTAGATCCAACATTTATACCAATACCCACTGATCAAGTAACACCCATCCATTAGTTTATTAAGACACCAATCCCATAAGGAGCAACTACCCCTATCTAGCTAAGCACCCACAACAACTAAAACTTTAGAAAAAAATTCTTGAAAGGAGGAACCAACCCACTACAAAATCAAGTACCCAATCAGATACCTAAACATATCACCTTAAACACCTATTTTTACTCTTCAACTAATGATGATTACATTTCACTCTTCTTTTTCAAACTGCCTCTAAGTCTAACTCGCTCAAACTCCCTCTTTTAGGTTCATTAGGTCTAATAACCTGTGTGTCCTCCTACATCAACTTGATAAAAAAATAATAACTAGTCCTCTTCACTCTATATTGGTCCTCAATTACATGTAACTTCTCTTTCAAATGTTATTTCCTTCACTTGAATCCATACTCACACAACTTCTCAACTCTTCATACTCAAGTCTAGAAACCATCACCTTTTCTTTCACTCTTTATAGAGTGTTCATTAATATTATATTTTTATTTATAAATAAGAATTTAAGTAACCCTTAAGACTTATATCAAGCTAATACATATCTCAAAACCATTCTCATAGGTCATCCATTACATCATTATCACCAAATTGCCATTAGGTCTTGGTGAGACCTAAAACAATTAGGCATACATAGTCACATGTTACATGTGAGACTATATGGACCACCTTCATCACTTACCCATAATTTAAACACATCAAACCTATCTCTAATAGACCCTTTATTTTTCACTTATGGTTCCATGTCACCTAGAACACCAGCTCAACACTCAAGCCTACCAATTAGGTATCCTTGCTCTTTAGGCCTTCAAACATAGAAAACATAGTCTCAAAATTTTGAAGCTAACACTCAAATATTTTACATATCCATATGATTACATCACATGGGTGAACCCTTAAAAACATTTTAAACACATACATGTTCTTTAGATAATTAAAAACAAGCTCTAAACACTTAAATCAACTCTCTCAAAATGACCACTTAGACTGGTCACATAGTCAAAATACAATTATACTATTTTGACTCTCCATATTTGATTAAGGGAAAACTATGATAACCATTTCATTATCATAGGCATTAGAGACTTATAGAAAATATCCATTGTCATTTTATTCTTCAATTTTGATCACAACTCTTCCAACACACTTCTATAAAGTGGTCACTCAATAGATGGTCCTCATGGTGTCTAGAACACTCTCTAATAGTTTAGTTCATCTTGAAACCTAAAAATGCAATCAAGAACAAATAAATTATCCTTCTTGGGTCACTTACAAGGCATGGTAAGATTCATAGTATGCATTATATCTCAATAAATTTGACTATACAAACATTCAAACTTTATTACTAGTGTTTATGTATGAACCTTGGAGTCCTTTACAATTTTGCCTTTTACACCACCATGAAATTCATCTTGGATCAAAAGATATAGATCAAATACTATAGACTAGTTTTCCCTTATTAATTTGAATATTAAAATTCCAATGATCATTGTGTTAATGATAAACATCAGACACATTGAAATCATCTCATGCTCCTTGACAATTCTAAACAAATGTTCTTTATTTATATCCTTGTGATTAACATCATCTTTACCTTTCAATGCTCACAATTGATCTTAGATCCTTGCTTACATGATCATACCACTTGGAAAGCCCACATGCCCTCTAAGCAACCTTTGACATTTTGACTTAATACACACCATTAGATCATTACTGATAGGATCCAATGCTCTTTGATATCACAAAATTAGCTATGTATGGGAACTTATTTAACTTTGTTGGACTCGGTTTGAGAAGCCAACTTTGCACCTTAATAACTTTTATTATACTCCATGTCCAGACCTAAAATTAAAACTATATGATATCGTCACATGGTTGAATCTATCCATATATCAATTTTATACTAAAACATTCACACGTGTGAAATATGAGATCATCAATATACTCACTCAACCTTATCTATCAAGATGACTACTTTGATCATAAACCTTCATATGACTACTTTGATGAATTCTATTCATTTCCATAAGCACTTCAAGCACTCATAACAACCCATTGAGTCTCTACAACATGTTCATACCCCCAATATCATCCATCAATTGTCACAATGAGTTAAACACTCTCTAAACCATTAATCTGATCATTTTATCATTAATGCACTATTAATCATGCTATCTTTGACATCAATGACAACATAACATCAATGACCATGCTAAAATATCTGCCCCTTTTTTAGTGATAGTAAAACATCATCAAAATGAATTCTTATTCATTTTAACTCTTTCATTCTAATATCTCTACGCATTTGACATTAATGAAAAAGGGTCTCTTCCTCAACGTGCTAACAATCATTCCTTAGCATCATGTGTGCATTCACATACTATTTAGGATGCTCAGGATACTTACATACTTTCAAGCATATGACTCAATTCCTCCCCCATTGACATGCACCAATTTGAACTTGGACTTATTTTATCCTTGGACCTGACTAATTCCTCATAGAGCTTAGAAATATCCCCTAGCATCAATATCCATCTCATGTCATCTATTTTTTGAGATACACCAATATGAACTTGGGATTTGATGATCCTTTGACCTGTTTATCTATAAAAATAATGAGCTCTATTTGTTCATGTATGAATATTCAATACCTTATAAAAATACATGACTTAGTTTGTTAAACTCATCACATCAATATTCTTGAAATCATGAATGTATTAGACTTGTTCATATCTTAATCATGACTAGAACATTTCACAATGTTCCACCTCACATCATGCACATCTTCTTCAAGCCACTCAAGCTAACTGAGTTAGCTCTCCATTATCCCAACACATATTCAAATGATATTCTTGTCCTTTAACATCAACCAAATCTCAACTAACATCCACCATACGTCTTCTTATTTTCAAATGTCTCCTTGAAGCCTAGATAGAGACACCCTAACCCATAATGTCCTAGAATAATGTGAAACCAAGAGTTTCCCACAACTCCTCATATTCTTTCTCTTCTTTGGTCATTTGATAATGATATTTCTTTTTCTTCTTCTTAGTCTTAAAATAAGAAACATTCTCATCTACTACAATATTCTCCTTTTCTTTGAAGAGTAAATAGTCGAGACATACCTTTCTATCTAAATAAATAACCTCATCACTAGGCATTGACAACTAATGTTATTTGCATTATAATTTCACAATAACAATAGAATGTTCTCTTGGATCCATACATACCTTAGAACTAGCCTCAATTAGCATTTTGGTCATTTCTTTAAGTTTGACTTGAACTAACTTTTGATTCTCCTTTTCTATCTAGATAGATGACACATTATCTTGGCATTCCTAAACCTTCTTCATAGACGATTCCTCTTTTGCCTTATCAGGTAGTCTACCTTGATCTTTTAGCTCAACTAAATTAGTTTTCTTGGTCTTTACTTCCTTAAGATTCCATACTTAGGATTGACCTTTCTTTAGCATACTCGTATGTCCATGCACCTAATTATGACTTGAGAGTTTGATTATATAATATATTACAATATGACCAAATTAATGAAAATTGAAAAAAATGACATCATTAATTCCTTTTACTTGATGAATATTATTAATCTCAACAAATGTACCATCTTGTTTCTTATGTTCGTTATGCTCAAGCTTGATTATCTTAGGTCTCCATACCTAGGTTAGTATTTTTTCATGCATTTTGGGGCAAAATATAGCAATATGTCCCATGTTATGATAATTATAGTAGATTACATTATCCATACCTCTATCTGACTAACCATTTTTTCTTATATAGTTTCTTGCCTTATGACCAAAAAGCTTATATAAAAAACAATGACCATGAAATGAAGTCTCATACCCTATATCATTTGGTTGTCTGATAGTTATTCCCACCTTTTTGATCTTAGTGCTTGCATATTTATTATCTTAAGCTAACCTATCTTGATATTTCTTAGCCTTGTTTACCTTGATAATAAATTGATCATGCTCATCCTTTAATGAATATATATTGGTCTTCAATTGAATTCTCTCATCCTCTTTATTTCTCATACTTGAACTTGTAACCTCTAACTGAACTCTTAGAGCTTGTATAGTCTCCTTATCCCTCTTAGCTTATTTAACCATGTCATTCTTTGATCTAAATATTTTCCCTTCAATAATATCTATATAATAAAGATTACATTTTTAACTCATGATGATCACCTTCATTTGAACTTGACTTGGAACTTATCTCTTCTAACTAAGTCTTGCAATGTCTACATTCTTCCTCTTTTGAACTCAAATTTGTCTTTATAACCCTTAATTTATCCTTAAGAATGTTGATATTCTCTTTATCATCATTTTATCTTGAGATTGCTTTCAAGGATTATATCTCCTTATGGATCTTGTTGCACTCATCTATAATAGCCTTAAAGTTTGAGGCCATGATCTTATTATGAGCTTCTTCTTGATCATAGTCTCTCATCTTACCTCTATACTTGTCAAAAAGTGCCTTGAGATGATTGCACTTTTTTCACTTGATTTGATACATGAATAATTAACCTCCACTTTATCCTTGAACTCTCATTATTTTGATTCAATTGATATTACATATTGTACCTTGGTTGACCTTCAAGTGGTTAAACTTACAAAGAAGGTCATGATCTAATACCAATTTTTAGAGGTATAACCACTGAGAGAAGGAATGAATCATTTATATAAGATAATCCAATTCAATTCCCAACTCTTAAACATTTAGCATACATCAACTTGATGAAGAAACATAAACATGAAAGCACATAAATACAAAGAATACATAAGAGTATACATCACATTAACACATCATATATGTGGGAAACCCTCTTTGGGAATAAAACCCATTTAACCCTTTAAGATGGAGTAAAATACTATAAAATAATATCCAAAATTTATACCAGCACTTAGTGATCAAGGAACACCCATCCCTTAGTTTAGTCAGACACTAATCCCATAAGGAACAACTACATCAATCTAGTTGAGCACCCACAACAACTTGACCCTTGGTAAAATTTACCTTGCAAGGAAAAACCAACCCCATAGGCAACTAGCACCCACTAAAATACCTAAATAGATCACCTTGAACACCTATTACTACTCTTTAACTAATGATGATCACCTTTACTTTCAATATTCTTTATCAAACTAACTCTAAGGCTAACTCCCTCAAACTACCTCTTCTAGGTTCATTAGGTCTAATGACCAATGTATCCTCTTACATAAATTTGATCAAGCATGCATGACTAATCCTCTTCACTCTCTATTGGTCCTCAATGAACTATACCTTCTCTTTTAGATGTTCTGTCATTTTCTTGAATCTAATCTCACATAACTTCTCAACTCTTCATACTCAAGTCTAGAAACCATCACCTTTGCTTTCACTCTTTATATAATCTTCATGAATATTATCTTCTTACTCAACCATAAGACTTGCCTTAACCCATAAGAATTATATCACACTAATACATATCTCAAAAAAATTCTCATAGTTTTACCATTACCTCATTAGCCCCAAACCACCATTTAGTCTCAGTGAGACCTAAAACAATTAGGCCTACATGCTCACACATTACATGTGAGACTCCATGGACCACTTTCATCCTTTACCAATGCTTCAAACACATCAAACTTATCTATAATAGCCCATTTATTACTAGTTAATGGGTATATTCCACCTAAAACACTAACTCAACACTCAAAACTACCAATTATGTCTCCATGCTCTTTAGGCCTTCAAACCCAAAAAACATAATATCAAAGTTCTGAAGCTAACACTCAAATCTTTCACATAGCCATATGATTAGATCACATGGGTAAACCCTTCAAAATATATGGAACACCTCTATATACTTTAAATACTTAAACATAAGCTACAAGTACTTAAATAAACTCTCTCAAAATGACCACTCATACTGATCACATATAGTCAAAATATAGTTATACTATTTTGACTATCCATATCTAATCAGGGTAAAACTAAGACAACCAATGCCTTCTCATAAACCTTACAAACTTATAAAACATCTTGATGATCACTTGATTCTTCAATTATAATCATAACTCTTCCACCACATTTCTAAAAAGTGGTCACTCAATAGATGGTGTTCATGGAGTCTATAAAACTCTCTAATAGTTAGTTCATCTTCAAACATCAAAATGCAATCAAGAACAACTTAATTATCCTTCTTGGGTCACTTGTAGAACATGGTCAAAAACATATTCTACTATAGATCTAAAGAAATTTGACTATACAAACATTCAAACCTTATAGATAGTGTTTATGGATGGACCTTGGAGTCCTTTATAATTTTTCCTTTTACACCACCATAAAATTCATCTTGTATCAAAAGATATAGCTCAGATACTATATACCAATTTTCCCTCATTAATTTGAATATTCAAATTCTAATGGTCACAGTGTTAATAATAAAAATAAAACACTTTCACATCATCTCATGCTCCCTAGAAACTTTGAACAAATGTGCTCTATCGATCTTCTTGGGAGTAGCCTAGTCTTTTCCTTGTAATTCTCATTGTTGATCTTAGATCCGTGCTTTCACGATCATGCCACTTGGTAGCCCCACATGCCCTTAGAGAAACATTTGACATTTTGACATAATGTGCACTATTATATAATTAATAATAGTATCACACACTCCATTGTATTTTAATATAATAGGTTTCATGTTCATCATTAGATCTACTGATCAAACTCCATGATTATGACACATGTCACTAGTGCATTCATTCTTTGACATATTAACTTCATACGCACCATTGATCACTCTTTGATAAGATCATATGCTCCATTATATCCTTAAATAGTTAGATTAATTTATCTCCATTAGATCTATGATCCAATTAAATTATCACTATAGATCTTTGATATCACAAAATTAGCTAAGTATGGGAACATATTGAACTCAGTTGAACTTTGTCTAAGAAGCCAACTTTGCACCTTAATATCTTTTTCTATGCTCCATGTCTAGACCTAAAATTTGAACCATATAATTCAATCACATAGGTGAATCTATCAATATATCAAAAGACTCTTAAAACATTCACATATGTGAAATATTATGTCATTAATCTACTCAATCAGCCCTATCTATTAAGATGATTGCTTTGAACATAAACCATCATGTGACTACTCTTATGAATTATGTTCACTTATATAAGTACTCCAAGCACTCATAACACTATAGAATGTATCTAAAACTTGTATATATTACTAAAATCATCAATCAATTACCTCACTAAGTCAAACACTCCCCAAACCATCAATCTAATCACTTTACCATTAATGCACTATGAATCATGCTATCTTTGACATCAATGAAAACCTAACATCAATGACCATGCTTATCATTAATAAATATGGAGTGTATAAACTATTTCAATACCATTTAATTATGTCACCATGTAAATTTAGTGATCTATATATCTCACCTTATGAAGTTCCCTTTGATTTACAAGCATGTACTATTTCTTCAACCTATGATGATAAATAAATTATGGCCCAAGCTCAATATAGAAATTTCTATGTTTAAAATTATAAAAAAAAATTATCCTATATACTTGATTTTAATATCAATTTTAATATTATTTTTATATATTTCAAGTGAGAACTTGAAGGTCATGTTCCTCTAGTTAATTCTCCACTTCTTGACACTCCTTGGGTGGTTGAACAAATCTTCCCTCTCATATCTTCAAAACATCCAAAACCTTTTATACCTCCTATCACACTAGTTATTCTACTCAATACTCTTCGCATCAATGATTCCAAAGATAATCTAAGTGAATCCAATCAACCTTCCTCTAAATTTCTACCTACTTCTGAGAACACTCTCGATGCCAACGCCATAGATGCATGTTACATACATTCTAAATATGATTGCCATGGTAACAAAATTATTGATATTTAAGTAGATGTTGAATATTATGGATCTCTACCCATGTTACCTAGTGATGAAATTGTTCTTGAATTATTCCATGCTTGATAACCTCAACTTCCTTGACAACGTCATAAACTTGGGAATTTGAAGTGCAAGGCCTTTCATTTTAACAACTTTGTTGCTAGATTTGATCCTAAAACCAATCCCATTTCCTTTCTTCCCAATGCCCCATATAATTTTCAATATGGAAATTCTATACTTATTGAGGAAACTAAAAGAATTGAATATGGCACACCATCATGTCCTCAAACTATAACAATTTCTAGATAACTCACATCAATTGAACATGATAACTTTAGCTTATTATTTAATATATATCATGAGACTTTCACTTGGTCATGTGAGGACATGTCTAAAATTGATCCTAGTATCATGGTGCATAGTTTCCACCCTATTCCATAAGCAAATTATTAAACTATTAGATTCCAAATTTATAAAACCCATAGACTATTTTGAATTTGTCTCCCACATTATCCCTATTCAAAAAAAAATCACCATGGTCATTCACATTTGCATCAACTTTTGTAACCTCAATCTTCCTTATCCCAATCATAACTTTTGATTACCTTTGATAGATGCCATCATTGATTCCAATATTAGATACAAAAAAATTTCCCTCATAGATGTTTTTTTTGGCTATAATAAAATTAATATCTCCTCTGAAGACCAATACAATTAAACTTTCAACATAGAATGGGGAACCTATTTCTATGTTAAAATTCTCTTCCACCTTAAAAATGTTGTAGCTAAATATTAGTAGGATATGACCCACATTTTTTATGACCTTTCCATAATTTTTTGTAAACCTATGTGGATGATTTAATTTCCAAATTGAAAATCTAAAAAACTCATATTTATGATCTTTCCATCATCTTTGATTAACTAATCAAATATAATGTTAGACTCAACCCCTAAAAATATGTTTTTGGAGTTATATATTGTAATTTGATAGGTTTATTAGTCTCTCTTTATGGTATATGTATATATATATATATATATATATATATATATATATATATATATATATATCCCACTAATATCAATTGTATAATCATCATGCATATTCCTTTTTCAATTATAGGCATTCATAAATACTTTGACAAGCTTGGGGTAATCCAATGATTCCTTCCTAAAATGACTTATTGCATTTATTCTTTTAATTATATTCTTAAAAAATCTAATGATTTAAAATGGATTTATCCTTATCGTAATTAATTTGATAACATGAAATAATCATTGATCCATCTACCCACCATATTTACACCTACTAATGATTGTCCTTTAATTTTATAAACTTCTTTTACACTCGTATTAGTTGGGGAAATACTTGCCTAATAATATGATACCATAAAAAAGTATGTTATATACTATATTATTCAAGGCCTCATCAATTATAAAAAAAAATTATACCATAGTTGAATGTGATGTCCTTGCTATCTATTTTGTAGCTAAAAGGCTTTATCACTACATGTTCTATGAAACAACTTATGTCATAGTTCATTACAACCCAATTTGTCACGTATTTTTCAAATCCTTTTTTATTGGAGATAGAATCAAAAATTGGATGGTTATTTTAATTAAATTTTATGTCTACATGAACACACAATTTTTTTCAAAGGATAAGTCATTACCAACCAACTCATAGTGGCACCCATACCTAGTACTAATAATCCTCAAGATAGTCTCCTTGATGATAAGGTTCATTTTAGTGGAACATATAAAAAATCCATGGAGTTCCCAAGGTCAATCAATTTAAAATCCATATCATTACATAGGTGAATCATGTGATACCATGTAGTGAATCACACAAGGCCTATTAGGTTTCTCTGACATTCATAGATGAATAACGACATGGTGTAGGAGAATGTTAGCATATCGTAGGTAAAGTAGAATGAAAAAATGACATATAAAAATGATGGTGACATGTAGTTGAACATATTTATGATTTAGGTGAGCACTAATAAATGATAGATGATCATCAACATGATGTGGGTGGATAGTAGACATATGCAGATAGATGCTAGTGACATTCTAATGGATGTTGAATGTCAATTCATGGTGCTGGTGCCCATCCACTTCATGCATTGGAATTCATCCACATCATGAATTTTCATTCATATATATGGTGTTGGTGCTCACCCACATCATGGTGGTGAATATTAGTATGGTAAAGGTGACCAACAATACTATGTCAAAAATGCCAATGTTATGTGCTTGTTAGATGGCTTTATGAATATTAAATGTTAAGGGAATAGTATTTATATTGTCTCTAGATAATGAGAAGGTTACTAGGGATGCATGTGGGATTATTATTTACCATATTTGTGTGTGGGAGTATATGCTACCTAATGAAAAGTAAAGAAGAAGTTGGTGTCTGCTTGTAGAATGCAAGCATCCACCCATAAACTATCAGTGTCTACCTGTAGACTATCAACATCTACCCACCGGCTATTGGTGGATGTTAGTAGGCTACCTATAGGTATATAATGATATATTGCCTAAAATAAAATACCAATAGACTATTAACATCTACCCATAGGTAGACTAATAGCATCTAAATAGAGGCAACTTATCAACATCTACTTATAGACTACTAGTGTCCTACCTATAGGCATCCTACTGGTGTCTGCCCATAGACAGTCTATCAGCATCCACCCATAGCCTATCGAAACCTATCCCTAGGTAGCCTATATGCACCCACCCAAAACTTGTTATAAACTATTAATTCTTGAAGCCGTCTTGGGACCTAAAATATAAACCACCAAAAAAATTCCTAAAGTTGCTCAATGGTATATGTCAAATTCCTCAAGATTAACTTTTGAGGTATTAGGGAATCATATTTATATGAGGAAATATATATTAAAATGTAGGTGAGCCTCTCCTCAAAATTAACTTTGACCCTAAAAATTTAAGTGATCCCATCCTATCAGCCACTCCACAAAAATCATCAAATCTTGACTTCAAAAAGTGGAATATTTGTAGATTAACTAATATTTTCCACTTAAAACACCCTATATGATGATAACATCCTATATATTAAAGGTGTCACTCAAGCCATATCTCTTAAATATTACTTTTATAACTTCACATCTGATTTAGAAGTAATGAATAAAGAAAATTCCTACATCCTTACTAATACTACTAAATCTAAAGTACTTATACTTCTAAAAAATAATGTTTATTTACATGAAGATACCTAGATCCTTCATTTTTATGATTCCAAATGTCTCCAAGGAGTTGGAACAGGTTATATTCTCACTATTCCTCATGGTAAAATTATCCCTTTAAAATTATATATTACCTTTAATGTAACTAATAACATCAAATAATACGAATCATTAATCTTAGGCATGAAAGCATCACTTGACATAGATATTACTTATCTACAAGTTTTGGGTGACTCCTAACTCTCTTGCTTATTCAACATCCTTGTTTCATCTACACCAAGTTCTTGATGAATCTCAATTTCTTATTAAAATAAGAAAATACTCATATTGTATACAATAACAAGATCCACTTATCTATCATATTTATGTTATCATCATTTGATGGAACCCATGGTATAAATACATTATCCAATTTTTCAAACATAAAACTTATCTTTCAAATATAGATTCTTGAGAAAAAACTATAAGTTGCAAAGAAGCCTTCAAATATGACTTTCAATATAGCACGATTTATTATTCATATGTTGAAGGTACCCTAGTCTATTATGTAATGAAATAATAGATCCCTCTTGTCCTTGAATAATCACATGGGGAATTTGTAGTGGTCACTATAATAGGCATGCTATAGTATAAAAGTGCTTACGTATGGGATTCTTTTAACCTACTCTAAAAAATGATGTTAGTGCATTCAGTAAAAAGTGTAGTCCTTACCAATTCCATGCTAATCTATCCACTCACCACTAAGTGAACAAAAAACTATAGAATCTCCCTCACTATTTTATATTTCAAGATTAGATCTCATTGTAAAGCTACCTCAATCAAAGGATGTGCATGTTTTTATCATTAAGACTACTGAGTATTTTACCAAATGGGTAGAATCCATTAGTTTTCTCAAAATAACAAGAACTAATATTTCCATGTTTATCCTTGACCAAATAATTTTTCCTCTTGGAGTTCCCCATACTAACATCTATCATAATGGTGGTAATTTCATGAACAAGGATGTGATGCAATTATGCGCTAAATTATAAATATCACACAAATTTTTGACACGATATCATCCATAGTGCAATGGCCAAGCTAAGGCCAAAAATAAAATTATTAATAAAATCCTTCAAAATACCATCCATAAAATTTGAATTGATTGACATCTTCATTTGTATTATGAAATTTGGACCTATCATACTAGCATTTATACTACCATTGGGGCAACACCATTCTTTTTATTTTATGGTTTTGAGTCTTTCCTACCATTAAAAGTTAAGCATCCCTCCCTATGTTTATCTCTTCATGGTATCATTCTTGATGAGGAAGTATGTGAATCTCACCTTCAAGCTCTCAATTATTGATGAAAAAAGTCTAACTGCTCTATAACATAATCCCTAATACAAGGCTCGTATCGCCAAGTAACATAACAAAAAAGTTAAATTTTAAACTTTTAATGTTGGTGATCTAGTCCTTAAATTAAACTATACTCATGATTAACAATTCAAATAAATTCAAAAATGGTCGGACCCTTATTTAGTGAAAGTTATTCTTGGTCTTAGCACCTATCATGTCCAAACTAATGGAGGCCACATTTTTAAAGAGCCCACTAATACACAATTTTTGAAACTAATTTTGCTTAGATCTTTTAACTATTATCAAAATTCTGTATATTATCCTACTAATACTATTTTTTTAGGATTTATACAGGGATCCCACTATAGTAAGTTATCTTTCCTCAAACATTAGTTCTTTGTCTTCATCATTTGGTTTCTCTTTCTCATGATTTGTATTGTAAAACCTCATATAGGACTTGGTATTTCTAGTGAATTACTTTCATTTTTATTCTCTCCAATACATTGTTACACCCACTTCGGTTTTTATTTTGTGAGTTGAAATATAAAACCATGTATAGGACCATTACCTCCTCACAAATACCATTTTTACCACTTTGTTTTCACATTATTTTCATTCTCTTTTGTGAATTAATGTGTTAGACAATGGATAAGAAGTAGGCCCTCCTCACAAATACCATTTTTTTCTTTTATTTCAGCCTCTTATGTTTCTTTTTAATGCATTTTAGTGTAATACCATGGATATGACTAAGATCTCCTTATAAATTTCCCATTTTATTTCAAAGCACCTTTTGTTATACCAAGTGTTCTTTTTCTAGGATGTTAAGAAATGGTTACAAAATTGTGATCCCTTGTTCTCAACTTTGGTTTTTGTTTCTTGTTTAGATAAATTTCTTACAACAAACTATATTATCATGTGTCCCTATACTTACAACATTATTATGATAATTAATCTTACTTCCCTATCATTGTATCCCTTTCACCTTTGTCACATGTTTTTTTTGATTTCATGTAGCTTATATTGTTTCATGTTTCATTCCACTTCATTTCCTTTCCTTTCATTCTACTTTGGATAAAACATATTTGAATTCAAGATAACACTTATATTTCACATGAATTAATAAGACTCTTAGACACCATGCTCTCTAATTTATCTTTCTTATAAACCAAGTCACATGTTTTCAAATGATAGTCATATTTAGCACCCATGTTTTGGTTCTCCAAGTCCATATAGAGGAAGAATAGAATAAAACATAAAATGTTAAAATCCAAATCATTTAAAAAAAAGGTAATGATAAAAATGAACATAAAAATTCAAAATTCAAATCCTATCTCCAATCGAATCTTAAACTCTACAGTTTGCCTTGTGATAGAGTTGAGGTCCATTGGGGTCTGGTAGACCAGTAGATTGGGATAAGATAATTAAAAAATAATCTATGGTGCTACCTACTTTCTCATACAAGTAACCAATATTCATTGTAGATTGATGAATATGTAAGAGGTCTAGAGGAATGGGAAACACATTGTGAGAAAGAAGATCAATTTTAATTTTCCTACATATATCCATCATCAAATGATATTCATAATTCATTCTACGGGCTAGGATTAGTGAAATTAGGGTAAATTCTTTAGAGTCCTTAATATCGTAAGTCCTCTTATTTTTACAAACACATATTATAAAATGTAATTCCAATTTTTGACAAAGTTGTGTGACTCCAAAGTTGTAAAATTTCCAACTAAAAATTACAAATTAGGGTTTTTGAAAAAAAGTAACTTAACTTATTAGTTATCTTTTGTTTAAGAGATTGAGTTTCACTTTAGCACCCTCTATTGCATGAAGATGAAGTTGAACCTAAACTAGAGAAGGAGGGCATTACATGAAGATTTTAAAGTTTTATCCATGCCTCAAATAACTTAAGATCATGCCCATCTCTTGCATATTCTTTTTTCAACTTGTTCACCATGCAAAGGATGCCATTGCAATTGTAGATCATGCCTCTTTTTATGATGTTTCCAAATTTGCATGTTATTCCACTAGGAATTGGATTTCAATGTTAACTACATCTCTTTTATGAGATATTTTGTATAAATATGGGAAATATGGCATATCCCATTATCTTTTTACTGCTATAAATATTATTTTGAACTTTTAATAACTCTTCTACATGTTGCATCCTGGAAAATGAGAATAAATTGAACATTCGCCTTTCTTGTCTAAAAAATATCTATGTATGTAAGGTTATTTGAATATTTATGGATGTTTTAATTCTTATCTCAGTCACAAAATTTTATTTGTGATATTTTATACCCTTTTGGATGATTATTTGATTAAAAAAATAAGTAATCTTGTCCCTTGTATGAAAAATACTAATTATTACCATTGATTTCACATTTTCATGAGTTTATGCTCCTAAAAATTTCAATATATTTTTCATTATATTATGTTAATTTAAGAAATTAATAAAATCCACTACTAAATATTTGGTGCAATCAGTATTTTTAGTTTTACAATTTAATTTTAAAAAACTATTTTCCTAGTCAAACCCTAGTTCAGGATCAAATATCACTAAAGAAGTAGAATTTCTATATAAGCTAGTAATTTATCAATTGAAATGAATTTATTGAAAGGAATATTACCCTCTATGGAGGTTCATCTCACTTCACCAAGGTCATATAGCTTATATTTGATCACAATATATCATTATATTTTTTGCACAATGAGCTAAAACATCAAGAACATGTGAAAAATCTATGTGATAATAGTTTTTATCACACTTAGTAGGACCCAAAAATTATAAAGAGATTATTTTCATTCTTACCAAGAATTTTATGATGCTCGTACACATTTCAAAATCACTTGGTGATGCCACTAACTTATGAATTCAATAATTCAAGGTTTACATAAGCCAAGCAAACAAACATGATCATCTATTAAAGGTAAGAGAGATGGTTTTTTAGAATTATCATTTCCATCTAAAAAAAGATCAAAATAAGTTTTACCTTAGTGTAGAGTATATCTTATAAATTTATTTTCATCTCCTAAAAGTATTCCCATCAATTTTATCCATCCGATGTTATCTAAAAATTTAAATTTTGTAGCTTGCAATGGAGGTAGCCCACTCGAGTTGGCCTAGTATGATGATATACCTACCTAATATTTAAATATCCTTATGTATTTTACTAGTGAAACTTCCACCACTCCTATGGAAAATATTCAAGTTATTTCTAATCTTTGTTTAGTCTAGAACAAGATACTTGACAATGTTATAATCATACTTATAGTCTCCTCTTTCAAAGGTAAAGCATTACAGTGGTATAAAAGTCTTCTTCCTAATTACATTAAAGTTTGGGATGATTTAATAATTACATTATGTACTTAATTTGAAGATAAAAGTGACCACCTTTCCCTATTTGAACAATTAACTACTATTAAAAGGGCTCTTCATGAGCATATGATTGACTTTAATTTTTATTTTCAAAAGATGTAGAATAGAATTCCAGTATTGGTCAAGCCGATTCCAAATAATTCTTTCTTATATTACTTAATATCCTTGAATAGTGATATAACTATTATTATTTAGTCAATGGGTGGCACCACACTTCCCAATGCCTATAAAATTACAATAAGGGCAAAAAATTGGTTAATAGAAGCAAGAAAAATTGCCTCAAGGCCACTAATGCCTTTATTTCTAGAAATACCTCCTAAAAAACCTATATTTTCTATAATTCCCACCATGATCAAAGAACCATATTTAAATCTCTCTTTTTTAGATTATTTATATGAGGTTAAGTCACTACTTAAGATTTTTGGCAATGAGTTAGTAGCAATGAAGAGATAACAATCCTAAAACTACAAGCCTTATTAGTAAGCTAACCCAACATAACAACCCAATAAGTAACTATACCAAGGAAATTCACATCCCAAAGGTCAAAATATACAAGTAAAACCTCCAAACATCTATGTTTTACCTGCACTAGGTGTTACAAAAGCTATTTACCTATTTAGAATAACCTAGTTTAGGAGTACTAATGGTGTTATTCTTGTGCTCAACCAATTAATCATAATACTTATCCTAATGGTGTCATTAGTCAATCCTTGATGGTTTATGGTGTAGGATTGGATTAAAAAGTTGGTTAGTCAAACATTATTCATGTAAATATAAAGAATGGATAAAGAACTTAACAAAATAGGCAAACCTATACTAACATGGTTTGCAAAAGATAATGAAGAACAATTAAAAGAAATAAAATTATAATGACCTTCCCAATTTATTCCAACATCCAAGATTGGCTTCAATTGTGTTTTTCCCCTTGATCTAGTGTTTTTCTCTTTGTCAACAATGGATACAATGTTCTTCCATCATATCAAGATCATTATGCATAACCTAGGCTCATGATATGAAATCACTATTATGCCTATCAAATGAATCTAACTTATTTAAAATAATTCATTTATCAAAAAACAAATTAATTATGGAGATAATATTTTGTTATAAGTTTACATAATTTAATCTTTAAAATTATGTTTTATGCCCTTCTATTTATATATTTTTCAAATGGGTCAGGATCAGCCATGACCATGCATATGAATATTGAGATGTGTGACTATGAATTAATATAATATTTCATAATAAATCCATAAATATCCTCATAAATTCATGGGAGGAAGAGATATTAATTAGGCATGGGTATCCATAATCCTGATAGTTATTGCATTTATGGCTTGAGGATGCCACCCTATAGATCATGTCAGTAGGGGATGTAGATATTGAGAATCAATTTACAGTAATGAAATAACCAATATTTCCATGGAAAATCCACTGAATATCTTGATTTGAATAAATTTTCTTAAATAAGATTAATCAATTTTAGTATAATTCTCTAGAAATTGGTGCACAATTAATAAAAATGGTCAAAAAATTGTATTATTGGGCTATAATTTTACTTGTGAGGAATTAGAAGGTGATTTTAGATGCATATGGACCTTTATCCTATTTAATATGTTCTTGATATAAAATAACAAATGTACATGATGTGTACTAATTAATTAGAAGAAAAGAGTGATCTAGAGTGCAAAAAGGTGAAATCATCACTTTGACTCAAAATGAATTGATCAAAGTTAGGAATCACATAAAATGAATTATCCCATTTAGGGATACATTAGCCTAAATCGACACTTGTATATGACAAGCTCAAACCATTTAGTGTATTTTTAGTGATTTTGGCCTAAATTATGTATTTAAGTGCAAATTGAGTAAAATTGACAATTTCAACACATAGCATTAGGAATTGGATGTCTACATTTTCCCCATATTTGAGAAGGAATAGTGAGACATTAAAGTGAAGAAAATATTTTCAAAGAAAAGAGTTGTCAAGAAGAAATTTTGGAATGACCCATGATGCCCCCTCAAGAGGACATACTAGGATGAAAGAGAAGGATGAACTCTTGAAAAGAGTGAGAAAGTGAGAGATTAACCAATGGAATAGATCACATCCAGATGAGCTAATGCTTACATGCACAGTTTCCATCAATGATCAAAATATAATTAGAGTTATAATAAGCACCAATATATGTGGAATGGGATGGATTCAATCTAAACATATATGTGATGAACATTAGACACACCCAATTTTATAGTACAAGCTACATGCTTATAGCATTGATCAATCTTGAGACACGTTTCACACTAAAACATTGCCATCATGGGAAAAAGTGTGGAGAACATGTAATTAGAAGAACATGAGAATCATGGTATCCAAAGAGATGATAATAAGAAGTGCCTCAATACAGTAGATTTGATCATGAATAGATAGTTGTGCCCCAAAAGAACTAATTTTGATCATTGATAAATAATAATCAATGGTATTTCCATTATAGGGCTAATTTAGATTTAGGACTTGGTTCAAATGTTATACCATAGCATGGGAAAATTGGCAAGAAATTAGGTCAAAAATATATCCTAAAACATAGATTAAAGTGAGTGGGTACAAATGTGGATGTGATGGTGTAATGGTTATGAAAGCCCCAAAAATCAAGCATATAAGGATGCATAAAATGATGAAAGAGATGAAAATACGAATAAAGATAGCTGAGCTGACCTCAATAGATGTTAGGCATTGCCTACATAGTCCAAATGGAAATCAAGCCAATGTATCTCACCCAAAATTTGGAGAAAATGGAATGAGGGATGGTAAAATTTTTCCAAAGATTAGATTAGA
Organism: Torreya grandis; assembly: GCA_037957365.1. Lineage (NCBI taxonomy): Eukaryota > Viridiplantae > Streptophyta > Pinopsida > Cupressales > Taxaceae > Torreya > Torreya grandis. Next base: position 595,130 of record JARHVA010005088.1, read on the forward strand.
CTCATAATGTATGGTAAGAGATGTACATCTAATCATAGATTCATGTGTTAAACCTATTGAGCCTAATTTATGTATAGTGATGTTCAGATTTGTTCCTCAAAGCTATGTTGATGTTAATAAATGAATCTAGAGCATAAATTTCTTGTTATAGTAAAATAAATTAGGCATTACAAGTATAAATAACTCATAATGACATTTAATTTCAATTATGTAGAACCGATTCAAATATGAATACTTAGAACTAAAGATAATGGTAAAATAATGAACAAAATCAAAGCTACAAGTATTTACATTTAAATAAAAAGAAAAGACAAAGAAAAAGATAAACATAAATGAACCTTACTTAAATCAAGATATGAAAAACCAATATTTAAATAGAAACAAGAACAACATAATAACATGAGATCAAGATATAAAGAATCAAGATCTACTTGGACCATTAAGATGTTCTTGAAAACAAAAGATAAGAGTAAAATAAAATAGGAAAACAAAAGACCAAACAACACCAACAATAATCCAATAAACAAAATGTTTATGGATTTTGAAAATTTTAGGAATGTTTTTGGAATTTTATAAGTATCTCAGCTTGATTGAGAATTAAAAGACACATAATGGTCCAGCTCATGAAATGATGAAAATGTGCCAACTTAAAATGCTCATAAGATGGTGAGAGCATATGAAAATGGGGGACTGAGTTGAAATCAAAATGAATCAAGCACAACCCACATAATCCCATTAGGACCTCAAGTCACATTAGTTCTTCCAACACAAAATGTGATGAAAAATTGACCAGGTCACATCAAGTTTTAAAATAAAGGAAAATAGCAAGGAAATAGTAATAGTAATGACCAAATGATGCAATAATGCATGATAAAAAGGATTTGAACCTAATCTTCCCATAGGTGGTTATGATTAGGAAATAATGTCATAATACTAATTTTCCCAAAGTTATTTATAATTAGGGGTACCAAATACAATACTAATTTGCCCATAGGTAGTTATAATTAGAAATACTAGATAATATGATAGATGAAATATAACTTTTTAGATCAAATGTCACACTAATTCCATATATTTTCATTTAATAAAGCATTCTAAAACTATTTAAACTAGATAAAAATCCTCTTGTGAAAATTGTAAGATGAACCAAAGGAACTAAGATAAAAAAGGGGCAAGAAGGATAGATAAAAATAAACTTTGGTCAATAGTAATGGAAGGTATAATATAAATGATCAGAAGACAATTGGCTATAATTATAAAAAAAAGTTTCACCCAAGTGATTATTATCTAAGTATGGTCACAAAATTTTGATAACATGGGCTCATGTTACTTACAAAATGATGAGAGTGTTCAAACTTAACAATTACTCACAAAATGGTGAGATCATGGAAAAGGTGATCAATCTAACCTCAATAGAAATTAAGTATTGCATACATATTCCTAAAATACCTCAATTTAATGTAGTTAAAATAGCATGGTAAACAAAAGACAATGGAATAACACTACCTATAATGAAATGGTCTATAAGGTTACCCCTAAGAGACAAGGCATGGTAATGGCAAATGATAAATGCAAAATGAAAAATCATTCTCCTATTATTGCTAATATGGAAATGTTTGTCCTATTCAACATATGAGGCAACCAAACTTAATGATCATGAAAATTACTACCCAACACCCTTTCAAAAAAAATTCTCTATCAAGAACTTGTTGCCAATCTGGATCTCAATAATGTGTTCATGATCTTCATTGGTCATTGATAGATATCCTTCTAACCTCTACAAGGAAAAGTGATTTTAGTGATGGTAAAAAATGTTAAGGATAGGATAAATGATATAAGTGTGTAATGATTAAGTGGATGATAATAGAGTGTATAATAAATGGGTAACAAATGAAGATCAGGAGTTTTAGTCACATACAATATTTTCAATTTTGGATTCAACATAGTATTGGTTGTGGTAGGGATAAAGACCTCTGAATATTATCTTAATAAGACCCCTATATTTTTCTATTATTTTATATTGAGAGTATATACCATTTGATTATGTTGTAGACTGGAAGTTATAATGATTTTTTATTTAATAACATCTTCATCAAGTAGTGAAGAACTTTTGTGCTAAATTTTTGGTGCCTTGACAAGGTTTTCATTGATTAATTTATCCTAATTATCCCATAGTTCCTCTAAGAAGGTTTCATGAAGAGATGTTAACATTTTACTTTGATTATCTTTGAGCACCTTTGAAAATGTTTGACTAAAAGGTGATAAGTTTGAAATTTTATCATCTCCTAACACCTTCAAAAAAAATTAACTATAATATTTTTCTTCTTTTGCATGAATTTGGTCTTGGACCCCCTGGTATTATGCACCTATTATGTCACCATGGATGAAATTCAATAAAGTGTGATTCTATCAATCCCAATCAATGCTTGTGGGAGGTGAAATGTCAATATAATGGTTATGTTAGATGGGGGTAATGGAATGATGAGAGTTAGCACAATCACTATAGAAGAGACTAGGATAACCTATATCTATGTTGAAGTAATCATCCTCAAATATTGTAGAAGGATCAAAAATATATTCAAATTAATTCATGAGGTAATTGTAACCAATGTTGTAACAACCATGACTATACTTTGATTCTGAAGTTGAGTCAAAATCAAGGGACTCTAAATATGATATCAATTTTGATCATGATTCTTCTTTTGATGCTAAATCTGATGTTAGTTCAAAAAATTAACTTGAATCTAATATTTTTTATTCATCTGATGTTTTATTGAATGCTTGGTATTGAATAATAAATTCCCTCTGATGGCATATTGGGATCTATAAAAAGTGATTTATTTGGGAAGGGTTCAATATAGACTGGATTATCTAAGTGAATCCCCTCAAAGAGAGGGTACCACTTGATGTATGTCTTGATAGAATATTTTATATCAAAAGAGACTCCTTAATGAGTGGAAAAATATTAAGAGACAACTCTAAAGAGACTAGTTTGTCAAGGAGACGAAGCTCTAAAAAATAGGTAAAAAAAGAATAGGTGATTCATCATAGGTTAACTTGTCATAAATTGGTGATTTAACAATAACATCATGATATTTGTTTACAATTTCTTGCAAAATATCAACCTTGAACACATTTTGGTCCTTATAAGATGGCTCTTAGAGAGGTACTGGTTTTTGTTGAGGCTCATAGATCGGCATATAATTTATAAACTGGGGAACCATGTTATGCAGTTTAATAATGAGATCTCATAAAATTAGACTACTAGAGAAGGGATCAACAAAATTAGGTTCATCAAATGTAATTTATTCAACAATAGGGTCACTAAATACCAGTGATGGGCCTAGAATGATAATGACTAGATGCTATGTAGTTTGGTTATTCAAACAAACCAAAGGATGAGGTCTTAAAATGGTAACCTTCACACACTATGGAGTTTCATTTCTCATAATATTTTAGGGATAATAGTGTAAAATTGTAATTTTCACACGTTATAGAGCTCTATCACTCTTACAAGCCTAAGGGAGATAACCTAAAATGGTAACCTTCGAGCGTGGTGCACAAATTGAAGGAGGATATACCAAAATAGTAACCTTTGAGCATGGTGTGAAAATCAAAGGGGAAGGATGGGGATGACACAAAAAATCATCATGGATTATATTGTTTTTCAACAAATAGGCTAAAAAATGGTGACATCTTCAAACAAGATGGAGTGTTCATGTCTTCCATAAATATTCTCTACCTTTTAACTAAGGCCATAAGAGACCTTGTTACAAGTATACCCTATCATTATTAATAAAAAGGTTGCTCTCTTTGTTTGACTATATTTGGAAAATGTTTGGAAACATTTTAAATAAGGTATGTGTTTTTATCTTTTCTAAAACTATTGATTAAGGTACTAAAGATACTATAGAATGGAGGGTGGTGTAGTACCACACACAATTAGAAGAATGTTGTTCATGAATTTACTCAACCCTAGGGTAAAGTTGAAATCATATGAATCATAAGAGGGTATGATAACTTAAAAATCTAAAGTGCAAATTAGTACACCAAAGCCTAGATTTAGAGATGCATGAATACCATAAAATCTAGTTCAACTTTGCTGAGTTGCTACTAGAAAAATACAAGAAAACACTTCAAATTAGAATGGATATAATATAAACTATGAAAATCAAGATGTGGAAACATGAAATAATTACTATGTATAAAACTAGAACCAAATGGGTAGCACAACATTTCCACATGGTAATAAGAATGGTAGTATAAAATGTTGTTCTAGAAATTAGAGTGAAAATAATGTAAAATATGACCTAAGTTCACAAAAGATGAAAATAAATGACCTTCAATCCAAATGATAAATTGAACTTGAGTTCTCTCAAGTCAAGTGAAAATGGTCAACCCACTTAACACATCAACCTTATCAACTTAGAAAAGTATAATTTCAAATTTAAACTATCAATGAAGGACTTAAAGATAATTTGGAAATTGGTCTAGAATCAAATGGACATCATTATTATGCCAATTTGATCATATGACACAATTTTTAAGATGATAAATTTGAACAAAGAAAATATTAATTTTTACTTGTATAATGTAACACCTCCTTGTTCAAGAAATATGTGGACAATGTGTTGGGTTATTGATGTGTGTTCACAAGAAAGTTTTGACTCAAATCAATGACCAAGTAATCTAAGACCAAAAGATAAATAAAACTAAATAATCATCCTAATCCATAAATTTACAAGGTTGCTTTATATTATTGAAGTCTATCTTTATATGTGTACTTGAAAGGAAATTAAGTGTTCATCCAAAATAAAAGAACATTATATGTTAGGGTGTTTTACACCTTCCACTTCTTCCAAATGAAAATACAGTGATATGGACCTTCGGGTTACTCACCTTTTATCAACTATAATCTAAAACAAGTGGTCTTATCTAAAACATACAAATTTATAACCATCTAGATTGATCCCATGTGTAAAAAATTTCATGTTTACACACAAGAGAAGTAGCACATCAATTGGATCTATGTCAAATATCTTGTTATGAAAATGTCTTGTCTTTTTCATAGCCACTACATCCATTAATTAATCAATTTAGTGTGATGTCCTAAATGATCATACATTATGATATAGCTTGATAATAATGGAGATGGTTTTACCACTCAAACCACCATCCCAATAGGGTGATCCCAATTTTTATACCCCCCATGGAGAGGGGTTGAAAATGATGATGGGAGATGAAGCCCCAAGTCAAAACTATCTAAAGAACTCATGGGGGTAATGGCATCCTCCTTACAAGATAAAATGCATGAAATAAAATCTAAGTAAAAAGGATTTATATGTTTATTTTAGATCACCCAAACCATGCATGTTTTGGGGAGATCCTAGATAAATTCATATTTACACCTTGGACAAAGGTACAATTTGTATTGAAAATGGAACTTTTGATCACCCAAGTTCCCTATAGGGGATGAGGGGAGAGCATACACACACAAATTCCTTTCTTTTCAAATAATTTAACAAAATAAATGATAAATGACATATAAAACAAAACTTTTAAGTGAGTTTGGTTTTAATCACTAAATTGAAGTGTTTGGTGATGTTTTTTGGCCCCTTGGTCTTAAGTTGCAAAATCTTTTGAAAAATGATGACTAAACATTAAAAAAAACCAAGTAATTTTTACTTTTAAATGAAATGTAAAGTTTCCTAATTCTTTTTAAGCATCAAAAGAAGGTTAAAAAGACTTAATTAAGATAAAATTAATCAATTTCCATGTTGATCCTATGTAAAAATTTAGATGGTATTGTTTAGCTTTGAGTTACTTTCACTTTTGAAATAAGAAAGTTTGGTTTTATTTCTTTTGGGTCTATGTCTTTTTTTTTTTTTTTTTAAACACAAAGACCGATGTTGGTCACTATTGATTGGTGCCAATTCATACACAACCATCACCAATTGAAATCCAATTGTTGCCAGTTGAAAATAATCATCAATGATTACCTGAAAACCCGAAGGCCAAAATGTTATGCTTGAAAATGTTTGTTAGGATAAAATATCCATAAGATAAGTTTATGGATCAATACTATGTTCAGAATAGAGACTTAAAAAACTCAAATCATTAGAAACAAACTTTAATAAAAGCTCAAATGCAAATTTTTAATGTATTTTCCCCTATAACCTAATCGATTATTGTTAGACCTAACCATCACCAGTCACTAAGAATCATCATTTGTCACTATGTAACCTATGTGCACACAAAAAATCTTAGATAAATAAAAAAATGGGATAAAAAATGATGTTTAAGGGCTTTTTAATTATTAAAATGAAAATGTAAAATTTACATAATGTCTTCCTTGATTCAATGGACTCTATGGTCCCACCAGGTGTGCCAAGATGTAGGATTGGATTACAAAGAACGTTATTCAAACATTAGTCATGTAAACACAAATAATGCATATAGAACTTAATAATGTAGGCAAACCTATTCCAATGGGGTTTGAAAATTATAATTAAGAACAATTGAAATAAAGAAAATACCAATTACCTTCCCAAGTGATTCCACCATCCAAGAGTTGATCCAAACATGTGTTTCCCATTGATCTAGTGTTCTTATCTTTGTCAACAATGGATGTCAAACTCCTCCATCATCTCAATATCACTATTCATAACCTAGGATCATGATATGAAATCACTACTATGCCTATCAAATAATGATAACTTATTACAAATAAAACATTTATCAAAACATAAATGACTTGTGGAGATAACCCTGCATTATAAATTTACATAATTTAAGACTAAAAATGATGTTATATGCCTTCCTATTTATAAATTTTTCAAATGGGTCAAGATAAACCATGTCATTCTATATCAAGATTAAGATATGTGGCCATGAATTAATCTAATACTGCATAATAAATCCATAAATATCCTCACAAATATTTGGGAGGAAGAGGCATAAATTAGGCATGGGTGTCCATAATCTTGATATATGTTGCATTTATGGCTTGAGGATGCCACCCCATAGATCATGTCATTAGGTGATACAGATATTGAGAATCAATTTTCAATTATTAAATAATCAATAACCTCCATGCAAAATCCACGTAAGATCTTGATTTAAATTACTTATCTTAAATAAGATTAATCAATGCTAGTGTAATTCCTTGGAAATTGATGTAAAATTAATCAAAATGGTAAAAAACTCACATTACTAGGTCATAATTTGACTCATGATAAATTGGAAGGTGATGTTAGATGCATAAGGACCTTTATCCGATTTAGGATGTTTTTGACACAAAATAACAAAGGTACACGATGTATACTAATGAATTAGAAGAAAAGAGTGATCTAGAGTGCAAAAAGGCAAAAATATCATTTTGACTCAAAATGAGTTAATCAATGTTAAGAATCACATAAAATGTATTTCCAGATTTAGGGGTACTTTAGCCTATATCAGCACTTGTATATGATAGGCTTAAACCATTTAGCGTGTTTTAAGTGATTTTGTCCTAAATTGGATATTTGAGTGAAAATCGAATAAGATTGACAATTAAAACACAAATATTGTTAGGAATTGGATGTCTACATAAGGCATATAAAATACACAAATAAAGGAAGAAAATTCCACTTCCCAATAAGAAGATATATAAGAACCTACTTAGGGTGATACTAGTCTTCTAAACTAGCAAGAGGAATTTTATGGCATAAATCAGGAGGAACTATTCAATGGTATATGTCTAATGACAGCCAATACATGTTCAAATAAAATATAAATAAAAAGTGATCAACCTCCCAAGTTGGAATAAGCTACAAATTCCAAAGTTGTACAAGAACCAACAAAGAGAAACATAGTACAAAGTTCACCCTTTATGCCCACTGACCCTCCCAAAGCAAAAGTACCAAATCCAAATCTCATGGAGGAAGGCATAGCTCCCTCAAAGGCACCAACAAAGGTTGGTAATATTCCTTTTAACATTATAGAGTAGATGAAAAAGACTAATTTTAATGTCACTATGTGGGAAACACTATCCATTTGAGTATAAAGAGATTTATTATAGAAAGCTTTGAAAAACATCCAGATAATAGACAAGGTTCTAGCCAAGGGACCTAATGATTTAATTACTTTATGTAAACCACAAATTAAAACTAAAACAAGAAAAAATGTTAATCCTCCCCCTTTTATCTTTTACTCATAGTAGGGAAGCATCTCATTCATAATTACATGGTAGATTTAGGGGCTATCAATTATGTTATGCCCAAAACAATTAGTTGATACCCTTGGTATAAAATATAATTATATCAATAAAGGTGTGGTTCAATTGGATGGGACTACTATTCAAATACTATGATTAATAAAAGGTCTAAACCTCACTATTCATACCTACTCAAGCTTGCGAATTTCCCAAGATATCTCAGTTATAAATCTTCCCCCTTATTTTTCCATTCACTTTTCAACATACTTTACTATAAAAATGGGAGGGTATCTATCTGTGGATTGGTTTCACGTGTTGCTTAGGAAGAGATATGGAACGAGAGTAATAATAAAATATGAGACAATCACTAAAGATCATATTGAGCCATGCATTCCATCCCTATCAACATGAATTGTATACTGTAGGACCAAGAAGAGGAGATTGATCTCAAAGCTACAACACCTATAAAAGAGATTATAGACACTCATCTAGATAAATGGGGATCAACCTTCCAATTTTATCCTTTTAACTATATATAAGAAAAATACATGGGTACATATTGCATTCGTGAAAATGATGCAATCATCCTAAACCTAGAAAATAAATTGAAGATCTTTAAGGAATGAGGCAATCATTCATCAATGGTTCGAGAATCAAGAATGGTGTAGGTATAAGTATTGTCTTGATATATCCACAAAAGGAGAGGTATCCTTATTCTTTTAGAATTCGGTTTAACAACACAAAAATGTAGTTGAATATGAATCATTGATTCAAGGTCTAAAATTAGCCAAGGAGAGAGGGATAAAATCCCTACAAATATTTGGTGATAGTGAGTTTTTTGTTCAAAAAATAAGATCTAAGAACATAAATAAGAATAATTTTCAAAGATCTTACAAACATATAGTTTGGAACCTATTATAAGACTTCACTACTTTAAACATTCAAGTGATACTAATATCATAACATAAATATGTTGATGATATGGCCTTGGTAGGATCCCAATATAACCTACTTATAAAAATAAATAATAAAAACAACTAGCATGTAAGGTTGATAATAAGGCCGTCTGATTTTGATAATGTAACTAATTGGAAAGTCTTCAATAATTATTAGTAGATTATAAATTTTATGAGAGAAGAAGAATAATTATCTAATAGGACCTAGTCATAATTTCAAGATCAATATGGAGATCAAATCATCCAGTTAAAGACAAAAAAACTACCCATAGGTCTTCTTAATCTATAAAACATCTTCAATTTAGAGGATCAGTTGGAAGGTGAAAAGAAGAACATCACTATAGATGAATAAGATTGTGATCCAATTGTCATCTTGAAATGGAAATCATTGAAGATATGAAACGTATCCAATGATTATGAAAACTAATATTTTATTGAGTTGTGTCAAGATTTTGATGATAACATCACTTAGAGTTATCATGATATAAGGGGGTGTAACCTAGCTTATCCCAACATACAATATAGATTGATCTAAATATCAAGCCTATTAGACAAAAGTAGAGACCAATCAATCTAAGTATATAACCTTTAATGAAGAGTGAGCTATCAAAATTGATAGAGGATAACATCATATTTCCTATAAAGCACTCATCTTGGGTTCTTAATTTGGTTCCTGTAAGAAATAAAAATGGTGAAATCAAGTTTTGTGTAAATTTGAGGGTTATTAATAAAGAATCTCTAAAGTATCATTATCTTTTTCCACCCATGGATAAAATTCTACAAACTATATTAAGATTTGAAATATTTTCCCTTCTAGATGATTGTTTTGGATATAACCAAATCTTGGTACAAGAATCAAACTAGTTCAAGACTAATTTTACCATAAAATGGGGTACATATGCATATAAAAATATGCCATTTGGTCTGACTAATGCTGGTATAACATTCTAGAGAGCCATGGATATGGCTTTTAGTGGTTTGATAAATGAGATGATCCTAGTATACCTAGATGATATAACTATTTAATCAAAGCATGTTGATGCACACCTAGATCACCTTAGGAAATATTTTAAAAGGTGTAGACAATTTGGAGTTTAACTCAATCCAAATAAGTGTATTTTTTCAAATCATGAGGGTAAACTATGAGGACAAATTATTTCAAAAGAAGGTCTTACCATAGACCCAAAAAGAATAAGTGTTATATTTTTAATAGCACTTCGAAGCCATAAGAAGGGATTACATAGTTTACTCAAAAAAATCAACTTCATAAGAAGATTTGTTCCAAATTTTTACTCTATGTCCAAACCCCTTACTGCAATGCTCAAGAAGGGTACCATTTTCAGTTGGACACAAAAAGGAAAAAATAGTTTTGAAGCCATCAAGTAGGCTATTTCTTAGGGTCATACCCTAGTCAATCTAAATTTTAAAAAAGCTTTCATTCTGTAAAATTTTGGAGGGGAAGGAAACATCTCAACTATTCTAACTTATTAGAATAAAAAACAATTAGAATAGCCAATATCTTTATTTAGTCAATAATTGAAGGATTCTAAAGAAAATTACAATTTCATGGAGAAATAATTATATGATATGATTAAGGCTCTCAAAAATTATAGGCATATACTCTCCAATAATAAAATTCATCTAATGGTTAGTCACCAAAGTGTCAAAGAGTTCCTATTGAGTCAGGAGATAAATGAAAAAAGGACTAGGATGGATCACAAAGGTCATGGAATATGACATGGACATCAAAATAGAAAAACTAATAAGAGAGAATGGATTATGTGAACAACTAGATTATAATATCAAGAATGCTGAAGTAGTATCTAAAGTGGTATATTATCAAAGTGCATCTCAGCCAGCCAATCCACCTATTTTCAACAGTTAGATCTATGACATGACTATCTTCTTTTAGACTGGTGAGTACCGATATGACTTTGGAAATTCCAAGAAAAGTTATTTTAGATTCCAATCCATTAATTATGTTCTTTTGGATGAAATATTATTTAGAAAAGATATAAATGGAGTTATGTTAAGATTTATCAATCATGATCAAGTCCCAAATGTGCTCAAAGAATTTCACGATGGCCCATCAAGTGGGCATTTATCTACAAGAACCATGACCATAAAAATAATGACTGGGGGGTATTATTGGCCTAAAATATTAAAATATTCACAATAATGGGTAAAGAACTATGAGAATTGTACTTATTTCATAGGAAAATAAATATTAGTAACTTTCCCTCTTATACCAATTCAAGAAGACCAACCATTTGTTCAATAGGGACTAGATTTAATTCTTATGATCAATCCACCATTAAGTGTAGGAAATAAAAGGGTATTTATAGTAATGGACTATTTTAGAAGATGGACTAAATCAATTTCACTGAAAGATGCCATGGGGGCATCTATCTTGGAATTCATGGATGGTATCATCTTGAGGTTTAGTGTTCCTCACATCATTATATTAGATAATGCTAAAGATTTTGAGGGCACTTAAGTGAGTGAATGTTCTATAAATAAAAATTTATACATGAGTAATTATTCCAATTATTACCTTTAGGGTAATGTCTTGGCTGAGTCTACCAACAAGAACCTCATAAGAATTATCAAAAGAACAATGGAGGACAACCAAAGGACATGGCACACAAAAGCTGAATAAGCATTGTGGTTTGATATGACAACCCCTAAGAGATAAAGTAGAAACTCCCCATTTATATTGGCATATCGAAAGGAAGCCTAAGTCTCATTTTTAGTTTAGTTACCATCTTTAGAACTTAATCATCAATTGGCTTTGATTGATAATGATGAAATGACATTAAGATTAAAAGAATTCATGGAACTAGAAGAAATAAAGAACCAATCAATGAAAGTTCTAGAATCAAATTTGTCTTAAACAAAGTGGAATTTTGAGAAAAAAATCATTTGACATAAGCTTTAATGAATACTAGTTCTCAAATGGGATGTACACAAGGCTAAACTAGGAAAGCACACCAAGTTTGATGTAATATGGAGCAACCCATAGATTATAACTTAGTACAAAGGAACTAATGAATTCTAGCTATCCAAGATTGATGGATCATAACTTCCTATCCTAATTAATGGGATATACCTCAAAAATTGATTTCAAGATTGGAATTCATTCCAAAAATTGAAATTCTATATATATTAGGGTTAGTTATGTTTTTCAAAATAAGTGATTTCACACAAGTCAACTCATTAGGAGTTCTAGTTTCCTTTATTTGTTATGTTCTTATCTTTTTGTTCTTGTTTAGGAAAATCCCATTTTTTGTCTTCACAAGTTAAAGTGTGTTAAGCTTAAAAATTACTCCATGCCTAATGAACTAGAAGGCTACTATAAATAAAATGATTAACAAGTAATCACCTGATAGAGGTCATAAAAAATGTTGATATTTTTATCCCAAAAAATATGAAAATATAAATTACCCTAAGAGAAACCCATTATTTTTTTATAAAAAATGTCTTAAACTGACCTAAAACACCCATTTTCCTAAGCTTATGGAATCCGAAGATTGGACTAAAATTTGTAGTTCGCAAAATTAAAAATTCCTTCCCAAAATCCATATCCCACAATACATTAGCCAACATAATCTAAATATTGGACTAAAATTGGTAGTTTACAAAATTGGAATTTATTTACCAAACTTTAAATCCCATAATACATTAGCTAGTAGAAATTGGCAACATGCTTACAATTTAAAATTTGTAATATTATAAATTAAAAATAGAGTTCCACTTACCACTAACCAAGTACCCCAAAAAAACTAGAGCTTAGATTGTAAGTTGTAATTTTACAAATTGCAAATTACAATCAAAGTTCCACTTCCCATGAAACACTTGAACCAAAAACCAAAACTTGGGGAGTAATTTATAATTTTCAAAATTATAAATTACAATCTAGGTTCTACTTTCCATTGACCACCTTACCTATGGAATCTAGAACTCCAAGTCCAAATTATTCCCTGAGTTCCACCTTCCCATTTTCAATACTTCACCTAGCCCATAAAATCTGAAGGTTAATGTATAATTAGCAAATTTCAGAATTACAACATTTCTTTAAGACTTTGAATCTCTAGCAACAACCACCATTAGAGAATTTATTTCAAGGTTTTATATATAATTGAAATTAGGGTTTGTTAAAATCATTATTTAACTTGTTGATTACATTTTGGATCTCCCACCTTGAATTATGAAACTACATGCAAGCCGTGCCATGATACCACGTAGTCTTCATCATGCACTATGACCTCGAGCCTTGCCACTCTGTCATTAATTCCATACATGTTATTTACTTTGAAATCCTACTTTTTTTTAATCTATCATTTCCCACATCTCAAATCTTGATTGATTTATATTCATTCCTACAAATGTTGTGTGTAGATTTGATTATAAGATTAGGATTTCCTTGCATTGCATTAGCATCATTTAGTTTTGGGTTGAATTTATAGTGTTCTCATTTCACAAAGTTCCTAAGCATTTCCATTCACTAAAGACTGAGATTTTTTTCCCAAAAGTTGCATTCAAAACCTAGGATTTTTGTATACTAAAAATATTCCTAGCATATTCATATCTAGGTGAATATTCCTTATGAGATCATTCCATAGCCCCTATGTACTTTTGACCTACAATTTAAACCTCCCATCTCAGCTAGGGATTTATACCTTTAGTTATAACCCCACATTTCTATGGAGTTTTATAGTTCTTCAAACAACTCTAAGTTCCATCAATGCTTTCACCTACAAATTACACCTCCAATATTCACCATATATTTCAAACTACTTTTACAACTCCACATTCCCACAAAATTTTCACCTTCAAAAAATAACTTCAAGTTTCACTACATTTTACACCTACATTGAGCACCTACAAATCCTAGCAACTTTGTATTTGGTTTTGCCTTAGCATTCTATCTAGAATCCATATATGGGAAAGAGATTAATTTCAAGTCCCAAGGACCTAGTATCCATCTCAATCTAGAATCCAACATAACTAAGATTATAGATAAAAGCCTAGGTCACATTGACTTAGGTGAATTCTAGACCAAGATAAATGTTAAAAAACAAAAATAACTATATCTAGAGTATCTATGAGTCTAGGACCACCCCAATCAATAGGTTTCCTCTGACTATGCAAATCCTTGAGTTGGTGCTCATTATAGCATAACATTAAGATGTGGATAAGAGAGAGGTGATAAATGATAAAGGGGAAAGGATTCTAAATATGGACCTAAATTTAATTGACTATGTGTTTGTGATACTATAATTTGAGAGTTATCTAGATATAACTCTAGAATCATGAAGAAATTTCTACTAAGATAATAACATAAGATGTTAGAGAGTAATGAATAAGAAGTGCCTAAGAATCCCAAAGGTTACGTCCACCAAATTGCCTAAGGCATTAGAAAGGATTTATTTCAATGATGAGGTAGGATATATAATCATATTACTACATAGGATAACTAGTATCCCTAATGCAAAGAGCTTCTAGGATTCGATTATCAGTATATGAGTCATCCCCAAGAATATATAATACATCCACTAGGCATAACTCATCAGTAACTCCCTTTGCAAGTAGTTGATGGAGGTAAAAACCATAGGGAGATTCTATATGACCTCCTACCTAGTATATATATTGGAAAAAAGAAGAGCTTTACCAAGGCTCAACATAGTAGCTACTGAGGAAAATGAAGTGTTTAACTATTAGCCTAACCTCACTCTTGAGGAAATTAGGTAGCACTTTAGGATAGTCAATGATGCATTTATCTAGTAGATCATAGTAATGTTCAATAAGGAACAAGAGATGAAGATATTCTCTAATGCTTCCACTTTAGAGATTACCAATCAAGCTTCTTATTTCATCTAGTTCCTCACCTACTGATATATCAAGGTATACATTGGTTTCCCTTACACCCTTCTAAGATATGTGAGTGATAAATGGGATTTAATGGAGATAGTGAGATAACTTATTGAGACTCAATCTATTATCCTAAAAAAAAAATTGGAATTCATTTTACCATTAGTATAGGTAGGTACAAATGCCCCTCCTTCACAAAAGCTACATGTTTAAAAGTATAAATGAAGAAAATGACCTTGAGGGATTTGGATGCAAGACCATTCTATGCTGGTCATGTCAACATCACTAATACACTAGGAATTTACACATATTCCCATGTCCCCTATTTTGAATACTATTGGCAAGACTTGGATAATGAAGAGAAAGGGAGATTGAAGGAATATTCAAGAATTACCTTAGATTAAGTGAAAACTTTTGACATGGCACATGTCCTAAAGGACTTGGTATATAATGAGTCCCTAATAGACAAGGTTTTCCATGATAGTAAGATCCACTTATAACCCCTTCCAATAATAAGGTGGTATATGTGTGAGTCATTCTCTCTAATAGATAGAACTACCCATGTGATAAATCAAACTCTCAACTTGATCATTAATAAAGGGGTTTGATTGACTAAAGAGAAAGTAAGTATCAATGAACAGCTATTAAAACTTAAGGAAATAAATATACCACCATCAACAAAGGATTCTAGTAGAGTAGAAGAAGTAAAGAAACCAGATAGGCAAATAATTTCCCATAAAAGAAGGAAGAAATCAAATGAAAATAAGGGACAAACAAAAAAAGAAGGAACAAAAATAGATCAACCCATAATCATTTCATCAAAATATATAATTGTAGTTGGAGCTAGTAAAAATTCAATCCCCATCCCAAGTATAGTCATTACTCTCATCTCTATAATATATCCCCAACCTATTTATATCATTCCTATAGCTCTAACACCTCCTCTTCCTATCTCCACTCCTCCTTCACCTCATGTAACTCCACCCTCAATTCCCACAAGTTTCCCTATGTTAATAAGTCCATTACCCATAATTCAATTGAGTTAATTGGAAACTCAGGTCTCCCCTCAAGTGGATACTTATGTCTTCATTTCACTTCCCTCTTATACAATTTCACTTCCCCATTTCATAATTTCCTCTATCTCACCTATAATTAATTCTATTCCATTAATCACCAACACTACCTAGTGGTATATAGCTATGGATTTAGTCATTCTGACTACAATCCCATTGTCTATCCCAACCCCTAAGATAATTATAGCTCCATATTCATCCCCCTTCATCTTCCCACTTTACCAACCCTAAGTGTTTCTACCAATTTAATTGACTCATTTAAGGATTTGGACTCTACACTTCTATTGGTTCCTCAATTCCAAATCCATGTGTCTACTCCATCAGTATCAATTCCATCTCCCACACCCTTAATAGACACATCCATTTCCATTTCCCTCACCTCTTATACTTCCATAGTAACCCCAACCCCTATAGATGAGAAATATAAGGAGAAATATATTGACAAAAATGGTAAAGAGGTAAAGAAGACAACTACAAAATAATAAGTGGAAATATTAGTATAGGATACAACACTTGTCACCATGCCTACCAATGCAACATCTTTAGCTACATATTCTAAAGTGATAGTTTCAGCACAACAAGATGCTACAAATAGTTGGTTAGCACAAACAATGGGAAATAAATGTAATAAAATGGTGTCCCCAAGTAGAATGGAATTTGATCTTTTAGGTGTACATAAGAAATCCAAGATAACTACCTAGACTATTTCAAGATTATCATATGACTTGATAAGGGATAGTTATGTGGAGATTATAGTCCACCCAATAGATAAGTAAAAATAATATCTAGTGGTGGGGGATTACAAAGTATTAAAAGTTCACCTTGGATTTCCTATGAGGGAGGGGTTGAAACATGATGTTCAATCTAGCATTAACTCCCTCTTTAAGAAGATGGATAGTGACAAAGTCACTAAGGATCAGCTAAAGAACAAGGTTGAAAAATTAATAACGGCATTGAAGAAATTCATCAATCCCAATGATTAACCAACACAACCTCTCACTTAGATCATAGATTAGGAAACACTTGATGTAGTGAAAAAATTACCAGCATGGGAAGGGCCACTAAGGAATGTGTAGAAGAAATCATCTCAAAGGGAAAAAGAGTTATATAATTGATAATGTAATCATTATACCAATTTTAAAGAGATAAGGGCCACCCTAAGAGAACATATCAAAAAGTATGAGGGAGAGGTAGAAATATTGAATCTTTTCTATCCAAAATTCATAGATGTGGACTTAATTGATATGGATATCCTTTTTGCATAAAAGATACTAAAAAATAGAGAGCAAGAGGAGTTAGACTGAGTAACTCAATTTAGAATAAGGATATTCACAAATGTTGCCTATAACGCCAAAGTTTCACATGATAAATCCACTGACGTGCTATATGACATTGACTATTTATTGAATAAATTGTCATGTCAACCAATAGATTATCAAGACCAAGTCTTCTCAATATAGTAAGTTCATAACAAAATCAAAGAAGTAGTATTAAAATAATTTTCATGAGATATAGTTTTAAACTTAATCTCTATCCACCATTTCATGAAGTATCATAACACATTGGATCAGATGGGTAAATAGACTCAATAATACAAGGCATCCAGGAGGGAAATTTTTTATACCATATTAGATTTCAAGATAACCAACTTCTATTCTTTTTGTGCTAATGAAGATAGAATCCTAAAGATTTTAAAGGGTTTTGATGCATATGTTAAGAAAATATAGGCTGAGAAGGATAAAGAGTCTACAAAAGTGTTGGATATAGATTCATTCTTTCCATCAAAAACATTTTTGTATAATGTATTTTCATTGTTGTAAAAGTATTTTAAAGTTTCAATAATACAAACTATAAATTATAACTTTCATTTTGACAGTTCTTTTTGAGAAAGAGTTATGTGTAATTTTAACTTTCTATTTTAACAAGTTTTAAGTTGCTTAAGTTATAAAATCACATATTGTAAAATGTAATTCCAATTTAACAAAGTTGTGTGACTTGAAATTTTTAAAAGTCCTAACTAAATATTAAAAATTAGAGCTTTTGTGAAAAAAATAACTTAAGTTATTTTTAGTTATCTTTAGTTTAAAATATTGAGTTTCACTTTGGCACCCCTATTGCATGAATATGAAGTTGTAGATGAATTGGAGAAGAATTAAGGTGTTGCATGAATATTTTTAAGGTCTATCCACACCTACAATAGCTGAAGATCATGCCCAGTTCTTGCATGTTACTTTTTAAACTTGTTCTCCATGCCAAGGATGCTATTGTAACTATACACCATGCCTCTTTTCATGAAGTTTATATATTTGCATGTTCTTCTACTAGGAATTGGAATTCATTGTTAATTACATCTCTTTTATGAGATATTTTGTATAATTATGGGAAATATGGCATAGCCCATTATCTTTTCCTACTATAAATATTATTATACATTTTGAATAATTCTTCTACATGCTCTATTCTAGAGAATGAGAATAAATTTAAGATTTACCTTTCCTATTTGAAAAATATATATGTATGTAAGGTTATTTGAATATTTTTAGATATTTTAATTATTATTTCAGTCACAAAATTTCATTTGTGGTATTTTCTACCCTTTTGGAAGATTGATTGATAAAAAATAAATAATCTTGTCCCTTGTATGAAAAATACCAATTATTACCTTTGATTTCACATTTACATGAGTTTGTGCTCATAAAAATTTCAATATATTTTCCATTTTTTTATGTTCATTCAATAAATAATTAAAATCCACTACAAAATATTTGGTGTAATCATCACTTTCAGTTTTGTAATTTCATTCTCAAAAACACTTTTCCCAATCAAACCCTAGTTTAGGACCAAAGATCACTAAAGAAGAATAATTTGTATATAAGTTATTGATTTATCATTTGCATACAATTTAGTGAAATTAAGATATCCTTATAAAAGTTTCACATAAATTCTCCAAGGTCCTACATCTTGGAGGTGATACCATTGTATCATTATATTTTTTGCACAGTGAGCTACGACATCATGTATGGGTGAAAAATCTATGTGATAATAGTTTTTGGCACACCAAATGGGACCCAAAAATTACAATGAGATTGGTGCTATTATATACAATATTTTTATGATATTATTATACATTTCAAAATCACTTAGTGACTCCAATGGATTACAAATTTAAAAATTCAAGGTTTACATATGCCAAGAAAAGAAACAAGATCATCTACTAAAGGTAAGAGAGATGATTTTTTTTAATTATCATTTTTGTCTAAAAAGAGATAAAAATTACTTGTACCTTACCCTAGAGTATATCTTTAAAAAAAATTCATCTCTTACAAGTATACCCATCATTTTCATACCTCCCATGATGGCTAGAAATTTAAATTTCATATCATTTGTTGATGGTTAAAATTGCACTTGTTTCTAACACCAACAATGGGAAGTTTCAAGATATGGGACTTGTGACTTGAAACAACCTCCAGATTTTTAAGAAGTTGGTCTCTTCTTTATATCAAGTGTATACTGGGAAAAGGGATAGGAATTTTAACAAAAACACAAATGCAAGAAAGAAAATCTAACTATGGCAATGTGCCTGAATATAATTCGACCCTTAATTCTTAGAACAATGAGACTATATGTAAGATTCAATTACATTTAAGAGAAAAAAAGGCATGTAAAAGATGAAAATAATAGAAACAGAGGCTCACAGCTTAGACTACTTTTGCAGTGACACAAAAAATATCAACAAAGGCACAAGATTCAATCTACTTATTAATTCTCTTGTCACATAAGAGGCATAGAAACATGCACAGTTACATAAACTTTCCAACTTAAAAAATAAAACAAAGGAAAATGATATTCCTAATCACAGCCCTAGAAAGTCTAAAATTGTTGACAATAATTCTCTTAGAAAAATCTCTCTAAGTATCTGATCATCCTCCTTAGTGATCTTTGCACCTCTATTTATAGCCTTGGATTCACTCCAGATTTTTTTTATGTTCCCAATCTAATGGCCCAACTGAAATCTAACCAAGCTAGAAGTGTCTAACAGAAGATATTACTTAGATTCTGAAATGCTCTATCTTCTAAAAGTTTATTGGTTGAAATAGATCATAGGATGCTCCCTTCTATTAAATGAAAGAGGAAACTTGGCCAATTCCTTGAAAACCTTTTTATTACTTAAGAGACACTGAATAATGACACTTGGCATGTTCTGCAACCTTATCGAAGACACACGGTGCTCTCTACTTTACTTATGTTCTTACGATATCTTCCCTCTAAAATGTTCTGCCTTTGACACCTATCGCAATCTGCTTCTTCAAAACTTTAACAACTTAAAAAAAATAAGACCCATAACATTTATTACCCAAGAAAATTTAAAAGGGGCATAAGGATAGGTGGCAATTTTTGCTTGCCTCAACAAAGGACACATGGCAATCTCTACTTTACTTAACTAGGGATATGTGGCAATCTCTACTACTTTTAGCCACCTTTTGAGAAACTTGTGAAAGGTGACACATGCTAGTATTTGCATCACTTTGTTTATATTATATAAATAATTAGGCCTCATTTCATATTTATATGGACAGTGACACTTGGTGGCTTCCACTTGCTTCAGAAATAAAACTTGAGACTAGCCACAGTCTTTACTATATTGGTGAAAAAAATAAAGAAAATTCAGAGGTTGACACATGGTGGCTTTTGCTCTCTTCAACTAGAATACATGGCATCTTTCAACACTTTTAGAAAATCAAATTCAAACCTTCCACGATTTCCACTTGGCACCCTCCACTTGACCCTAACTCTTAACTTGTTGAAACCTTAACCTTGTGGCAAGCCATATGGAATAGCCAAATGTTGGCTATGGGCAATCTAAGGAGGTGCTTTCTTGGGAATAGAGGGGGAAAAGTGAGGCAATGATATAGTCTGAGTATGTATAGATGAGGCAAAATGAGAAATGGGCACAACAGTCGTGGTAGGGGACATTATTTGGCCTGATGGAATCATCAACCCTATAAGAGAAGAGAGAGATTGAGAAGAAGGATGAGAAATAATACTTACCTAAGGAGTAACCAAAGTACTCTATGATTGGTGTTGTGAGGGTCCTAACCTCTCCTCTAAATCAAGTTGGAACCTCAACCTCTTATGTTTCCTTGGTGTTTCTTCTTCTCACTGTACTCCCTTCTCTTCAACATTTACCACTACTGCTAGTGGTGCTTGTGTAGAAATAGGAACCTCAAGGACTGACACTGATGGAGAATATTTTGGTGGTGAAGATACCACACTCTTTTGTTTTTCAATGGTATTGAGAGATTGGGTCCAAATAGTTACAGTGACTATCACTAAAGTTTGCACTCCGGCTGACAATGTTTGACTAGATTCTGCTCTGGATTTTGATTCTCCACCCTATGTCTGCAAATTTATTATATTAGGGATAGACATAAGAGACAGATGACATTCATCCTAGAGTTCTCATTTCTCATCTAAATCCACATTTCCAAAAGAGTGAGTTGTCTCACAAATCTCTTGCCTATATTTCCAATAGGCTTCTATTTTCTCAACATTTCAGTCTTTATTCTTTAATGCTCTTCTTAAAATAGAAGTCATTCTAATTTTAGGATCAAAATCCCTTTTCTTAACATAAAAATCTTTCCATGGTCTATCTTGTTGAAGGGGCAATCCATCAATTCAACATAAAACTCAAGAATATATTCTTTAGGATTTTTTCTATTTTCCCAAAAGGGGTAGCCCTCATGTGTAATTCTAGTAGCAACCCTATTAGTCCTGATCCATGAAGTTATGAAACCATTTGGGTCATATACCCATTTATCTTTGATTAGAAAGAAACCTAGGAAGGCTAGCTTTGTAAGCAACATGATATTAGCAACTCTGCCCTCTAGTGCCATGTTGTTTGTCACCCATGAAACATCATACATTTTCCTCTTCTTCTTCCCAAAGCCATATTCATTATCTACCATAGACATATGCCTAGTGACCTCTAAGAATGCTAACCTAAGGGTCAAAATCTTAGGTAGCAACACTGGTTCCCCACTAAAACCATGGACTCTAATAATAGTATGATGGGATCCAAAAATGTAATCACAAGGAATAGGGAAATTGGTCATAAGGTTTGAGACACTTGGAAACAGTCTCTTTATAATTGATTCTGGCCTTAGATGACTAAAAATAGGGGCAAAAAAATTTTCCAAAAATTCATATGGGTCACTAGTTTTGGACAAGATATGTGTCCATGCAGACAGAAGAGTGGTCCTATGTAGACCGAAGCTTAGGTCATACATATTTAGATTCATGTGTTGGGAAAAGATGGCAGAGTTTTGATACAACATAAGGTGAAAAAGATAAGAATAATACTTGAAAATCCCTTTAGATTTGAACTGGGCAAGTTTTTCCACCATTGAATATGTAATCTGCTCAAAGAAATCAAGCCAATACTCTTGAGTCTTGTCAACAATTTTCAATCTGAAGAGGATGGCCATTTGTTCTTCATAGACAATTATATCATCATTCATTCTGAAAATGAAAGCCATCATGGAAAGTGCATCTTGACTGGCTTGTGTAAATTGTGCTCTTATTGTAGGTAGTATCGGCATAGTGGTATCATCATTACCTAATTGCAATTCTTATCTTAGAAACCTCAATTGAGTGTTGACATTTGCCCACACTTTTTACATCTTGGCAATGGTGGGAAATGTGGTTGTCTTGTCATGGTACAAGGCCAACATGTCTCTAGTAGCCTTTGGTGTAATTTTCACTATGAATGGACCCTGTTGTATGGTATTTAAAGGTGCATGAAAAAATTTGGTGCATATTTCAACCATGTTAGGGCATGGATGCACACCTGGGACAATGAATTGTGCTAGTTGGGAAGTCCATATCCTCATTATGAATGTCTCATATTATCCCACCTTAGCCCTCTGAAGACACCTTTGATGTGCCCCTTCTCTGAGATTTTTGATACTATTTCTTTAAAGAATTGGGTCCATGATTTTGTCTACATAATCTTTCACCTTTGCTGGGTCATTTACTTGACCAACTTCAGGGACTCTAATCTGCGGATAGGTCTTTAATGGTTGTGCAGAGGCTAAAGCATATGATTTTCTTGTAAGAAATTTATCAAGGGATTCATAAATCCTAGACCCTTATTGAGAAGATAATGCTCCCTCCATATCTATATCTATTCTTTAAAAAAGTGAACTGTGGTAACATGTATGAACCTTTTGCAATAGGGAAGGCACTTTTCATTAAATAGGTTTGCTATGAGCTAAAAATGCAAGTAGTAAGGGTTTTTTAGCAGACATAAGAATGTTTGAGACACTATAATATTTAACTCTTGCTATGAGATATTTATTGACCCACCAAGTCTCAAAATGGAATTAAACCCAGATAATCATTAGCAAATCTTACTAAATATTCATGGGACAATGAGTTAGACACGTCATGCAAGTGGTTATACAAGGTACCTTAGGGAATTTAAGAATTTGGGAGATATTTAAAGTGTTGAGAGTTTTGAAAATTTTGAAAAAGGCTCTGAGCTATAGCTACGTGTTCAAAGAACACTTATTTAAAAGAAAGAGTGGGAAAGAAAAATGGGAAAACAAAGCAACTAGGAAAGGGAAACTATCTAACTATAATACATTAGAGACACATCTTAACTAAAATGTTTCAAGAAGATCCCATTCATAGGAATCTCTTCAGGTCCACCTTCCATTATTTCTAGCTCAAATGAATTCTTTTGTTTACATGAACAAATTTTATAGGGGCCAGTCCATAATGCTTCAAATTTAGTATGTTGACTTGGTTTAATAGCTCTTGTATCCCATTTTAAAACAATTGAGCCTACTTCGAAATGGGGATTTGAAGTCCTTTTATCAAAGCAGTCTTTAATTATTTTTTGATGCTTTATTAATGAATCATGTGCCATATCCCTCCTTGCTTGAACTTCCAAAAGTTCAGCAAGTCTAACCTACATGGGGCCATTTTCCTCAATTTCAATCTATTTTATCAGTTGGAGAGTAGTAATTTCCAAGCTTAGAGGTACTATAGCAGGCTTGCCATAGACCAATTTATATGGGGACATTTTCATCACCTACATAGGTGTAATTCTATAAGCCCAAAATGCTATATTAAGCACTTTATGCCACTCTTTGTGATGATCAACCCCTATTCTCTTGATAGGTCTAATCAGGTTCTTATTAGTTGATTCTACCAAAACAGTACCCTGAGGGTAAAATTTAGAGGAAGTTTTCAGATATATTCCATGCTTTAATGCAAATTCAGATACTTTAGACCCTAAAAATGCTTTAGCATTATCTAAAATTATGGTGTGGGGAGCCCCAAAGCGAGTAGTGATACTCCCTAGAAAGTCTAGGATCACATTTTCTATTGCTTCATTAACTAGCACTGCCTTAGTCCATCTAGTGAAATAATCTATGGTAGTTAAAATCCATTTGTGACCCATACTAGACACTATATTTATCATTCCAATGAATTCAAGACCCCATTGAGCAAAAGGTTCATCAACAATTATAGGACTAAGAGGCATTTTTGCATTCCTTCTCATCCCCACATAATATTGACAAGATTGAAATTTTTTAACTAGTTGATAATAGTCTGTAAATAAAGTAGGCTAGAAATAACCTACCTCACTTGTCTTTATAGCTGTGGTCTTTGTATAAAAATGTCCACTTGAGACTCCATGATGCATTTCATGCACTATTTTTTTAGCCTCATCTTTCTCTACACATGTAAAAAATTTGCCATCGTAATTTCTTCTGAAAAGAACTTGTTCAATTAAAACAAAATGGAGCCCTTACATCCTATAGTATCTCTTCTTATTTTGAGGGAGTTCTCTTGGGTAAATCCCATATTTCATAAAATGAATCATGTTTGTGACCCAGGAGTTCTGATCAACCTCTTCTATCCTCATTATAGTTTCCTTTTCTATTTCTAAATCTGTTTCTTTAGGTATCGTCTTTTCAAGCTCTTGAGTCATGTATTGGCACAACTCTCTACCTCTGACTAAATTAGTGGGTTTGACCTCTACATCACATTCAAGGATATTTTTTATTTAGTTTGCTCTTTTTTCAATAATTTCACAATCCATAATGTATTCTCTGACACTTGGGTGAGCCACAAGTATCAGAATCTTACTTCTTGATAATATATGCCTAAATTTCTTGAGGGATTTTACCATAGCTTATGGTTGTTTCTCCACAAAGTTGTATCTAGTTTCATATTCCCTAAGATTCGTTGAGAAAAAGGCTATTGGATGCTCTCCCTCTTATCTATCATCTTTTTTGTTAGAACATCAACAATACTAAGCTCTCCTCTATAGACATACATTACAAAAGGCTTAGAAAAATCTGGGTTTCTAATTACTGGGGCCTTGGAAATTGCTTTCTTGACCTCTTCAAAGGATTGCCTTCCTTCTATAGTCCACTTGAAAACTATGAATTTTTTCAACAAGGGTGTCACTAGTCTTACTAAGCCTGCAAAGTCAGATACGAATCGAATAACAAAATTAATCTTCCCCAAGAATGATTGAATTGCTTTCTTATATACCGGTAAGGGCAAGTTCATTATGGCTACAAATCTCTCTAGATCTATAGAAACTCCTTATTTAGATACTATATGTCCCAATAATTTGCCTTGAGGTACAACAAAGATACATTTCTTAGGATTCAGGGATATTCCAAATTCTTTGGATTTCTTAAAAATAGATTCTAAATGATCAAAATGATCAACAACATTCTTAGAAAAAATAGTAAGATCATCAAGATAAATTAGGATGATTTTATTTATAAGTTCTTTAAATGCTACATCCATAACTCTTTGGAAAGTGGCTCCTACATTTGATAGGCCAAATGTCATCTTAGCATATGCAAATATTCCCCATTTGGTGGTAAAAGCAGTCTTGTATTGGTCTTCATCAGCCAACCAAATCTGATTGTATCTAGAGAAACCATCTAGCAAGGAAAATCTCTCTGATCTAGCCATAGTCTGTAAAATTTGTTCCATAGATGGCAAGGGATAGTGATCTTTCAAAGATGCTCTATTCAAGTCTCTAAAATATACACAGAGTCTTATGTCACCATTATTTTTCTTGACTGGTATTAGATTTGATACCCACATTGAGTGCTTAATTGGAAAAGTTATTTTAGAATCTAAAAGTTTCTGCAACTCATCCACCATTACAGATTCAATCGTTGGATTTACTAGCCTCTGCTTCTATCTGACTAGCTTAGATCCTTTATTCAACTCTATTGTGTGTCGAATGATGTCTCTATTATATCCATGAAGGTCTTCATAGCTCCAGGCTATGACTCTATCATATCTTTTTCACAAGTCAATTAGTCTTTCCCTCTCCTCTTGAGTTGTAAAATTTCTAATTTTTTATTTTCTCCCTTTACTCACCTCTATTTTAGAATAATCTGCTTTATTTACTTGGAACCTTTTATTCTCTAGGCCTACATCTTCTAGATCAAAAAGGTTTTCCAAAGTGATCAAGCCTTTGGGAAGATTATTATTCTTTAATTGTATAACTTGGTCTCCATATGCCTCTTTAATTTTTGGTTGTAATTGATCAGCAAATTCCCTTGATTGTTGCAAGAATGAGAGTACTTGAGAATCATTTTCAAATACTTTCAAATTCTCATCATTTTCTAGTATAGTTGGCGTTATTATAAATTTTACTGACTCATTGTTACCTAATAGGCTAGTTGTTGGATCAAACTGTGAGCCAATCTATGTGATCCTATCAGCTTTAGAATTTTGGGTTCTAGGAACTACTTCAATATTGAAAGCTTCAAAATATTTTATTAAGTCTCATATTTTGTGTCTATAGGATCTTATCCTTACATTTTTTGCTATTGCCTTTTCCCTAATTTGCTTCACCACTAATTCTAAATCTCCTTTTACTATTAAATTCTTTATTCCCTTTTTCTTGGCTAAAATGAGACCATGTACTAAGGATTAATATTTAGCATCATTATTAGTACAAGTAAATTGGAAATGAATAACTCTCAAAATTTTCTCCCCATTTGGAGCAACAAGACAAATTCTTGCTCCAGCACCACTTTTACTTCTAGCCCCATCAAAATTTAAGGACCAGATTTCTAAATCTTTTTTAGATTCTTGAGTAGTTGGTGTTTCTTCCCTTAAAAACATTTGAGATTTCATGGTCCTCATAAAAAATGACATAATTGCCTAGACCAGTAGAGTCATAATTTCCATATGGATCACTATGCATCATAGCTAACAAATGGTTATTTTCCTCTTCTTGGTCATGTTCAGTCCAATCACCTGACTCTTCAATAAAACCCTTTCTTCTTTATTTAACATAGCATGATCTACCTCTAATTTTGATGTTGGTTCATTGGTGATTTGATCCTTTGATAGTGGTTTAGATAAAATTTTCATCTTTGAACCATATTTGGTTCTTAGGATGAGGTGAGACCAATCAAGGGACATGTATCCTCCTATTTTGGCTGTAAAGTCTTTTGATAAACATAAACTAAAAACATGAGGTATATTTATGACTACTACATCTTGATTGACAATTATATTGAGACAATTATATAATTGCAATGGGATTTGTTTAATTCTCCCTATTGTTTGTACTAATTTTCCATCTAGCTCCATAACTCCTTTAGTAAGTGGTTCATACTTTTTTTTAAAGCATCAACTATTTGCTTAGGCATTACTATAGTACTAGCCCCTGAATCTATCATCGCATTATGCAAAAATTTCTTTCCCACTATCAAAGTCAAATAGAAGGCTTTGGTTTGGTTTTACTTACCTATACTACATTTTTCACAAGGGTTGTTGTCTTCAGAGAAATTGTATCCTTGAGCTTTTCTTTATCAGTAAGTCCTTTTTTGGTGCCATTATGTTTAGACATTGCTTAGCCTTATAGAGCTTCTTATAACAGTGTCTTTTGTTTAGGAATAGCTAATATTTCCCATATTGATACTTGTGTTGGAGTCCTTTTCAGCTGTTCAACCACATTCATTGGTCCTAATGCTTGAGTTCTTGGAAAAGAAGGATA
This sequence comes from Torreya grandis, assembly GCA_037957365.1. Lineage (NCBI taxonomy): Eukaryota > Viridiplantae > Streptophyta > Pinopsida > Cupressales > Taxaceae > Torreya > Torreya grandis. Next base: position 623,279 of record JARHVA010005088.1, read on the forward strand.
CCTTGCTTTTTCTTGAACTTGTATAGGAATCACTTGGTTCTACACTAGATTAGGCACTTCCTATCTAACCATTATGTTTCATTGAACTTGAAATGGAGGATTCTCCATAACTTGATTATTTGTGACTTTAGGCTATTCCATCATCCTTCTCTTTGATCTGGTATAGTAGTCTGATTGCATTACTGACTTCTTGGAAGTGGAAGCTTCATTCAAGAACACTGAATCTTCATCTTCAACCCATGAAAACAAAGCATGTTTCAGGTCTATTTCTTCTTGTTGTTGTAAATACATCCCTTGCATCTGAGCCATTAGAACTAAATTTTGCATACCAGGGGACTAGTAGCCTTGAGTGTCAGAAGTACTTGCAAATTATCCATCCATTCTTCTTTGCTATATTACCTTTTGTTGTAGATTACCCATAGGATAATCTCTAGGTGTGTGAGCATTATTACAAGGAAAACACTAGGCATTGGTTCTATCTACATAATTATTCTACCCTTAAATAATATTTCTATTTGGATTGGGAGGAACAGTCTGTGAGTGTGTCAGGATTGCAACTAATTGGTTTGCTGGTTGGGGGTTATTTTGCCTTTGATGACCCTAACATTGGTTTGGCTAAGATGGAAATATATTTCCTTGGTAGCCTTGATATTGGGTTTTAGGATAAGGATTCTACTATCTTTTTATATTGATTAACTCATTTGAAAATGTCCTTAAGATGTTTTTGATATCATCCATCTTAGATGACTGGGCAGGGATACGTTCTTTAGCAAGTTGTTGAGGATATATGTACATAGACATAGGTGGGGCTATGGAATTAGGGCCTTTTTGAGGCAACGGTAAGGTAATCTATGGAAACATGGGCATGGGAGGCCTTAGGGGTAACTTTCCAGCATCTATTAAATTATTTTTAGCTCTGATTGCATAGTCAGAAGCTTCTGGCAGAGTCTGACCTCCAAGTGGCTGAATCATTACTGATATGTCTAAATTTAAAGCTTTAAGATAAAAGACTATAGCCATACCTTGTAATGGTCTTGCTGTAGTAGGTATTCTTTCCCAAGTCCTTTGAAATCTTGAATTGAAGTTAGTCATTGCTTCTTGTGGTGCCCTTTTTATAGTAATCAATTGTTGCAATAGAGAAGATTTATCACCTTTTTCCTCAAATATTTCAAAGAAAAGATCTCCAAGTTGATCCCATGTAGATATTGTATTTGGGGTCAAATATCTATACCATTCTAGAGCCTTTCCTTTAAAAGAAGTTGCTGACAATCTTATGGAAACATTTTGCTGCATGACCACATGTATAACACATACATCAGATACATCCTAAAGATGTTCTTTAGGTGTTTTGAAATCTTGTCCACTAAATTTGGGCAGAGCTTTTAAGGCATTTACTATAATAGGGTCCCAAGTGGCTAGTGGTATTGGTAGAATCAAAGGACTGCCAGTGTTCCAACTTGCATAATTCCTTGGGGGTAAAGGAGTTCCCATATTTACTCTTGGTATTGGTATAAACTAATTGACTCTTCATCTTGGACTAGTTACCAATGGTGGAAAAAGAATACCTAGATTTACAATAGATTGAGATATTGTTACTAGTCCACAACTCTGACTCCTTGTAGCTCTTTGGTTCATACGGTCTTGAAAGAAACTTCAAGATGGTGTCCCATCAGGCATGTGAAAAACTATTGATGATTAAAATTGTGTTGTTTCTAACACAAAAAATGGGATGTTTCAGGAATGTGGGAATTACAACCTGAAATAGCCTCCATATTTTAAAGAAGCTAGCTCTTATTTATATCAAGTGTATAATGGGAAAAGGGATAGGAATTAAATAGAAACACAAGTGCAATGAAATAAAAACTAACTATGGTGATGCACCTAAATTTAAATCAACCCTTAATTCTAAGCACAATGAAGCTATATGTAAGATTCAATTACATTAAAGAGTGAACAAGGTATGATCAATGTAAAGGATGAAAATAAAAGAAACAGAGGCTCACAACTTAGATTAATTTTGTAGTGACACAAAAAACATCAACAAAGGCACATAACTTGATCTTATTATTAATTCTCCAGTCACATAAAAGGCACAAAAACATGCACAGTTACATAAAATTTCTAACTCAATAAAATATAAAAAAGGCAAATGATATTCTTGATCACAGCTAAAAAAGTATAAAAACTCTTGACAATAATTTCTCAGAAAAAAATTCTCACTATCTTCTAATGCCCCTTTGGTGGTCTCTGCACCTCCTATATATAACATTAGACTAGCTCTAGATTATCTGCATGTTCTCAATACAATGGCCTAACTAAACTCTAATTGAACTGGAAGTGTCTAACATAGGATATTTTTTGGATCTAAAATGTTCTATCTTCTTACAAGTTCATTGGCCAAAATAGATATATAGGACGATTCCTTCTATCAAATGCGAGAGGACACTTGACTGATTCCCTTACTCCACTTGAAAACCTTCTTATTATTAAAGAGACACCAAAAAATGACACTTGGCATGTTCCATAGCACTTACCAAAGGCACATGGCACTTTTCGTGTAACTTATACTCTTTTTGTGTCTTTGCTCAGGAGTGTTCCACCTTTGACATCTGTCACAGTGCACTTCAAAACTTTAACAACTTATAGAAAATGGGACCCATAGCATTTCTTGCTTGAGAAACTTCAAAAAGGGAACAGGGATATGTGGCACTTTTCACGCATCTTTAGCCAGGGACATGTGGTGGTCTCCACTACTTTTAGCTACCTTTTGAGAATCATATAGAAGGTGACACTTGTTGGTCTCTGCATCACTCTATCTATACTATAGAAACATTTAGCCTCATTTCATATTTACATAGATGATGACACTTGGCAGCTTCTACTTGCCTCAAAAACAAAACTCGGGACCCACCATAGTCTTTACTTATCCAAAAAAACAAAGTGAAGATAATTCAGATATTGACACATTGTGGCTTCCACTTTCTTTAGCTAGGGATACATGGCATCTTCTGTTGCTTTTAAAAAATCATATTTAAACCTTTCATAGTTGCCACTTGGTGCCTTCCACTTGATCCTGAGAAAATCTTATTGAAAAGAAGCTTTTGAAATGTATAAGAAACATGATACATGGATGCCGACACTTGTTGCACTCTACTGAGTTACTACGAGACACGAGGCATGTTTTGAGCAACTTATAGAGATTATGAAATGTGCCTCAGCCAATGACACTTGGAAACTTCCGTGCAACTTTGATACTTAGACAAAAATTAGGCAAAAGAAACTTATGCCCGTGCTCTGTGTCAAAAACTTCACTACCTCAAAATTGAAATGTGCAAGGACAAAACTTGGAGTGCATAACTGGACTCAAAAAATGAAAAATGTAGAGTTTTTTACTCTACAAACACTAATAAATTAACCTTATCAAATTTCTCAATAGAAAGCTTGAGTTATACCTTCTAGCACTCCTATCTCCACACACTATTTTCATGGGATCCTAAGATGTTTAGGATATATGAAGATGTCAATGTAGTAAATACTCATTGCAATAAATTTTTTTTTGGAGTTCCATATTGTATGAACCATTATTAAGATAGTAGACCTCCATAACCCTTCCTAGACCTTGGATGGTACCATGTGATATATTTATGCCTTTAAATACTTTTAGATGGAGTATTTTATCTATGAAATGGTCTTAAAGCTATCCTCAAGGCTTCTAGTCACTGAAATAACCTATTGATTGGCATGCTTATGACACAAACTATATGGATTAGTTTTCAGAGAGCTAGTTTAAGCCTACCATTAAGTAATTGAGAAGGATTTTCATGAAACATGGGTTTTTGAGGTGATAATGAGTCTTAAATTCCACAAATAACCTTGTATTATTCACCTATGACAACCTCCATAAATGGTTCACCATGCAGACAAACTTAGGTGTCTAAGTAAGAGGCACAATTACATAGTACAAAAGGAAGGTGATTTTATGATACCAAAATAGGCACTCCAATGACAATTAGAGGTGATATAACATAAAGGATAGTGAATATGTGCCTCAAATCTTCAAGGTAATACCAAAGTATAGAAACCTTATGCTTATGGTCACTAATATAGTACTTGTATTGATATAGTACCACTTACGAGATAGCGAAGAAGGAAAAAGGAAGTTAGGGGGCACATAAAACATTTATGAGGAAGATTATTAAGTTGTTTGAGAGGTTTAGATCACTTTAAAGTTTTAGGATAGGTCCTATAGTTGTCCATTATTTCTTCAAGACACCTAGAGACTAATTATAATGCATTATTTTCACTTGAGAGGCAATTTCACATGCTCATAACTATACAAAACTTATGAATGGAAGTCTAAGCAATTCAAGATAAGTGCAAGGATTTGTTGACAAGTATGTAGTGTAATTGGTTCACAGGTTTAGGCCCTACCCTCTATGAAATATTGTTAATATTATTAGACACTCTTAAACCTCCCTAAAACCCTAATAAGGACCCAATTGAAGATATTTAAGAAAATATGCATCATAATATATGGAAACTACATGAAAAAACTTGGGTCTTTTTTTCCACTCAGAGGAGGCCATGTTCATTGTACTTAGTTATACACATAGTGTAAAAAAACCTCTAAGAACTATAATTTTATAGGGTTTAAAGTAAGAAGTGAATTATAAAAAATTTTCATAGGTTACCAATCATTGGGGTTTTTGGTTTAATAATTTTTTCACCTATTGAAATCTATAAATGTTTACCTACCTACTTAAATGTTCCTATACTAACCTTCACCAAATAGCTAGTGTACAAGGATAGTATAGATGGCCTAATCATGTAAGAAGAGTGAGTTTACAAGTGTGATATGTTTTAAGGGTATAGATACTAGTTTATAGGATTATTTTATATTTCCTTTAATCCTATTTAGATAGCTTGAAGGTCTAGCTCAACTATCATAGTCATCTAAATAGTGGATGGACAAAAGATTGGGGTACTAGTCCATAAGGCCTACTTAACTAATATGATGGAAATGTTAATGGGTGAAAAATGAATAATGTAGTTAATGAGACAAATTAGGACATTTTTATCTTCCCCTTGAGGAGATATGACCCCATATTGATGAGTATTATGAAGGATTTAGGGTAGTTTCTTCATCAAGATCAATCTGTAGGTGTGGGAAGCCACTTAATACCTCATGTAAAAGTCCCAATTAAACATATTTAAGTGTTGGTAAATAATTAAAATATATTGAATCAGATAAATTTTGAATTTATGGACTCTTCATAAGTCAAAATTTACTAAATTTAGACATCAACACTCTTAAAAGTACATTCAAGGCACCTATCCACTCAAACAATGCATAAGAGAGTGAGGGAGATTGTTGTAACTATTGAATAAATAATATGGCCTGTTATATTCATATATTAATTTCTCTCTCTTTTGTATAACTCTATATATTCATTCTTTGATCCCTTTGATCAACATCCCTTAGCTAGGTGTAGTAAAACTCTACAAAAATTGTATCTTATACCTTGAAATCAGTAAAGAGAATACTATTACAAACTTATTTATCTACATTAGTGTGTGTCATTATTGTTAATTTGTATAAAAGTATGAATTTCATATTATTTTATAGGTCCTCACTTTCACATAGTGTTATATTTTCATCTTATGTAGGTAATATGAAGTGTTGATAGGTGGTAATTGTGTTGAAGAGTGAAGTGACTGGTTGTGTTTCATGTAGACCTCCATTCTTTTTGCTTCAAGTTAAAGACCTAAACACCTAACCTACCTATAAAGTACTCATGTTTATGATTTTATTAAGAAGCACGATTATCTACTTGTCATTCATTACATTCATAAAGTATGTTGAAGATAAATTGAGAGAGGATAAGTAAACATTGGTGCATCACCACCCTTAGTGTAGGTTTTCCTTTAAAGTTTTCATTCTAAACATTTTCATCCCAATATAAGTAGGTCTTAAAATAATATTTTAAGTTTGTGTATAATGGGATTTATCCCCATAAGTTATAGGTTTAGTTTGGACTATAGGTGTTATGGTCCTGGTGGGCGGACTTCACTAACGCCTCAAGGTTTTGGTGTAGTAGTTTGTTACATGTGGTATCAGAGCCTCCACATGGGTTCAAGTCATAGAGCGGGTGGCTACACCAACATGGTAGTGTTTATTCAGGGCTCATACGCATAGGTAATCATGGTGGTATGGGCGTAAATCTAGCCCAAAGTTTGGGCTTCAAAAGCGTGGTGGGATATTATGGTCCTAGTGGGTGGACTTCACTAATGCCTCGAGGTTTTTGTGTAGCGGTGCGTTACAATAGGTAATATACAACCTTTAAGTTGATCCTATGATGGTCCAATTTTGAAGTATAATTGAGTAATCTCCTTCAAAGGGTGCAAATTGGGTTGTTGATAGTTCTAGCACACCCAGTGGGACAAAATTTTAGGTGACTTGGAGCATGATTTGTTAGACTTGGAGAACATCTAAAAGCTTTAAATAAATTAGTGGTATATCTATATTCAAGTTACATGAAAAAGGTGGCCAGTAGATCTTTGTCAAAAGGTAAGGATATTTCATTTATTGATTTTTCATTAGACATTACAAGGATAAAAAGGTATACTAGATCTAATCCTAATCCTACACCCCCTAACTCGCCTAATTTTTTGCAAACCAACACTTCTATAAATCCTATACCTCTAATGGATGGGATTAGAATGAAAATTTTTGTGCCTTTAGATGGTGGTAGTCCTTTAAACCTTAATTAATTTGATTATATACTTTTTTCTACCCTTAAAATCATTCCCTAATTCATAAGAGAGAGCTCAAATACCCTTATAGAACATATTACAGACATAGACAATTCATCCTCAATCCATAGTGAAACATAAGAAAATACATGTATGAGACTATTGGTAACCTCCTTGAAAGGTAAACCACTACAATGGTATAAGGGGCTAGCACCTGCATCCATAAACACATAGGATGAGTTTGGGGAACACTTGTATAAGCACTTTGGACATATGAATAACCATGTCTCCTTGGTATAACAACTAACTACAATCAAAAGAATATTCTAAGAATTTATGGTATATTTCAACTATAATTTTTATAAAACCTATGATAGGATCCATAAAATCATCAAGCCTACCCCTAATCATCATTTCTTGTACTACCTAAGGCTCTAAATTCTGCTGTGGCTATTATTATACATTTAATGGGGGGAAGAATGTTGCCAAAAGCCTATGAAATAGCTATAAGGGCATAAAATTTCATATTTCAAGATAACAAGCTCACCCCTAAACCCCTAATGCCTTTATTCCTAGAAATCCAACCACCTTTATGTACCATTGCTCCTTTACCAACCCTAAACCATCATGATCAGGTAGAAGGAAGCCAAGTAGATATATTAATAAAGATACAAGGGTTTCTTAAATCCTAAAACAATAATTTAGTAGCCTTAGAGAGATAATAAACTGACCTTATAGGCCTTATCAATCACACCACAAGTCTCATTATCAGCCCCATCAATATGACAAATCCCCCCATCAATGCAATCAATAAGACCAAGGGCAGATTACACAAGTAAGGATTTACACTAATTATAATCCTTATGCTACTAGTAGTTATATAGCCTTGATTCCAACTCAGAATAAGTATTCATAAGAGGAACAAGGGTCAACTCAATGGGGGAAGTCACATGACATGGCACCCTAAGTGGAGAGGTATATCAAACATCTTTCATGTAGCAGGGTTCCACTCTTCCATCACATGCCAATATGTCTCCTTCACAACACAAGGAAGGTCCTCCTATGCATCATAAGATCACTCAATTCTTAACTCAATTTGATATTCCAAGATAATAAGGCTAAAGTAGGAGCAAGGAACCCTCTAAAACTACCTTTGCTAATTTATAATAAGGTGAACATTACTTTGAATAAGTGGCATCAAATTAGGATTAGAATGTAGCCAAAGTGGATAATTCAGTTGTAGTCCATACAAGGGCTAAGATAATGGTATTCAATGATAGTTTGGGGTATTCAAAGATAACTTATCTACATCCTTAAATACCTTAAGGGGATTACACTCAAGATTTAACTCATAAGACATCATCAGCTTAGCAGATATAAGATGAAAAAGGACAGAATTGAAAGGGTCCTTTTATACCATAATTTACACATGCTCCAAGAAATGTTTTTTCCCCTACATTTTAATCCAATGAATCCAACCCTAATTTTAAAATTATGTACTACATGAATAAGGCCCATGTCATTCTCCCTATATGGGATGCTTTTCTTATTCTAGGGAAAAAGGACCTCCTTCAATAAAAGCTCTCTAAACTTCATGTCTTGGATAAATAAGAAGAAAAGGTAAGTTCAGTCATTAATAATTCTAGTCAACCTCATGAATCCCAAGAACCTAAGGTAGGCAAACCATTTTAATTCTACATTCCAATCATCATAGGATATTCCCTTGTGTATAATTTCATCATAGATAGTGGGGCTAGCACTTTTATCATGCCTAAATTTATAACTGATAAATTGAGACGTAAATATGAACCTAAATAAAATGGAGTTTTACAATTTTATGGGTCACCTACTAAGACTATTTGTGTTCTTAAGGACCTTAATATCATATTTATTACGTGTCTTGACTATACTATATCTCAATATGTCATAGTAGTTGAACTTACTCCCTACTTTTCTTTATTCTTGTCTAGGTATTTCACTACTCAAATGGGTGGTCTCTCTCTTATGATTCATCATACATGGTATTTAGGACTAGGTATGGGACATAACTTAACATAAGGTCTAAACATATCTCTAGGTTCCACTTAGAACCCTATATGCGTAACCTATCAAATGTTAACTACACTATCTTGGATGAGGATGAGCATCCCAATGATAAAGAGCCTATAGAACCACTAGAAGGCATCTAAATTTTTTTCCTTGATTAGTTTGAAGTGTATAATCATGGTTATGATACCTATAAGTCCATTTAAGAGGCAAGCCTACGTGTGTTTTTCATGCATGAATAAGGATCTACCATGCCAAGTAGCACTAGCACATTTTAAGAACTTGAATAGGTATGGAACATGTTTTTTGATGGGTCAAGATCAAAGAATGGGAGTGGATCAGGTGTTATTATTGTCTCCCCTTCGAAACAAAGGTATTATTTTCCCCTAAGGTGTTATTTTATCTATAATTCTAATACTATATAAAATTAGATCCTTATTCATGGGCTATAATGGGAAAGAAAGAGGAGAATCAAGCTTTTTAAATTTAAAGGAGATAGTGAGTTAGTGGTGAAATAATTAAGAGGCCTAAGTGAATTAAATAATCCACTCTTGAAGGCCTAAAAAAATATGTTTTGGGACCTCTTGGATTACTTCCAAGCCTTTGAAATTCACTCCATACCTAAAAATTCCAATCATCGTGCAAATTGATTACCTATTAGTGGAGTACATTATGATATAGTTGATGGGGTCAAGGACATAAAAGAGTTGTTCCAAATTAAAGTGGTATGTAGGACTTATGTCCTTGATAATGAGGTGAGTTGGAAAGTTTTTGAATGTGATTGTCATATTTTTTTCTTTTTACAAAATGAGGCAGAATTCTACTCAAAGAATCAAGGAAGGTTACAACATCAATATGGAGATCAAATTATCCAAATGAGGAAAAATAAGTTTCCCAAGGGATTAGTAACATTTGAAATAATATTCAATGAGTATTACCAACTAAGGAAGGACAATATAACCATCTCCACCAAAGAAGAACACTATGAAAAGGTTTTCATATTTAAGGAAAAGTTACTCAAGTTAGGGAAGGTGAACACCAAGTAAGAAATTACAGCCTTCATATCATTATGCCAAGAATTTTTAGATGTTTTTTCATGGTAATAATATGACTTGAAAGGGTTTTACCCTAGCTTGGCCCAAGATACCATAGAGTATGAGGATAATGACAAACTAGTGAGACAAATGCAAAGTCTAGTCAACCCAAAAATTGAGATCCTTATGAGGAAGGTGTTAATACAACTTGTTCAATGCAAGATTATCTTTCACATAAAACATATTCATGGGTGAAAAATTGTGTGCCTGTGAGGAATAATAATAGGGAGATACATTTGTGTGTGGACTTTACAAATCTCAACAAGGTGTCCTTAAGAGATCATTACCCTCTACCATCTATGGATCAGATTATTTAGAGGGTTTTATATTAACAAAGGTTATCCTTGATTGATGGGTACTCTAGATACAATTATATATTTGTGATAGAGGAGGACATACATAAAACCTCCCTCAAAACCAAGTCGACCACTTATGCATATAGGAAGATGCTCTTGGGACTCTCTAATGTAGGTGATACATTCCAAAGTGTAATAGATGTGACCTTTCAAGGGATCATAAATGAGATAGTTATCATCTATTTTGATGAAATCACTATGTTTTAAAAGGATCCCAAGTATAACTTGACACATTTGAGGTTGGTGTTTGATAGGTGTAGGAAGTATATGGTTTCCTTGAACCTATAAAAATGCATATTTATGATCCATGAAGGTAGACTTATAGGACATATTGTGTCAAAACATGTCCTCTCTATTGACCCTGAGATATCCATATATTTTTCCCTACCCAACACAAGAAGGGATTGTAAAGTTTCTTGGTCAAAATCAATTTCATCAAAAGAGTTATTCTAGGATTTGAAAAATTATTGAGGCCACTCTCTCATATGCTCAAGAAACACAAGGAATTGTCATGGACCAATAATGGAAAAAGAAGTTTTGAGGACATAAGGTAGGCTATTTTACAATATCCCACCCTCCTTAACCCTAATTTTATAAAAGACTTATTCATGCATTCCTTATCCACAAGTGATACTATTTATACTATGTTCATGTAAAAAAATGGAGAAGGACTAGAATAACCCATTTTTTTTATTTATTAAAGAATTTTAATGGTATGAGGAGAGATACACCTTTATTTAAAAACATGTCCGTGCTATTATAAGATGCCTAAAAATGTTTAAATGCATGGTGTCTAATACTAAGATTTTTGTGATGGTGATTCCCCCTAGTATAAAAGACTTCACACTCAATAGAGACTTAAGTGAGAAGAGGGTTGGTTGGGTAAATAACTCCATAGAGTATGAAATATAATTAAAGGTTACTAAAGTTATAAGAGGTAGATGAATTTGTGAACATCATGCAGTAAATGTTAAGGAAGAGAAAGAGATGGTCTTGCTAGTCCAACATAACTGACAAACAACTACAAATGTGACTCCTTCCAACTAGACCCAAGTTATAGTGAAGTTCCTAAAAATGGGATAATATCCTATGGGATTAAATATGAAAATTATGAGGAGATTCAAAATTTAATCCATCCATTACATCTTGGGCAATGGATTACTCTTCAATAAGGAAATTAGTGGCATGCTTCTAAGGTGTGTTAAGACTAGTCAAGTTGATAAGTTATTAAAAGAGTTTCATGATGGGCTTGCATGTGGGAATTTGAATAAAATACCACAACATAAAAGATCATGAGGGTATGATTATTTTAGTCTAATTTATTCAGGGAATCCCATGCTTGGGGTAGGAGGTGTCCCAATTATGTCATGTTCACTAACAAGTAAAAACTAGTTGTTTTACCTCTAAAACCTATCCAAGCTAAGCATCCATTCATGAAATGGGGATTATAATTCATAGGTATGATTCATACCTCATATATTAATGAGAATAAGTGGGTTTTAAAAACTAATAACTAATTTACCAGGTGGGTGGATGCATCTACACTCAAATAAGCAAATGAGAACTTAGTTTTGGAGTTTTATGACATCCTTATGACTAGGTTTAGGGTCCCGTCTACCATTGTATTATATAATGACTAGGCCTTCAACATTGATAAATTGTGTGATCAGTCCCTTAATCATGGTATTTAACTCAAGTATTCATAAAACTACTATCCATAGGATAATGGACCAACATAATCTACTAATAAGAACTTGATCAAGATCATAAAAAGGACAATGAAAGATAGTCAAAGAGAGTGTTACACAAAGTTAAGGAAAACCTTATGGGAAGATATGATCACTCCTAAGATCTATACTAGTCACTCTCATTATATCCTTGTTTATGAAAGATAACAAAACTACCCATATCACTTGAGATTCCAGTCTTGGATCTTGCACATCAGCTTGAGCTCGTGGAAGAAAATGCAATGGAAGTAAGGATGAATGAGTTAAGGGAGTTGGAAGAGACAAGGGAAAATTATATGCATGTTATGTGGTCTAACCAAGAAAATTTAAAAATATCCTTTGATAAGAGAGATTCATCAAAGACCTTTCAACAAAGAGAAATTGTGCTTAAGTGGGATGTGACCATCCCAAGCCAGGTAAACATTCAAAGTTTGATAGTCTTTATAGTGGACCATATATCATTAACATTTGAAAGGAGAGTAATGATTTACAACTATCCAAGTTGAATGGTGAGAAAATCCACATCCCTATTAATGGGATGTTCCTCAAGTAGTTTTATTATAAACACTAAGTCCCATGTACATAATATCTAGTTTTCTTTCCTCTAAGTGCTATTACACATGTTTGGTAGTTGTTGGTTTATTATTGTTGTTTATTGCTATGTGTCTTTATTATTATATTGTACCTTGTTTGGTGTATTTTTATTTTTGTTTAATCCTTAAGGTATTTAAGCTATTAATTAGAGTTTTAATGTAGTTAAGAGTCCACTATCTAGTCATGAGTGGTAAAGAAAAGGATCTTGAGTTATCTTGACCAGTAGGAAGGTCAAAACAAATGAGTCATCAAAAATGTTGACCACTTTAGACCATGAGGCCTAGAAAGGGGTAAAAGTAAGCCTTATGAACCCTGGTCCACCATTAGGCCTTAGATTTATCATAACCCTTGGTGAATTAAGATAATATAAAACATGTTCACTAACTATCATTTCAAATGTAGTAGGTCCATTGTCAAGTATCACCCCTACCTCATGTTTTATATTGTGTCAAGTGTAATCAAAGTGTTTGAACATGCATGAAGGTCCAAAATAGGTTTTTAAATGTCCTTAACAATCCAAAAGTGTGATGGTGGAGATTATTTGATTATGGAGGTAATGAGCCATCATGAACCTTCCTAGTGTATTCAAATTATGCATGGTATGGTTCATTTCCAAGATTTTGAGAGATTTTGACAGATATGAAGGTGTATATGGGCCTAATTTAAGTCATTATTAGGTCTTAAGGTCTTTTTAGATATATTGAAATGATAATCACTTTAACTTCCTTATTAAAGTCATGTATATGGTCTAAAAGAGAGATATTTGACCTTAGATATACACCAATTAACCTTGAAGGGAAACTAAACCACCATCCACACCTTCAAGACCATTCATGAACTCCATTAGGCCATATCATAAAATGTTTCATGCACTATTAACCCCTTTTCACAAAATTGAACACTTAATTACCACTAAATTGGTCCCACACATGCCAAAATGTACCGTTTCAACCCCTTAATCATACCATGAGCTTTAATGAATCACCCGACTCATATTTTCCCTCCTACATTCCAATAATGGATTACGGTATGAAACATGATAAAACATGAAAAATTTATAGGTTTCAAGGGTTTTTTGAGAGCTACAAAACTATACAATATGAATTGGCTTAGGTATAATCATGGGTTTGTAAGAGGAGCTCACTATTAACATCTATGGAGGAAATCACACCATTTTAGTGTTTGAAGAGTCCAAAATTGATTCATCTCCCCCATTGAGAACATTGGTAGTCATTAAGATCACTTTAGATTTGTGCTTAGTCTATACAAAAGAGAGAGAAAGAGGGTCCAAAATCTTGGATAGAAAAAGTAAACTTGTTCACCTTCCACTCATGGGAATTGGTAGTAGGATTAGTCCCTTAAGCTCTACGAACATTCATTAAGAAGTTAAGGGATCTGGTCACCACTCTCATCTATATAGGGAAAAATAAAGTGGATGGTTTGATTGCATTTCTCATCTATATGATCAAAATGATGACTATTCTTGATTCCTTAGGTCTTTTGGAAACTTCTCATGGCCTCCTTAGCTTGTCTTGTATGTGTTGTCATATAGAGGTGAAAAATGTCCAAATTTATAGTGTATATAGACTATAATCAGATTTCATTGATGAATAGGAATATATAGTGTACACATCTGAAGGTGAATGGTGTTTAGAGCTCTAATCATGGTCTATTTATGATAATCTTGTCCTTTTACTTTAACTTGAATTCTCATATGGTCTCCAACCTTATAGAATGATGTTTCTAAGAGATTCGACCTATAGATGTGAGACTCAGTGCATAGAAAGGAAATATATTATGTAGTGGTGGCCTGAGGGTTCTCAAAACATAATGTAAACATAAAATGAAGTGTTGTAATCACACCAATGTATCCTTATGTGTCAGTTTACCATCTTCATCATAGCCTCATAGCCCATAGAATCACCATATATCTACTAGTAAGCACCTTCATGGTATTTTTAGTAGATATTAAGGTCATATTGTAGATGTTAAGGTTTTTGAAGTATCTTATGTTCTCTTTTCCCACTACATATGTATCATTAAGGACCTAAAAATGTTGCATTTTACTAGCTTTATGTAGGGAGATTCTTAGGGTCCTTTGTATGATATTTTTAGTGTGAGTTTATGGTTCATTAAAAACACTCAAGAACCTATGATGTTTGAAAAACCTTACACTACCATTACATCTTAGTTGCAATCCCTTCACTCCATCTTAAAACTCCATTCAGTTCACTATCATCACCCACAATCCATCCACACCCCTCTACACAAGCACAAGTCATGGGATCAAGGATTAAACACTCCCTAGGGTTTCAAAGAACAATTAGGCAATGGGGGATGATCCTTATAGTTATATACATTGTTAAAAGGGCAATAACCACCTATACGAAATGACCTAAATCTACCTTATTAATATCCCCCAAAATAATGATATATAGATCATCCCTTAGAAATATGAAAAATTAGGTGAATGTCTCAACAAGGTGAATGGTAATTTGAAATATTCACAAAGGTCTTAAGTAGCTAAATAACACTCTCCTCATTCCAAGGATTGTTCCATAGACCCTTGTAGATAACAAAAATAAATGAATTAGTGACTACAATGCTATTGATAAGTCATGAGGTATATATATTGACTTGAGTATAAGATAATATATATACCCAAATGGATAAGTTTAAAAATATTAGGAAGGGTAAATCATGGCATTCACCTCTCCAAAGGTAGAGTAACCTATATCAGTGCATTTAGACTATGTGAAGCTCACATAGTTAGATTTGTCAAGAATGGGAAGGTAGAAGACCAATAAAAGTAATAAGGATTGGGATATGTGAAAGGAGAGTATATATTAAATAAATGCAAATCTAAACTAATTAGTATATCTATTTAGATAACCTCTAGGCAATGAATTTTTTTATTTTGATCTTTAGACCTACAAGCATACACAAGCCTATATATGATTGTACATGTAGATATGTTAGCAAGGTTATAACACATGATCCTTAATTATATGATAAAGCTTGAAACATGAATATTGTTATGTAATTACACCCATATAAAATCTAAAAAATTACTACTCAGATTGTCATGTCAATTTTTACAAGCATATGCACCAAGCAATGATGCTTCAGGTAGACCATAAAAGAGAGTATATGCTAATGCGTGGTCTGATCACATAGAAACATATGAAAAGGATAGAAATATGTATTAAGTGGTTTCATTCCATTATAAGAATCATAGATGCACTTTTATATTAATTAAGACCCTAAACACCAATCTAGGTCTTTGAAGCCTAAGTCCTTCTCATCTAGGTCTCAGGATCTTACTTCCACCACATGACAACCAAAATTAAAAAAAAGTTTAATGAAATGGAGTATGTGTGGGAGTATTTTAAATAATTATAGAAGGTTTTTATAGTATACTAATACAAAGACACAATTATTTTAGGTTTTTAACCCTTACCCAAGCTTTATTTTCCTAAGCAGTCCGGTCCAGATGCACCTTCAAGCACTCATACCCTTTACCATAGGGGAACCTAGGCCCATTGATTATAAGGGAATTTAAGTACCCATATGGAATAAAAATACATAAAATAATTATATGGGTTTAGGGTCTTAGTTTTATGAATGAACACTAAGAATTTAACCTACTCAAATTGCTTAATAGAAAGCTTGAGGTACACTTTCTACACTCATATCTCCTCATACTATTTTCATGGGCTCCTAAGATGTTTAGGAGAGATTAAGGGTTCAATGTAACAAATATTCATGGAAATAATTTTTGGTTTAGAGTTCCATACTTTGTGAACCATTGTTAAGATTGTGGACCTCCAAAACCCTTCCTAAACCTTGGATGGTACCATATGATAGATTTATGCCTCCCTACAAATACATTCAAATGGAGTATTTTAGATATGAAATTTTCATAAAGAGATCCTTAGGTCTAATTAACACTCATATAACATATTTATTTACATATACAAGATAGAAAATTTACAAATCAAGTGTGAGATATCTAATTTAAGCTTATAAGCAAGTAATTGAGAAGGATTTTCATGAATAGTGGGTTTATGAGGTGAGAACGGGTCCCAAGGTCCCCAAATAACCTTTTATTAGTCACCTAAAGTATCCTCAATAATTGGTTAACCATGTAAACAAATCTATGTGTCTAAGTAAGTGGCATTATTACTTGCCACAGAAGGAAGATGGATTGATGATGCTAATACAGGCACTCCAATGACCCTAAAAGGTGATACTAATGTCAATAACAATGTATAGGTGCATCATATCTTTAGTTTAAGACCAAAGTCTATAAACCATCTAATTATGCTCACTAATATATTACACTCATTGATATAGTACCACTTAGCAGATAGAGGAGAAGGAAAAATGAAGTTAGGGGGAACTTCAAACATTCATGGGGAAGATTTTTAAGTTGTTTTAAAGGTGTAAGTCACTTTGAAGTTTTAGGGGAGGTTCTATAGCTGGACATTATGTCTTGAGGACACCTAAAGACTACAAAAAATGCATTATTTTCATTCAAGAGGAAATTTCACATGATCATTAATGTATATAACTTGTACATGAAAGTATAAAAACTTTAGGGGAGGTGAGGGGATTTGTCTATAAGAATCTATTTTAATTGGTTTATAGGTTCGGTCCTAACCTCTATAAATTATTGTTAAGAGTCCTAGACACTCTTAAACCTCTCTAAAACCCTAGTAAAGACTTGACTTGAGATATTTAATAAAATATGCATCATAATAGATGGAAACCACTTGAAAAACACTTGGGTAATGTTTTCCATTGAGAAGAGGCCATGCTCATGGTACTTAATTGGATGGATAGTATATAAAAACCTATAGTAATTATAAGTTTTTAAGGTTTTAAGCAAGAAGATAAGTGTATAAATTGGTCATAATTATTAGTGTGTTGTTTTAAAACTTTTTCCACCTACTCAAAACTAGAAATGTTCACCTATCTACCTTGAAGTTCCTCTAATAACCTTCACCAATAAGCTAGTCTATAAGGCTAGTCTAGATGACCTAATCATGAAATAAGAGTGAGTTTACAAGTTTGATATGTTTTAAGGGTCTAGATACTAATGTAGAGGGTTAGTTTAGGTGTGCTTCAAGACTACTAAAATAACTTGAATGTCTGTTTCAACTATCACAATCATCTATATAGTGGATGGATAGAAGATTGGTTTACTAGTTCATGAGGCTTACTTTACCAATAAAATGAAAGTTATAATGGGCTCAAAAGGGATCATAAAGTAAATGATCCACATCAATACATCTATAATTTACCCTTTAGGAGAGTACACCCCATATTAATGAGCATTATGAAGGATTTTCAGTGGTTTTTTCATAAGGATCAATTTGCAGGTGTGGGAAGCCACTATATTCCTCATGGAAGAGGCCAAATTAAACATAATTTAATGTTGGTAATTGATTAAAAGAGAGGTAATTATGTAAAAGTGGAATTTATGTACTCTTCAAAATTCAAGCTTTATTATGTTTAGACATCAATGCTCGCAAGAGCACATTCAAGGTACCTATCCACTCAAGCAATGCATAGGATAGTGATGGAGACTACTGTAATTGTTGCATAGCCACTATGGCCTATTCATGGCCTCTTCTATGCCTAGATTCCTTATTATTTATTATGTAAAACTCTATATATTATGTGTGTTCTAATTATTTATTTATAGAAAAGTATGAATTTCATCTTTTTTTAGGTCCAATATTTAACTTAGTGTTAAATTATAATATTATAGAGATCATATGAAGAGTTAATATGTTGTCGTTGTGTTGAAGAGTAAACTGACTGGTAGTTTTTCATGAAGACCTCATATTATAGTATTTTTTTCATTTTTCTTTAAATTAAATATTACTTACTAAAAACTCAAAATAAAAATAGGTTTTATGGTGAATACCTATGGCTTAGAAGATGCTTCACACTAATTTAAATCTAGTGATAATGATATTTTATTTTTGGCTAGGAATAATAACCTACACACATGTAAACACTTGACAAAAATAGATTAATAGATAATTGGTTGAGTTTGGTCAGAAACCAGTCACAACAAGTCATGAGCTGACTCAAATGGATGTCATCTTACTTTTTTACATAGTTAAGTGGATAAAAAACATATTAAATTACAATAGATAAAAGGTATGATAAACATGATAATTAAGATTTAATCTTTAATTAAACTATTAATATAAGCATAATATTTGTCCCACTAAGTCATAGTAAAGTCCATATCATCTTGTATGATAGTTAGTTGGTATTTAGTGGATTTAAGAGAGGGAGAATAAATGATGGCATAGAGAGTTAGATTGAAATCTATGTCACTTTTACTAGCAAATTAAGGTTGTGATACTATAGGTAGATTTTTTATATTGATTACATCATGTACTATGCTTGGTAGAGTCTTTTACATACAAAAGACATATTAAAATGATAGGAAAATAGTAAGGAGTGTAGTCAAGGGTCTAGGATTAAGGTCTTAGGTTCTAGAAATTAAACATAGTGGATTGATACCAATCCTAACAAGATCATTGCCAATCTATAGAATAAATCCAAATTTAGAATGAATCAACTTTAATTTTCTCTGTGACTAAGCTTAATTAAAATAGAGAATAAATGAGATAGATTGGCTAACAAAGACTGGTATAATATGAATGATAAAGGATATAAATGGTATTCTAGAGATTATACAAATAATAATAGCATATAAATTGATATAAAATGAAATAATAAAAGACGATGAATCTCCTTGGATGTGATTGTAAATAGAATGAAATTATTACATAAACATAAGCCATTTCTTGAGTTGGTGATAGTGGATATGGATTGAACATATAAAAATTATGAAAGAGTATCATTAAAGACATATATAACTCTCCAAAAATTCTATAAATAATTCAATGTTTTAAGTTTCTCAGTCCAAAATTTAAATGTTGGTTGGTTATTTATGGATCAACACCAATATAGGGATCAACATCGACCATGGGAGAATCAGTGCCAGTTCACCCAAATTGGCACCTTGGTTTTAAATGTGGGTAAAATTGGCTTTGATTAACATGGATTTGTTGGTAATAAAACTATATAGGGATAACATGGTGGAGGGGTATATTCCTAGGGTTAAAAATGGATTTAGGAGGTTAGGGATTGAAAGGTAATAGTAAAGGTAAGAACTTAGTTGTAAATGGTAAATATACTAAACCTTAGGATAGGATTATTTAGGATATTAAATAAAAATAAGGACCTATGACACCTAGTTAATCATACATAGGGTAAAAAATAATAGTATCTACATTTTCCCATTTTTATGGAGTGGTATGGAATACGTGTTGTAAGATAGAAAACATGAGAGGTCGACTACCCCAAGTTTATGTGAAGAGGTATCCCTCCTCAAATTAAGAGCTATAGAAGGCTAAGGAGTGAGTGGTAGGTTTGAAAAAAGGAATAATGGAT
Source organism: Torreya grandis (assembly GCA_037957365.1). Lineage (NCBI taxonomy): Eukaryota > Viridiplantae > Streptophyta > Pinopsida > Cupressales > Taxaceae > Torreya > Torreya grandis. The sequence continues at coordinate 643,331 of JARHVA010005088.1, forward strand.
GAGATTAGAACATAAAGTATGAGATCTAATAAAAATGGATGCATAACATGAATTATATGTTTTACAATGATATGATATAATAAAATATAGGTAGATATTCCCCAAGGAAAATACCATAATAAAATGCCAAAACTATGAATAAGTGGGCTTAAATGAAGGCTAAATAAGAGGATAAATGATAGGGTTGGATAACCAAAGCATTTAACATGCTATATGATGTGCATGCTACCTATATATAGTTGTTATTAAATTAAAAATGTACTCTTAGGACCCACTAAAGGGAGATACCCAAAAGAGTACACACCTTACATAGTTTTTAGGACCAATAGGGGGTTAAAATTCACAAGCCTAAAATGGTATAGGGTCAATAATAGGATAGATTTGGTAAGGTAATAGGATAAATCTAAGGAGTAGGGTTGGAGGTAAGTAAAAGTGCAAGTAGTTCAAAAAAGGGGCCAATCAACACCAATCCAAAATGAATCAATGATGATCCACCAAATCAACACTGATCTAAAGTTAGGTATATAAGTGAGTCCAATGTGGAAAAGGGCTCATTTTCTATTTGTAAAAACCAAATGACGATTTAGAGATTAAATGATGAGTATACTATAAAAGGAGATAGAGGCTAGTGGTAGTAGATTAAGTTGATGGTGACACTCACAAGATGAGGTAGGTCTATTATTTTATTAATTTTTTATATTTTTGAATTTTTTTAAGTTTTAAGGATTTTTGGAATTAGAAATATGGCAAAGATTATGGGAATATGGCACCAAATAATTTTTGATGATTTATTGGGAATTGATGTCATTTTACCTAAACAATGCTGATCAAGAAGGAATGGTGCTAATGTATAAGGGATCGGTGTTGATTCACATAAAAATGTGAATGGATTAGAAAAATGTCTAGGGTTAGTATAAGTTATATTTTTAGGAGATTTTAGGATTATAATGGATATTAGTGATAGGAAAAAAATTTATTATGGATGTGGGATCGAGTGCCACCCTTACTAGACTAATTATGAGTTTAACTAGGTGATAATGACTGGGCCCATCTATAGCCCATAGTATTAGTAGGTATACATCACTACAAATGCATACATCAGGACACTATCTTCCTAGTTACTTTGGTAGAGCATTCAGATTTTGTGACTGGGACCTTATAGATTTCAACCAAGGAGATGACTATCATAAAGGAGGACATCTACTATATTATATTACTTTTAGTGCAGGGAACTCCCATAATACCTATGGATGAGCAAGTATGAAGAATAACATTGACATGCCTTTATGGGGATGACATGGGGGATATCATATTTATTATTAGTGGTTTCAATTTTGAGCCTGTATACAGTGATGATATAGTGGGGAGAGGCATACTCACTATGATTATGTTGGATATATCTTGCTATTCACACCCAAGGTTAGGGTGATGTAGACTTCTTTGGAGATTGACTAGTGTGGTAGCAAATATGCTACATCCGTACATAGTTTTTACATGGGCATCTACCTAATTGAAATATATTTATAGAGAGCTCTTGTGTTGGAGGACCTAGAGATGATATAGATTAGATGTCATTATCATTTTATAGTGCTAGGCTTATGAGCACATCAATATAGTGAGGCCGATAGGTACCTTATGGATATGGTGGTATGATATAGAATAAAATGTGGCATTCATTTGATTGAAGGCCAATATTACATGAGTCTTTACATATGGCATCACCTAGGACCTCAATTATTACCAAGAGGCCCTAAAGGGACTAAGAGATATTAACATCATTTAGAGACCCTATCTAATATTTCTTGCATGACTTGGGGTGGAAGTAGAGATGACAAGCCTATGGAGGGAGAGATGGGTGATGAGGAAGAGGATGAAGTACCTATATTACCTCCATTTTAGATGAGTTCAATAGTAGTTTGGTATAGTACAAGATATTATATGGGCCTTGCATGTATACATGCAAGATGAGATAGAGCGGTAGCTTCTTGGACTAGTCAATGGAGATGTCCCTATAGAAGAGGAGTAGATGAAATCAAGTGATGACTTGGAGGATATGGGGTGGACTACTGTATATATAGTATGGTCATCTGATTAGTGGGTAGTAAGGTAGGATAAGCTGGTGTGTTTTTACCATGAGATAAGGGATGAGGAGATGGAGGAGGCTAAAGAGGATACTAAAGATGAGATGGGGGATGATGAGGGTATGGGAGAAGATGGGGGAAAGGAGGAGGAGGTTGATGTAGCATAAATTATCATAGAAAAGGATACACTAAGGGTTCAATTTATTAATTTACATGGATAACTAGCTACAACATAGGGGCCTTTAATTGTAGTGTGGATATAGTGAGACCCAACACAAACCTGATTAGATAATCTATATGTGGTTTGATTCTTTGTATCTAAGTCATGATATGGTGGTAGAGGAGTGGGATCACTACTACATAGAGAGGCACACTCTAAGGAGGAGGGAGGGAGAGAGAAAGCCATCTATACATATTTTTAGAGAAGTAGTGGGGCTAAGAATTAGATAGGTGGGGACTATGAGCATTGAGTGATATAGGGAGGTGGTAGTAGAGATGAGATACTATGATTAGATTATTTTATATCATCTTTTAGGGACTCCTCAATATGTTTCCCATATAACCACATAGGGTAGGTCTTTCAAGTGAATGCACATAGGGTCAATGATCATGGGGAGCATATCCCAAAGGAGAGATAGGGATAGGGATATAGATGGAGATAGGGGTGGATCCTTGGTAAGAATCCACCTAAGTATTCTATAGTTTACATAGTAGCTCATGCATGTATTTATATAAATTACACTAGCTAGATATCCATAGACATGTATATAGATACTTTGATGTACACTTGATTATTATATGTATATGTTTCATGATTATGGATTATGTTATTGTTATGGATTTATTACTATGGGTTATGGATGTTCATGGATTATGCTTATGTATTATGTATGAGCATGGATTATGCTTACATAGATGTCTACTTTGTATGATTATTGATATAGATGATGTGATTTATTATGGGTATTAGATGTGATGGATTTAAATGTTTTATGGATTATGACTTATGGATTATGGATTTTGGATTTGTATGCAATGTGATTATATTATTTGATTATTGATTTAAATGTTATGAGATGCTTTATGGATCATGATTATATCATAGTGGATGTGTTTTTTATTTATGGAATAATGCTTAAAATGTTTATGATTAAATTAATATGGATGTAACTTTGATTATGTGATTAGGTATTTAATGAGTTGATTAGGTTATGGATTATGGGATTTTATTTTAAAATGCGTATGGATTGTGGTTGTATATTTGATTATGGATTATAGACTTATGTGATGTGATTATAGGTTATGGATCTAAAATTTTAAAATTTCTTAAATTATGATATGAATTTATGATTATAGACTTTGGATCACATTATGGATTATGATTAATGTTTATGGATTATGATTATTGTGGATATAATATATAACTTACTAATTTCATGTTTATAGATTTTTGAATTACTAGATTAGGATATTTATTAATATAGGTGGAAAATTTTATATTTAATTTACTTTACAAAGGGATTATTTCTCATTATTATCTTGTACCATTACCAAAGAAAAATGCTTGAATTGAATGCATATGCATATTTAATCAATTTTTAATAACAATCCTAACAACTTTAGGTCAACTAAGTTCAGGATCTTATTGATTTGCTTTTATGATTTGATATAAAGTGGATTATTAGAAAAAGATGTTTTTGTCTTGCATACCCAAAACTAAGGTTCAAATATAGAATCCTTTTATGCTAATCCACATAGACTAATCAATGTGTGAATTCTACTAAATTAAAGAAATTTGATCAATGTGGGAAACTTTCTAGGGATATTTTATGCATGATAGCCATCCTTTGATGAAGTGGTCTATATTTTGAGATATGCTTTTTTTAAATAGTTGTCCTTTGAGGGAGTAGTTTATGTTTTTGATATTTTGTATATTTTTGCAAAAAATTATGGATTTACATAGTAGTCCTTTGAAGAAACAATCTATTTATTTTGATTTTGATTTTTATATGATTTACTTTTGATTTTTGATCCTAGTATTATTATTGCTTTATGGATTAGCCCTAGGTATCCTAGGATAATTTCCTAAAGCTTTGATATATAAGATAAAACACTTATTATCAAAATCAATTAGTGATAGGGAGAGATTTCATGGATTAATGATTTAGATCTCCTTCTCATTATAGGCTAAACTTGTCCAACAAGAGCATGATATTAAAAAAATCTAGGGTATTCATATTCAAGGTTGAAAATTGGGTAATGCTAATAGATAACCACACGTCTCTACATATCATTATTTGGTATAATAAAAATAGGGATATGAAAGCTAGAAACTAAACTAGGAATACCAAGTGATTAAGATTATTAACATTAGAAAGGACACATATACAATGCATTAAGAGGTTCTCTTTCTAATTTTCCATCAAGAGAGGCCAAGTGATATGCCCTAGATCCATACTTATGGTTGATAATATATGGTTCAATCCCGTTTAGAGAAAAATTTACCATTATGCTTCTTTCCATATTAGTTACATGTTGATTTTCATTTAATACAAGGTCATTGATGTTAAATTCATGTTATTTTATATGTTTATTATAGGTGAACCTTATTCATTCTGAATATACATGTAAATGGTCAAGGGTAACCGAGTGACACTCATCCAAGAGTTTGAGCTGGACTAATCATTCTTGATGAAAGTCATCCTCAGAAATGATATCTTTCAAGGAGATTCAAAGGGAAGGAATCCAAACTTTAAGAAGAAGTACAACTTTAGTACCATATACTAGAGAGAAAGGAGTAAAACCTCTAGGTGTTTAAATACTAGTTTGATAAGCCCATAAGGTAAAAGGAATGTGAAGAGGCAAATTCTTTCATGATTCATTAATGACATTATTTAGGATCTTGATAATAATTTTATTGGATGCATCAACCTATTCATTGTCTTGAGGATAGTAAGGCAAGGAAAATTTGAGCTTAATTCTAAAGGAATCATAGATCTTTTGAATCTTTTTTTCTTTAAATATTTTCCATTATCTATTATGATCTTATGAGGGATTCCAAAGTGACAAATGATATGTTGACTAATGAATTCAACAGTTTTGTTTAATTTGGTTGAGATAAAGGTGATAGACTCAACCCATTTAGTAAAATAATCAATGGTGGTAATGCTAAATTCATGATTTTGGGAAGACTTAAGATTGATTTGACCTATAATATTGAGCCCCCATTAGGAAAAAGGCCATAATTCTTATGCTACTTTTAATGATTGACTAGGGATATGGGATAGGTTAGCATGTTGCTAATACTTGATGTATTCATTAATGTATTTTTAATAATATTGATTTAAGGTGGGCCAATAATAGCCCAATAATAATATTCTCTTAATCATGGTGCAACCACTAAAATGTCCCTCACATGACCCATCATGAGCTTCTTTCATAGCAAGGGTAACTTCATGATTATGAAGACAATGACGATGCATACTATTAAAACCACACTTATAAAGGACACCCCATATTATGATAAAAATCATGACATGATGTTAAAAAACTCACTTGACATTTTTAGATAGATCTGATGGAGTAATCCCCCTAGATATGTAATCAAATATTTGTGCATACTAGAGATATGATGAAGTTTCCTCCACACTACGTATAAAAGGAAGGTTAGTTTTGGTAAAGTAAGGTTGATTATTCCTATAAACAAAGACAAAGAACTTATACTCTTAGGATGAAGTTGGGATAAAGAAGCCTAAGGAAGCCATAGTATTCTTAAATTTTTTAGTTAATCAAGGAGTGGCTTGGATATAATAATGCTCAAAGGTAGCTAGCAACTAATTATCTAAGGTCTTATTCTTTTTAAGGGTATTATTTTTACATTGATAGATACCTTTAATTTGATTGATCATAATCTAGCAGTCACCATAGATATTGAGTGTTTTAACATCTAAAGCTAGAGCAGTTTGGAGAGCTATGATTAAAGCCTCATACTCTACCATGTTATTAGTGTAGTCAAAATCAAGCTTAAAATATAGAGGGATAGGTGGCCCCCTAGGAGTGATTAGGATAATTCTATCTCCCCCACCATTATTTCATTTATATTTGTCAAAGAATAGAGTTATTTGATATAATGAATATTTTTGAGATGTGGAGGCTATAAATTTATCATGGAATTCATAGTTAACTAGTTGATTATCAGAAGAAGGCACCTCATAAAGATGATCAACAATGATTTTACCTTTAACTAACTTTTAAAGTATAAAATCCAAATCAAAATCCACTAAACGCATAAGCAATTTGGTGATTCACTGATTCTAATAAGGCATGGAGTGCATAAACATTAGAGGATTACTGTTAGTGACCATGTAGGTTTTGTGATTGAGCAGATAATGTCAAAGCTTAGAATTAAAAAAAACCATATCTAAGCAAAACTTATCTATATGATAATAACATGTCTCCTATTCAATAAGTGTGTGATTGATATAGTAAAATGCCTACTATTTATGCTACTCATCACACTAGGTAAGCATGGCTCGAAGGGCATGATCAGTAGCAAAAATATATAAGAATAATGGTTATCCTTATTTTGGAGGAGTGAGAATTAGTGGTGAGATAATATAGCTCTTAAGAGATTGAAAATCCTCCTAAAAATTAAAGTCCCACTTAAAATAGTTATCCTTCTTTAGAAGGTGATGAAATGGTTGACATCGATTATATAATTGAGAAATAAATTAATAGATAGAATATAATTTACCTTGAAAACTATGTAGTTACTTAAGATTAGATGGGCATGGCATTTATAAGATGGATTTGATTTTGTTAGGGTTGATTTTTATCCCATGGATAGAGACAATAAATATAATGAGATTACCTATCAATACTTAAAAAATGCATTTCTTAAAATTTACATGGACACAAAATTGGATTAAAAAATTGAAAATAACCTTTAGGATAAAAAGGTTGTATTTTCATAATTTTGATTTATCAAAGAGATCATCCACATAATCCTCAAAATTTTTTTGAATGATATCATGGACTATGCAAATCATGGCTCTCTGATAGGTGTATCTTTCATTCTTTAGGCCAAAAGTCATAACTCAATAGTATAAGGTACCCTTAGGAGTAATAAATGAAGTCTTATGTTGGTATTCTAGTGTAATAAGGATCTACTAATATCTAGAGAAACCATCCATAAGTGTTAACATTTTATGTCTAGTGGTTAAATCTACTAATTATTCAATATTAGGGAGAAGGAAATCATCCTTTGGACATGTGATATTAAGGTCACAAAAGTCTGTATAAAGGTGTAGTTTCCCTGTAGGATTGGTGATAGGGATAATATTAGATAACCATTGAGGGTAATCAATAAGATGGATAAATTTAATGAATAATATGAACTATAACTCTTATTTGACCAAGAGTTCAACATAAGGATACATCTTTTGGAGATGTTGCTTTATAGGTTTCGCATCAGGGAATGTGACAATGTTATGGATGATCATAACATGATCAATATGAAGCATATTGCTATAGGACCAAGAGAAATATTAATTGTGATATATTAGAAATGTAGTGAATTCTTGGAATTCTTAGGGATCTAAGGATTTACTAACATTAACTATTCACAAAGCCTCATGAGATCCTATGTTAATGTCAATGGTGGCCTTATTTAATAGACTAGAGGTTTCAAATGGAAGGGATTTACATATATGGAGTTATCTACACCCAAATGGGTTAATATCAACTCATCATTCTAGCATTAAACAATAGTGGTGGTAGGAAAATCCTACCCTATCATGTCTATGTAAGATAAAAGAATGGTTTAGACCTCTCCATGATGATGATAGATGAGAGGTTATATAGTAATAACATTGACTAAGAATTTTTTTGGAAGAATGGATACAATATCATAAATTGAATAAGGGTGTTTGATGGATAGGATGGTGTGTCCTCTTTAAGGATGGGAAGGAGAGTAATCTCTGGGGTAACTTTGGGATTTTTGATGAAATTGAGGTCATCATTTTCATGGGGTTTTCTAAAGTCTCCTAATACAATCTCATGTGGGTCTTACTCATAACATCCTATGTTTAAACCCTTCCAAGCACATCATTATATGTATGTCTTCATAATGTAGGGTTTATCCAGGAATTAAAATTTTGATGTAAATGGTTTATCATTGATTTGGCTAGAAAGGCCTAAATAAGGTTGCTAGATTCCCCCATAGATCAAATGGGTATGGAGGAAAGTTGGACCAAAGGGAATAGTTCCCCAAAATTTAGATAATAAGCCTATTATTTGTCTAGACATCCATATTCTTGTTGAGTAGGGAGAGTATTGAGTGTCAATAATTGACACTCTCCAATTGAAAGATATTGAAATGTAGAATCAATGGACTCCTTACCAATTTAATATGTAGGGATTGTCATACTTGTGGATGCTTTGCTTGATGATGATGGGGTAGTACTTTGTAATGCTATTAAGACATCATTTGGTTAGATTGTGAGGTTGTAATTTTTAAATTGATGAGAATTAGTTGGGTCATTATGGATTTTAATTTCATGTTCAAATTTAATATATTGATGTAAGGTAGAGGGGATGTAGCACATAACACATATCTAGGGACATCCTAAGAGAATGTTTTATTGAAAATCCCCATCAATGATGTAAAATAATTCAAGGAGAACATGCACACATATTTAAATATAGAGCACCACCGTTCCTAATGTAGGGGTGATGATATTATTTAAGGCTCATAAAATGACAATGGATTGGGATACAACTATCTTAGGTATATTTAGTTATTTAAATGCATGATAAGAGATGATATTTATAATATAACCATTATTAATCATGACTCATTTGATTCTAGGTTGATTAATTTGGGTAGTGATAAACAATATAATATCTATGTCAATTATCATACATTTTAACTAAGGTTTTATTAATGAATAATGAAACATTTTAGATAACAGTTTCTAGATTGATGTAATTAAAGTTGCTAAAGGTTGGAGTTCATCATCTTATATCTTAGTGGCCTGCAAGGCTTCTATCATGGCCTCATGGTGCTATGGAGAATTATGGACAAGCTCATATAGGAACATATTGATCAGAAGCTAATGAAGATGCTTTAGAAAAGATATTTGTATGCATTATGAAACATTATTATTTTACACTTTTCTTAAAATATAAACTTTAGATTTAGGATTGGGCATTGTTGGACTATTTGTGGTAGGATGCGGTGCTTTATTAATAGTCACTTTGGCTTTTTCATAATTCTCAGTCTTATGACCCTTGGTTCAAGATCACATAGTTATGTGAACTGCATCTATCTAAAATAAATGGGGATTCATTATGTTCTCAAAATCATCCACATTTATAGGGAGATATTGATACTAAGCATTATCATACATTTTATCCTTTTACAACTTATTTTAATACTATGTGTGGTATGGTATTCCCTAAGTTGGATGTAACCCTAGAAGTTTTATTATGGGGATAGTCATGATCTAATTGTTCTGTTAAGAGATCATCTTCTTATAATAAATTTTAGACTATGATATTTAATGCATTAAAACTTTTTGTGTCATGACCTACTATTTGATGGTATGTAGATGCCATATTTTCTCTATACCATGCTAGTTTCTTAATACGACGATTTATAGGCTTTATCAGTGGTAGCATGATAAGGGAGGTATAGATAAACTGATATAGGATTTTAGAATAAGACCCTTTAAATGGATCTTGACTAGGATTTTAAATATTTTGAGGCACTACTAGGGAAGAGGTATGTGACCTTCAACCTTAACCTTTTGAATTAGTTGTTTGAATGGTCCCTACTTTAGGTACTTTATGTTTATGATAAGTCCTTACACCTAGACCTTCTAGATAATAAGGGTTTCACATGTTATATATTGTCATGATCATGGTGTGAAGATACCATTGTGATGATACATGCAATTTAGTGGAGGATTCTATAATGGTATATTTTAGTTTCACTAAAGGATGGGGTCCTAGTACAAATGCTCTTATCAGAATAAGTGGTAGTAGTATCTTTCCTTTTTTAATCTATTTAGGGGTAGTAGGGATGTCCTCTCTATGGATTTCAATCATAATAGGAGTATACTAAAAATATTTTCTTCTTGGGGATTTGATCTTTTTTTTTGACATCTCTGGATTTTCTCCTACTTTCTCTAAGATTTAGTTCTTTTTGAGCAATGGGTGGAATTGGTCTTGAGATAATTTGAGGTAACATGATATCTTCCTCAGGGGTTAATAAGCTAAAATTAATAAGTATGTTAAATATAAGTATTAAAATGATGTTAGTAATAGTATATGTATCTTATAGAATGCCTAAGTAAACCTCTTATTCGATAGTCTTTTCCTCTTTTAGTTCTTGAGTACTTTCAAATATGGTTTCTATTATGGCATCAGATTTCACCCTTGTGGAGGATTTATTTAGGATCCTCAATTCCCATTCACAAAATGGGAACAACCCTAGGATGTGGGTATCTTATGGTGGGGTTAAACCTTCATAAAAGGTCAGCTTCCTCTTGATGGATCACCCAAACTAATTCTACTACTGATAAAAGAGTTAGAAAAGGGGAAATAAGACTCTTAATAAAATTAATAAGGTGATGAACCAAATAAAAATGGGAGAATCCCATAATATTGAACCCACACTAGATTAACAAAAGATAATTCTAGCTCACACAACCTCACTGACCAGTTGATTACATAAGTGTTTCATAGATTATGTTCAAGAAGTAATGAATGGAAATAATGAGGGATTATAAGACCCAAACCAAGCCTAAATTAATGATAGAAAGAACATGAATCTATACCTAAAAACAAACTTGAAAATACCTTAAAAGAGTTAAGGAAGGAGGACAATGGATATGAAATAATCTCCTTCACAAGGCCATCATGAACAACTCACTAAACACCGATCCAAGGTAAGAGATAGCTAAATAAAGACTTTCATTGCATCAAGAGGTAGTTATTACAAAATATTGATAAGGTTTGGCCTTATCAATATGATCATATCTTGCCAAGATATCTCAAAGATTCACTTGCTCTTCAAAATCAAAGAGTCTTTGGGAGAATCTGAAAATGAGAGAGATAGAGAGAGAGAGAGAGAGAGAGAGAGAGAGAGAGAGAGAGAGAGAGAGAGAGAGAGCTTACAAATGGGAAATAATGAGTAATATAGAGAAAGGGAAAGAAAGTGAGCAAGAACATGCATCAATAATTTAATCAATGATTTGTCACCACCTTTATTGAAATATCTACCACATTTTAATCTAATCAAGACTGATCCTTCACTAAAAAATTAGACTTTATTTTCTCCAATATTCTTCAAGCTCATTTCATTGGCTGATAAATACACTAGAAGATAAGAATCTATTTTGAAAATGATGAATCGTGATCTTACCAAGAAACTAAAATCCTTAAAGTCTCTAAGAAGAACTAAATTCTCCACTATAGTCTTTAATCCCCAAATCCCTTTGATTTGATGTTCTATTCCATCTCCCACTCAATTTAATTATAAAGACAAAGTCTCCATATCCATGAACATGAGAGAGACATGACTAAGATTACTTGAAGTGGATGTAGGTACCTGCTTGTTGAGAAAATGACCATTTTGGAAGTCAAGACATTCTTCCATATCTTGTTTATATCTACACCTACTCCATTTTGAATATAGATTTACTATAGATTGAAAACCAATATCATATATTGGTTTTCCTATATCTATCATGTAAATGAGAACCTACAGGCTATATAGTCTTATTTTGAAATATATTAGGTTTAAACAAATCACTTTTACCTCTAAAATTTAATGGTGATAGATCTTTGAAACATTTATTCTTGGTTTGACCCTAACCATATTTGACCTCCATTTTAAGTCTCCTATCTTTGAATTTTAACATTAGCCATTGTTCTTGATTTGGGATTCTCAAAATTGTGCCATCTATTAGCTCCTCATTCATTTTATGGATCCTACATTCAATTTCATCATGTTCCTACATTGGTACCATGTGGTGGCCTCATGCTCATCTTGAGCTCAATTTATACTTTGACCTTATGCATACCATCGATCTTATTTAGCATAGTTTGAACATGTACCATTGATTTACTTAGTAGTTACCATGGTCATGACACTTGGTATGTTGCAACTACACATTTGTTTCTAGGATCCATTAGCTAGTTGACCTTCACTCACCATTGATCTAATTTATCATGATTAAACATAGATCATTAGATCCTTGATCTACCAGATCAAATATATATCATTGATTTGATTTGGAGTGCACCGTGAATAAGATACTTATCACCTCCACACTTATCCTACATCCGATGATCTTTTGACTTGATTCACACCATTGATCTTTGATCATATTATTTAAGGTGTGTCATTAGATCTACCAGACCTACTAACATCACCAATTAGCTACTCACCATTGGATCTCCATATGGGCACCCAAGATCTTACCACTTGTTAACTATGCATTCATACTTCAAATGGCTATTTGTTGTATCTTTAACTCAATTTCCCTATTCACATCCGACTCTACTAGTTCTTCTTTGAATTCTTATCTCTTAATATAGAAAACTCATCAAGATAAAAAATTTGTAGAGGATGTTTATGGGACCAAAATCATCATGTCCATTCATTCCTTTTATCTATAGCAGACCTCCTAACTACCTTTATCAAATGTGAAACTAGATTGATCTATTCATTCCTGTATGATTTGTTATGATAGTCTATCTCCTTCTACTGTTAGATCATTATTTAGCTAGGACTCTACTAATCTTCTACCTCTATATCTAGGTAATTTTTTTTATATGGTTCATATTTGGCCAACATCTTTAGTTATTTAATTGGGAAGCATGCCTATTATGCTTGAGAACCCATACCATTTATCTTGGCTAGTCTATTGGGTATGGAGTCTCCTCTTTGGTTTAATATATTGATCTAAGGCTAAAACTCATTTCCAACCTCTAGATAAATCCTTTTAGATCAATAAGGAAAAAAATAACAAAATAAATAAATGTAACTGCATCTAGGCACTTGGAGAAAATTAAAAAAATACTAAACTACTAAACAAATGTGCACACAGGCACTTAGAGAAAAGCATAAAATATACTTAAATATATCCAATAATTTACAATAACTTCCCTCCTAGGTCAAATGGAAAAAATTTAGTATCATTCACTTGTAAAAAACCAAGATGAAAAATACCTTGCTTTGGAGGTACCAAAATTGGCGAACCAAGCAACTTGAAGGCCAATCCTTTTGATATGATCTCTAATAGATGAAATAAAACAAACATTTCTCCACTGTAGATATACTAGTCTAAGTATTCCAAGATTGGTTCATGATGGATTTAAAGATCACTTTCTTTATGTTTCTCATCACTCTTGAGAAAGATTTGCATGAAGACTTCATTCAGGCTCTTGGGAACAACTCCACTTGGTTTAATTGGTGGTTTAAAAAAACCATGTTCTTCAACCTTGTCTTTATGAAAATTAGGACTATTCATGATTAGATAATCATGGTCATAATTTTTTGGAGGAATGACATGTTTATTATCCTCTTTGAACTCTTTCGTTTTGACATTGAACTACTACCATAACTCTATAGGATCTTCACTAATATGCTTCTAAAACTATAACACTTGAAAACTTGAGATTTGTCCTTCATCAACCACACTCAAGATTTAATATTATTTTTCAAATACAAATGAGGGTTGATTTGACCATCTAAGGTTAAAACATCACATTTGTCTTGGTTAAGGTCTGATCTACTTTCCTCTATCTCTAACATATCAAGGCTATACTGAACATACTAATCAAAATATGGTTGATTCTACATACCATATTATGATTATTAAGTAGTTATGATACTTAAATCAACTAATGAATACCTAGAGTCACCATTGATGTTTTCACACATGAATCCAAAGGCTGGTTGGATTAAGAGAACACCAAAACTCTTCACTATTGAACAACATAGTAAGTCCCACTAGGTGTGTCAAAAACTATTATGGCATGAGATTTCACCCTTGTAGAGGATTTATTTAGGCTCCTCCACTCATATTCACAAAATGGGAACAACCCCAAGCTATGGGTATCCTATGGTGGGGTTGAACCTTTAGAGAAATCCAGATTCCTATTGATGGATCACCTAAACTAATTCTACTATTGAGAAAAGGGTTAGAAAAGGGGAAATAGGGCTCCTAAGAAAGTTAACAAGGTGACACACCAAATAAATATGGTAGACTCCCATAAGATTTAACCCACACTAGATCAACACAAGACAATTCTATCTCATACAACCTCATAGACCACTTGATTACATAAGTGTTTCACATATGAGGTTTAGGAAGCAATGAATGGAAATGAGGGATTGTAAGACCTAAACCAAGCCTAAATTAATGATATAAATAAAACAAATCCAAACCTAAAAATAGCTTTAAAACACCTTATAAGAGGCAAAGAAGGAGGATAATTGTTATAAAATAATCTCCTTCATAAGGCCATTATGCACAGCTCACTAAACACTGATCCAAGGTAAGATATAGGTAAATAAAGAATTTTATTGTATCAAGTGGTAGTTCTTAAAATTTTTTGACAGTGTTTAGTGTTATAAAAATAAGCATATCTTGGTAATATATCTTAGAGAATCCCTTATTCTTCAAAATCAAAGAGTCTTTATGACAATCTAAAAATTTAGAGAGAGACAGATTACAAAGGGGAAATAATGGGTAACATATAGAAAGGGAAAGAAATATAAGAAAAGCATGCATCAATAAATCAATAAATGAGCTTTCATGATCTTTATTGAAATGTCTACCATATTTTAATCTAATCAAGATTAATCTTTCTTCAAAAAATTAACCTTCATTTGATTTAATAGTCTTCAAGCTCTTCTTATTGGCTAAGAAATACACTAAAAGATAAGAATCTATTTTCAAGATGATGGGTAATGATGTTACCAAGAAAGAAAAATAATTTAAGGCTTTAAAAAGAATTAAATGCTCCACTATACTCTATAATCCCTTAATCCCTTTACTTTTATCTTCTACACCATCTCCCACTTTATTTCATTATAAAGAAAAAATCTCTATATATATGGACTTAATAGAGCCATGACTAAGTTTGCTTTAAGTAGGTGTAGGTACCTTCTTGTCAAAGAAATGATCATTTTGGAAGATAAGATAGTATTCCATATCTTTTTTATATCTACACCTACTCCAAC
This sequence comes from Torreya grandis, assembly GCA_037957365.1. Lineage (NCBI taxonomy): Eukaryota > Viridiplantae > Streptophyta > Pinopsida > Cupressales > Taxaceae > Torreya > Torreya grandis. Next base: position 658,670 of record JARHVA010005088.1, read on the forward strand.
TTGAATATATATTTACTATATATTGAAAATCAATCTCATTTATTAGTTTTCCTATATCTATCATGTTAATGAGAACCTACAGGGTGTATAGTCTTATTTTGAACTATATTAGGTTTAAATAAACCTATTCTACCTCTTAACTTTACTAGTGATAGAGATTTAAAAAAATTGTTCTTGGTTTGACTTGAACTATATTCAAACTCCATTTAATGTCTCTTGGCTTCAAATTTTAACATTGGAAATTAATCTTGATATGGGCTTCTCAAAATTGTGCCATCTATTAACTATTCATTCATTCTATGGATCGTTCAATTATTTATATCATGTTCTTATACTTTTTCCACATGGTGGACTTGCACTCATCCTAAGTTTGATTGACCCTTTAACCTTATGCACACCATAGATATTCTTTAGTATGGTTTTAACATGTACCATTGATTTACCTAGTAGTTACTATGGTTGTGACACTTGATAATTTCACATTTATTCCCAAGATTTGTTGTACAATTAACCTTTTACTCAAATATAGAATATTAATATATTTTAGAGTGCATCATATTTAAGACACATATCACATCTACTCTTATATTGGATCCTTTGGCCTTTTAACTTGATGCTCACCATTGATCTTTGATCACATGATTTAACACTCATCATTAGATCTACCAAACCCACTAACATCGTTGATCTCCCACTCACTATTGAATCTTCATATGGGCACCCAATATCTTTCCACTTGTTAGCCATGTATTCATTCTTAGAAAATTTGAATTCAAAAAACTATTTTCCATAGCTTTAACTTGATGTCCCTGTGCACATCCCACTCTACTATTTCATCTTTGAATGCTTATATCTTGAGATAGAAAACTCATCAAGATACAAAATATGTTGAGGATGTTTATGAGACCAAAATAATCATGTCCATGCACTCCTTTGTATTCGGTTAACCTCTTAAGTGAATTTATCAAATGTGTAACTAGAGTAATTTGTTCATTCTTACATTACATATCATGATGGTTTGGCTCCTTTTACTACTGGATCATTATCAATTAGGACTCTACTCAGCTTTTTCCTCTAGATCTAGGTGAATTTTTTAATGTAGGCTAATTTTTTCCAATATTTTCCTTGAGTGGATCCCAAATAATGAGATCCAAAATACTTGATGATTTTTTTGAAATGTCGTTACTTAGTTTGGATGGATGAAAAGTGTCTCATATAAGGAGATAGGGGATAAGATTACTATCAAGTTATTTTGGTAGAAGCTAGTCATGGATTGTGTTAATTACATGAGTTTCATATTCTAAGGTGGATCTTGAATTAGCTTACATATAATTTGATATGTAAGCATGATTAGGGAATGACTATCTAAATTTATATAGACTAATTTGTGGGCATATTAGGGTTACATAGTTTTAATTCCCCTTGATAGATAAGATTTTTTACTAGGCCCTTAAAATAATGACACCTCTAACATCATGACCTATTATGTGGTGAAATTTATATAAGTCATTTTACCTAAACCAACTAGGTTTAGGTTGAGAATCATTGAGAGGTCTTATTCAAAGAAGCTTGATGAAATAATATTTTAAGATTTTATCTAAGATAAAAATGTAGGATTCTCCTAAAGGTGTATATTATCATGGGGAAAATAATGTCAATGGTTTCCAAGATTGTACCTATGAGGATGAAGGCTTAGATTGGGTTTTAGTTTGTGGTGGTGCTGATTTTACAACTATGGCATTAATAACTCCTTCGGTTCTATTATTTTTTCTATTAGTCTCTTTAGAGGCATCAAGTTTAAAGTTTTTATTTCATAATTTAACTTTCCCTTCTTCTAGGGCTCTAATTTCTAGTTTGCGGACCATCAAAAAGGCCTCATAAAATGTCTTAAAAGATTTTACTGATAACATAAAAAATATGTGTTTATCACATGTTCTCATGAATAACTCAATTAACCTAGGTTGTGAAATGGAGAAGGTTAGTTTATTGATAATAAATCTCTATCTATCCATAAATTTAGTGATAGATTCATCATCAAACTGTTCAATGGCCTAGAAGTTAGTGATAGTGACTTTTCTTGTAATATTGATAGAAAATTGATCTAAGAATATTTGAACTAGATTCCCAAATGAGAATAGGAAATGTTGTGCAATGAATTTGTACCAATCTACGGTAGGTCTAGCTAATGGCATAGGAAAATTCCTAATAAGATGTGCATTTTCATGTATTATAAGGTAGTAAGCATTTTAAATGCTCAAATGTGTTATTAAGCATCGTACTTACTTTTAAACTTTTAAAACTTTAGAAGTTATCACTATGGATCATAAGGATTGATAGGAACTATTGGGTTGATACACTTGTTATAGATTTGCTCATAGGTGATCACATTTTTATACCTATAGGTGGAGGATTCCAAATTATTCATCATATTCATAATGATGCTCATGAGATATGGATGGGTTTTGTATTGATGGATTACTCCCAAAACATTTTATTGTGGGAGTTGATATGTAAGAAGCTAAGTGGAAAAAGCCTACAATAAAATATAACCAACTAATGTGGGTATGGTTGGTTGGGAGGCCACCACATACTATGGGGCTTGTAAGGGGATATAAGTAGACATAATAGCTTATGTAATGTATATGTATTTGGTGGTCAAGGGAATATATTATTGAGGTAATTAACTTTTAGGGGATTATTTTAGAGGCTAAGTTTGGGTACTTAAGGGTACACTAGTTTGGATAGGTGGAAGGGTTGATGGGGAAAATGACTAGGATCTGAAGTGATGTGGTAATTAGATTAGTAATGGTGGGATAAGTCATGGTGACATTATGAGTTTGGATAATGGTTTGGGATCAATAAATAGACATTACTAGAGGCAGATTACCTAATGGTTTCATAGTAGTAGTGTCAGAACTAGGTAGAAGAAGATTATTATAGGAAGACACCATAACATTGGTAAACCCTTCAGCTTTCTCTAAGGGCATACCATATGGGTTCTTGGATAACTACATGTGGGGAGAAAGTGGGATGCATATGGATTGAGATATGAGATAATGGTTAATCATGATGTGGTTTCTATCTAGTATAGTGGCAAATTTAGGATCACCTTGGGTATAATACTAAGGAATACTATCTCCCATGAACTCAAAGGAAGTAGGAGGACTAGGGTAATTATCCTATGATGAGGATGAAGTTGGAGGTTTGGTTTTATTTTATGACTATTGTCACATCAAAACCATCTATTGATAAAGTAAAAAGGCAATAAATAAAAACAAAATGTTGAGAAAAGATCATTTTGATTATATCATATTTTAGTGAAGATGAAAATACACACATGCTAAAGATGTACCTAATTTTTTTTAAATTTTAACTTAAAAGTATGATAAAATAAAATAAAAGGTTGTTGAGGGTCTTAAGAAGTGGTAATCTTAAGATGGTTTCTTATTTATTTAGGCTCACAGAGATTTTGTACTGGGATCGATACATGGCCTAGTATTGGGGCCTATTTCAATACTTGACATGCCATAGTCTAAGGGTGTCAAGTGCTTAGCTAGTATATATTGAAATACTAAGGTTTATACTCAGCCAAAGTATTGAGTTGGTCCTCTACTTGGTGGTATAATCCAAGTGGGATAGTTAGAAAGAAGCTTACCACTAGGTGATGAAATCTCAGTCAACTCCCTTATGTCAATTTTTGAATGTTAATTATGCACATGATTTTTTATGTACATGATTGAAGTGATGACTATATTAAATTAAAAGCCTATATTATTTTATATGAACTACCTAATCATGAAAAATAGATGTAGATTCTTTTTAATTTTTAGAAAGGAAAAAATCAATTTTGAATTTTCTTTGAATGAATACAAAAAAAAAGAAAGGGAGAGAAAGATAGATAAATTCAAAATTAATTTTAATAATAAAATCGAGACCTTAAGGGTCCCACAAGGCATGCCATAATGTTATAATATTTTTTCATTTTTATTTAAATTATATATTACTTACTAAAAAATGAAAATGAAAATAAGGTTTATGGTGAATACTTGTGGATTAGAAGATGTTGTGTACCACTTTGAATCTAGTGATAGTGAGAGATTATTCTAGGAAGAATACCCTACACACATGTAAACACTTGACAATAATAGATTAATAGATACTTAGATGAGTTGCCTAGTCAGAAAGTAGTCCCAAGAAGTCATGAGCTTCCTCAAATTTATGTCAACTCATTTACATAATTAAGTGGATAAACAACATATTAAATCACAATAGATATAAGATATGGTAAAATGATAATTAATATTCAATATTCAATTTATCTATCAATACAAGCATAATAATTGTCCTAGTAATCCATAGTGAATTGTATATCATTCTATATGATATCTAGTTGGTCTCTAGTGGCTTTAAGAGAGGAATAATAAATGATATAATAGATATCTAGGTTGAAAGCTATGTCACTCAGATCAACAAGTAGGGCTAGGATATTATAAGGAGATATGTGATATTAATTACATCATGTGCTATGCTTGCTAGAGTCATGTACATGCAAAGGCCATATTAAAATGACAATAAATTGGTAAGGATTGAATACAATGGTCTAGGATTAAGGTCTTGAGTTCTAAAAATTAAACATAGTGGATTGATGTTGATCTTGATAAGATCAATGTTAATCTATAGAATGGGTACTAATTTAGAATGAATGAGTGTCAATTCTCTCTATGATTGAGCTTATTTAAAATAGAGAATAAACAAGAATAATTTTTAATAAAGACTAATAAAATATTAATGACAAAGGATATGAATGGTATTCTAGAGATTATACAAATAGATAAAAACAAATAAATTGATATAAAATGAAAGAATAAAAAATGATGACTTACCTTGGATGTGATATCAAATAGAATAGAATTCATCCTTAAATGTAAGAAGATTCTCAGTCTAGTGATAGGGGTTATGGATTTAATGCAATAAAATTTTGGTAGAGTGTCATTAAGGATGTTTTTATCTCTCCAAGAAATCTGGTATCAATTTGAGGTTATGAGTTTCTTGGTCTATAATGCAAAGGTTGGTTGGATATTTATGGATTGATATTGATCTAAAGAATCAAAACTGATCATGAGATAATCAATACCTATTCATCCAAATTGGCCCCTTATTTCAATCACAGGTAAAATTAGATTTGATATAAGTGGATTTGTTGGTAATGACACTATATGGGGGTAAAGTGGTTGAGGGGTAGATTCCTAGTGTTATAAATGGATTTAGGAGGCTAGGGGGTAGAAAGGTAATAGTAAAGGTAAGTTACTGAGTTATAAATGGTAAATATACTAAACCTTAGGATAGTGATAATTTAGAAGATTAAATAAAAATAAGGGCCTATGATACCTAATTAATCATACATAGGTTATAGAATTATAATGTCCACACCTCTATTATTTTGCCTTCAAGTTGTAGACCTCCCCACTAAACCTTCATATGACATACTCATGTTTAATATTATATTAATAATCCTAGTTATCTACTTATATTTCATTCAATTCATAACATCTATTGAAGGTAAGTTAAGAGAGGATAAGTAAGCATTGGTGCATCACCACCCCTAGTGTAGATTTTCCTTTCAAGTTTTCTTTCTAACCCTTTTCATCCAAAAACAACTAGGTCTTAGAAAAGGAGTTTAAGTTGGTATATCAAGGGATCTATCCCCATAAGATATAGGTTTGGTATAGACTATAGGTAACCCACAAACATAGGCTAATCCCATGCTAGTCCAAGTTTGAAGAAGAATCGAGTAATCTCCTTCAAAGGGTGAATCTTGGGTTGCTAACACAACCTTAGAATCTTATATTATATTAATTTATTTGGGAAATCCATGCCACAAACACCACATTTGGTTTAAATCCATAGCCACATAGCCATTCAAATTCCTTGATCACTCATGAATCAGTAGCATGACATAAACATCTACTAGTTAGATATCACTGAATTATTGAATCCTCAGAATTGAAGCCAATTACATGTGGACAATATTTAGCTCCCTAACTACCTTCACCTCAATTTTCTCCTAATAGAGAGCCTTTATATTATAATTTATAGGTGTTAGGCCTAATTAATAAAAATTTCATAAATCATGATGTTCTCTTAGGCACTTAAATTAGTAAAATAGTTACATAATTTTTTGCCAAATATTTTTATTGTTAAGAGGAAAGGAGTTTTAGTATTCTCCTTGTAGAGAACAACATGTGCATGGAAAACATTACCATATTATTTCCCCTTATTACTAGATAACTCTTTTAAAATTATTATTTTTTTTAAAAAAATTGAATCAAATCACACTTATTTATATTAACTTTAGTTTTTTTAGATCTTAGACTATATCATAAATAAGTTTGGTATTCTCTAGGTGCTTAATATTTGGAGTATATGTGGTAGGATTTTTGGGTTGATAGGAATTTTGAGGTCCTTTTGGTAGATGAGGATTATTACCTATATTTACATCATGTGAAACCTAAGTTTTATTTAGGGGAGTAGAGGTGGTTAATGGGTTGGATTAATTAATCCTTAGTTGGTAATTATTCCCTCTCTAGAACTATATAAAATCATGGATCTCTTCTAGGTTGTCCTTATACTTATTCTAATATTTAAAGGATAATTCATAAGTGTCTAACACAAAGGTTGTGTCTTGGTTTTCCCTTCTAAATTTTAGTTATCACTAGGAGTAGGCATGATTTCATGTTATCCACCTCCTTTTAGAAGATGTTTGAAGTAGTTATAAATTCTACATAATTAGGTTTTACATGATCTATAGTATTATAAAACATGCACCAAGTATTAAGGTTAGGTCCATGAAAATCATAGAATGGGATTGGGGGGGGGGTGTTTTAGTTTTAATCTCCACTTTCAAGGGGCCTAGGCACATTCCCATTATTATGGTATGGATTCCATTGTCTATTGGGTCTTTGTAAACAAAAATTGAAATTGGCTATTAGGATTATGACTAGAATTTTGAGGCTCCTACCTATGTAGGTTGGTCACATCATTAGATATCTTTTGAAGCAACTATTTTAGATTGTTCAATTCTGAATCTATTATAACACTAGGTTGGTTGGTTAATTGATATTATAGAGTAGTTGTAGGTCAATGTGTGTGAGTGTTGCTATCTAAGAATTGTGGTTTTATGTAATATGTAAGGGCCTAATTCTTTCTTCCAAATAAAATGTATCCACTAGTGGTTGGTGTAGTGGTAATGTTATTGTAATCCATTGGGATCAGTTGTTGGTTATTCATCTAGTGAACTACATGGTTGGGAGTCATGTAAGGTAGACCATTAAGTTGATAATTCATTGGAGTTATATTGTAAACTAGATTAGGTATTGTGTATAGGGCTCCTAGAATAAGATTAATCATCGATGGATTATGTTGCTATTAGGGCTTGGTTAATCATTGATATTTGGTTACATGCACTTTGATCAAACAAGGGTAAAGGGTCAAATCTATAGCCTTTCAGCATGATCAATTTTGATAGCTTCATTAAAATCTAAATATAACACTACTAAGGTCGTTGGGTTCCTCCTAAGGAACATAGAGGTCATCAAATCTAAATCTATAAGGTAGGTCTGTATGGAAACTACTTCAACTTGGGTGTCGTTCTATTTCAAACATTGGTATAACTTGTGGAATCAAGTATTAAACATACTCCTAGGCTCATTTTGTTCCCTCTTAAAAGCAAAAAATTTATGTTATAAGACTACAAGTTTAATGTGAACTCTAAAATGGTTTACAAATGTTGATTCTAACTTAACCTAGGTGGTAATAGGCCCAGTGGGTAATCTAAAATACTAAACATAAATTTATTATCCTAAGGAGTAAGTAGATAGTATATAGGCAACATCTTCATGTTAGACTAGGGTTCTAATTATATCATCTTTAAAGTCTTGAATATGTTCCTCTATAGTTTGGACACCTCCCAATATGAAATTGGGATAAAACTTGTTTAGATTTTTGGGAAAATCATGAACTACACCCTAGAGAATGACATGAAAAAATCCTCCATGTCCAATCTAGGCCATATTAGCCATCAATAAAGATTAGGTGATAACAAATGGGTTAACCAAATGGATAGATGTAATTGTCTAAGAATTACTAGTTGATTGGATGGGCTTGACATTACCTTCCCCATTATTATCTCTGGATTTTGGTATTCTATGGTTAGGGAGTTATAGTATATCTACATTATCTTCAATAAATTTTAATCAAGTGCTAATTATTTTACCCTCTATCTTAAGAACATATTTATCTTAGTGGGATATAAGGATTATGAAATGCTTTATCTCATGTTTTCAACTAATGAATTCAAATCATGGTTAGGCCCTCCTTCTAGTTCTAGAACATGTTGATGTAGGTTTTTACACACAACTTATAATTAGTCAAAAAAATTATTAATCCCTTTCCTCTCCTAAAAAGAGAGATGTGAATAAATCTACCCAAGGTCTTAGTTTTTAGGTCTTGGTATGTTGGTCTTCACTTAGTTCGTTAGTATAGACTATTCTATGTTAGGGGTCTATTTTAACGATTTTAATGAAAATAGTTAAACTTTAACTAAAGTATTCAATAGTTTTAAGGCTTCAAGGATTTAATTCCTTGCAAATACTAACTTCTCTCATAAGTTTATCATGTCCAAGAATGCAATAATGTAATAATAATGATAAACATCTAAGATGGATTGATAAATGGAACCAAGATAAATAAGTGAATTCAGGTTGTCATATCCTTATATTAAATTGATTATAAGGAAAAGGTAAAATATTAGAGTTAGAGGTAGAAATTATTATTATAAACACATGTAAACTCTAGGTTATTTGAGTGAATAAATCCCGATTTAAACCTATCTCCAATTAAATCAAACATAACACAACTAGAATTAAAGATGGTACAATATCCATGGAGAGGGAATGACTAGACTAAAGAATGCCATCACTACCATAAAAAAATGTAGAGAATGAACACCAAAACTTGATGATATTCTAGTTATCAAAATTTTCATTTTAATTAAAAATACTAAGAGACTCATACAATCTTTAAATACTTATAAAATAACTATGTAATTTCAAGATAAAATAAAAAACGGAATAAATTATCCTAAGAAAGTAATAAAACATCTTGTTATATCTATCTATTTTCAAAACTCACATAGATATAGCCATTATTAACACATAAGAGTTGGTCCTATATAGGCATGCAGACCTAAGGGGTTTAAAATGAGAATTCAAATTTACCCATTCATGGGGTAGTTGTATAAACCATCAATGTGACATTCCCACTTGAGGTCCATTTGGGGTGAATCCCACACTATTAAATCATGGAAGTATTAGGGGTCATGTTGGACTAAATCAAGAATGAATGATAATGGGAATTTAGTTGAGATTTCATTTTAATAGTCATCCACCATGTCCTACATAGTTATAAACACACCTTGTCATGAAATATATTTGTGTTATGTGCTATGTGATTCATCCTGATGACATGCCATGCTCTAATCAATGATGTTATCCACATTCCCATTAAATTTTTTCATTCTCCTTAACGACTTTACTAGTTGAGGCCACTCAATAATTAATTCTTTTAATTAGATTGAATGCATACTTGAATCCTTTCGTATGATAGTTTTTATGGTTAGACAAGTCATTATATTTAAACTAGTGCCTTGGTCGAAGCATCACCATAGTATCCTTTATTTTCATGGTCCTATCCATGAAACTTCTTCTCAAATTTCCTCTACTTTTCCCTAACTATGTGGTTAGTTCAACCTTTGTAGGTCCCATTTTCCACTTGGTAACCTTCTCACTTTGTCACTACTTGGATTGGGGGCTTGAGGCACATGCTATACTCCAAAAGTTGAAAATATTTGGTTGAAATATAATTCAATAAAGAAGAACAAGACAATTCAAATAATTCTATGTCTGAGAAGAAATGTTTTATTGATCAAATTTGCAGACCCAAACATATGCCTATCTCTAAGAAGACATATATGATTTCCATTTCAGGTTACATATTAAATTATACATGTTTTGAAGGTGTGAGGAGGATGTGGAAGGTCACCAATATTGAGGTAGATTAAGTGGTTCAAATTCCATGATTTACAATAGTACAAAATTTGAGGATTTAATATTTTTAGAAACTTACTATTTTTAGACTACACTACTAAAATTGAAATTTGGGGCACTTCCATTGGATTTTTAGGGGTCAAAATTCATTGAGTGGAGCTTGATGCCATCTCATGACATTCCCCTCATTATTATCTTTCCAACAGTTCAAATGGAGAGTTAATTGGAGATACAATGCATAAGTTATGGCTCCCAAAAGTTTTGTCATCAATTGGGGTGGACCCATCACCTGAATTATCCCCTAAATTATTACCCAGATCATGCTGACTATTATTTATATTTTTATGTGATATTTAGTCATGCCTCATAATCTTGCTTGCCTAGTCTCTAACAAACTAAAAATCCTTCAAAAACTACCTTAGGGATACAAAACTATGATATTTCACTACATGAAATCATCCCACTCACCTACTCATCCATAGATTTTAAATAATTTCTATCTTGCACTAAAATATATGGGAGAGTGGGGAATTGATATTTCATCATGTGGCATTATCCCACTCAATCATTCACCTAGATTTTTACTGAGGTGGATATTCATTAGATAAATTTCATAGAATATTGAATAACTCTTTAAAATAATCTTGAACACATCATTGAACCCTTTGTAAAATTAGATAAGTGCTAAAAGTGTTTGAATAATCTTAGGCCATCGATAGATCAACACATGGCACCAAGAAATATTTTGAAGAAAAATTATTAAATCTCTTCAAAAAGAAGAAACATGCCACATGGTGTCATCTCATTTACCCACTTTTCTAAGCTTCCACACTTTTATGAACATCTCTAAGATAATAGAGTAGTGGGATGATTCCACATGGCATCATCTTATTGATCTACTAGCTTAGAGTCATTGCACTAGTATAAACATCTCTAAGAGATTCGGGCAACTTGATTGTGCCTTGTGGTGTTATCCCACTCACCTAAATTATTTATAACATCATTTATCTACTAAAAAACCTTGAATAAAATTGACTGAGTGTTGAAAGGTATTTTAGAATGGGCATGGGACCACTAGAAGATTGACACATGGGACTAGGCAAGCTTTTCAAAATTAGCTAAGTCCAAAAAGACTTCCTCGATAGATTTTCACCTTTGAGAGCCAGATAAAGGTGCCACATGGAATAAGAAAAGTGTCAAGATTAACTTTAAGTACCTACAGACACAATATAAAAATGTACAATCATGAAAACTCAATTTAAAATGTAATGGTTACATTTTTGATTAAAAATGACAAACATGAAAGCTAAAATGAATCTCTAAATAGACTTAGCCATTTTCCTTGATTCAAAATCCAATTTCATCCATTTTTTGGGGAAATGACTAAATAAGATAATGAAACATGATCAGTGATTTATATCAAAATGAGAATCTAAATGAACCAAATTGATTATGAAAAGTAGAAATAAACTCTGAAATAATTAGATCATTTACACCATCTTAAGGGAAAATAATCTAAAAGGATGTTATAAAATACATTTTAAAACATAATAAAAAGAGAAGACCATGACTTTGTAAGATAAACCAAATTTATATATTTAAATTAACATAGCTTAGATGCAAATTAGACAAGAAACCATCATGGATTCCTTAAAGTATAATATGAGACTTCAAAGAAAAAAGAGGGTCCCCCTTTCTAGAATTAAAATGGGGCATGTTATGCAAGAAATAACATTTTTATTCTCATGATTTTTATGAAAATTTTTGCCAATTAAAATATGTTCACATTCTTACATCATATTTTAATCAAGTGATTTGAATTCTAAAGTTTTAACTTATTTTTGTCTTTTTAGTAGGCACAAAGTGGAATGGAGTTCAATAATTGGTATTTTCAATGGAAAATAAAGTCAAATTTTAGTTTTGAGGGAACTCTCTTTCCTTCCATTCATAACCATTCAAAGCAGTATCTCTTTATTTATCTAAGGAGCAATATTGAACCAACCACTCTTTTAATGCAATTTAAGATTTATTAGTGTAATCTCTCCCTTTCTCTTGATGCCATGGGGTTTTGATACTAACATTTGTACTCAAATGGAAAATTTAAACCTTATTTTCACTATTCAAGTAAATATAATTATTAACTAAAGCTATGGAATTTGTGCTCATCACCTGCTTGTGAAATATAATGGTTTTATATTTCCTTCCTAAATTTATGTTTGTTAGAATATGGTACTAACCTTTGTGCATGATTGCATGAATATTGGCCAAATGATGGATTAGTTTACAGGATAATTTTTGTCAAATGGATCTAATTTGGATGTGTTTCAACGTATTTTCTCTTTTTATTCTCTCCCTTTCTTTTACAATTGTTTATAAACCATTTAATCTAGGGTTAGATTAGATTTTGAATGAAATCTATTTATTTCAAAATCTATTTCAGTGTTGTTTATATTGTTGGGTATTTTTATTACTAAATATTTATACATAATGAAAACATGTTAAAATCAGTTTCCACCCTATTATTTGAAAACTCATGAATACTAAATTATTTTGGGTAAAATTTACACATTTGTGGCTCTCGCTATATGTTAGAAAATCACATTAATAAATCATAAAAACATGCATTCCATTATCCTATATTTAAACCTTAAATGACATTCAAATATCATTTAATATTTGAAACTAATATGCCCCTTGTATTGTAATAATTTCACGTAGACCAACTAGGTTACCTAGTATGTTTTGACCTAGAAGATATAGACCTTGGACAAAATCTCAGGTATCATTTTAGGAGAGTCTAGATTATAACCATCTCACCTAATTAGGTGTTACAAATGACCCATCCACAAGTTCTACCATATTAATTGACCAGTCATTATCTACCTGAATGTTTTGCATCAAAAACATATATTGTAGGAGGCTATGGAAATTATCATAAATTTATATGGTGAGATACAAATTACATGTGATTTATAAATTCAATCATGTATAAACCTATTTTTTTAGTTTTCTCACTATATTGATGGTTTCTCTTATAGGGTTTTTTAATTGCATCAATCTCATTAAGTGCACACCATAAAGGTTACACTAGGAATGGGGTGGGATTGTTTCATCATACTTTATTGTATATTTTTACATGTTGTTCTATCATACCATCATTAATATTATTCTAACCTCATCTAAGTCAATTTTTATCTCACCTCTCCATCTAATTGATAGATTAATTTTATAGCTTTCTTATATATTGTTGTATTAGCTTATATGATAAATTGTTTTGATACTTTATCTTCCCTATACTATTTTCAATATATATTATAGCTTCCTTATATACCATTGTATTAGCTTGGATGATATAATATATTTCATACTATTTCTTCCTTATTTTTTATCATCTACCTTATATATTTGTGGGTCTATATTCTATCATTTCTATGGTAATAACTCGACACATACCATACTATGTTATCCAAGATCTTCTGATTTTTTCCTCATGACTGACAATGTTTTCTTAAATTTTAGGGTTAGTTTTAGGTGTATACAAAGTAAAATATAATTAACCTATTCATCAATCTAAGTTTAGAGAAGATAAATCCTAATTACACTTCTAATTGTTGATACATTATACACTTGGGGCCATGACTAATATATATCCACTAGACCTAACCAAGGGATCTCTTACCACAATAACATCACTAGTGAGGGTTTCAAAGTCTCTAGTCAAGAAACACTATGCAATATCCCTATCTAGGTCTAATGTTTTCATATTCACAAATTAAATGAAAATTAAAGTAAAATCTAATCTAGTGCTAACCAAATATTATGGCACAAAGTGGGGTTAATAAACATAAAAAGTAAACATGCATAGGAGAATCCTACTTAAGATATGTATAGGTAAAACCATAATGCATGGTGAGAAAAATATATTCGAAATCCATTAATTATGTTACTTATATCTAATAAAATAAAGGAGTAAAGTTAGAGATACTTACCTTGAAGATGAACCCCTCAAGACTCATTATTTCCCTTGGCAAAAGGTGCTTCAAAAGAGGTTGTATTTTGTATGGATCACTAAGAAAGGCCTAAACATCAAAGAATTTTCCATAATTTAAAATTATTCTCCAAGTATAAACCCTAATAAATAAATATTCAATTAAAATGGTTGAAGAGAAGATTTTAAAGAAGAAAAAATGAATAATTAACTTTATTCTCCCTCAAAAATGATGAAATGAATGTCTATATATAGTTGAATCTAATGCTAAAGCTTTCCAAAAGTTTAGTCGATAGGGTTAGCCCAATTTTAATTTGTATATTTATTTTATTAAAATAAGTTAGGTCCTGATCTAGGTTGGTTAAGGTTAACCTAGACCTGTAACATGTTTTTAAAAAATTAAATAGAGGACTGACCTAGGCTGATAATGTACTGTAAACTATAAAAAAGGTTTTAGATTAGATAGGGGAAGAGTATGGCAATGGATTTCTTGGAGGAGTGCGTAATAGAAGATGTAAGGCTTAAGGAATTACATAGGATAATTTTGTGTAGATATCAAGTGGTACTATAGGGGACAACGATAACGCAAATCACTAAAGGTCTACTGACCCATTTCTTAGTGCACCCTTTAAAGTGTGCACGTTGGATAGATTAAGACATGATAGGTTCCAATAGGAGAGAAATCATCAATAATAATTAAAGTTTGAAAATATTATTTGTATACATATTACATAATCTAAGATCATCATGTGTAACTCAGGTGAAACATGGGATTGTCCTTTAAGAAAAGAATATAATAACACACAATGCTGAAGCTAAATAAATTACATTATTTTAAAGCATAAAATAACTAAAATTAAATGACTGAAATTAAAAAATTGAAAATAAAATTAATGTATGTGTACCTTGACATATCTTTATTAGTTGATGGTTGTCTCCTATGTTTTTATTTTTAAACATGGAGGGCATAAAGACTACTTTGGATAAACCCAAGGATGGAAGGTTAAAAAGCAAAAACAAACCAAAGAAAGAAATCCAAGATAATTGATGTGGTGTAGGCATTATATACTTGTAAATTTGGTAAGTTGGGGTGATAAATTCTAAGTTAGGACAAAATAACCAAGTTAAAAGTTTAGATAAAATTGAGTAACGAAAAATCCAAGGCTACTAAATGATGAAAAAACTCAAACAAGTAAACCTTAGGTAATAAAGGTTAAAAAGACAAGTCAATCTCTGGATACAAGTCAAAATGGTAATCAAAACATTACTGTGAAAGTAGTAACAATCCTTACTTTAAAAAATATGGGAAATCAATGGTAAACCAACATTGATGAGTGGGAAGTAACAATCCTTACTCGATTATCAATGAAAAAAAGGAAAACAACATTTGTGAGTGAAAAGTAACAATCCAACCTCACTCAACAATGGGAAAAGTACATGTTATCACATATATTTTGTTCCTATTCTTGATGTCATATCTTGTTGCATAAAAAATCTAATGATATAATTGGATAACCTCCAATATATAGGATCTTGGTGAATTGAGGTGAACCTCCAGAGAAGTGAAGATTACTTTGAATAAATTTGGTGCAACTAATAAATTACTATATTATATATAAATTCCACTTATTTAGTGATTTTTGCTCCTGAACTAGGGTTTGATTGGGAAAAGTGTTTTTAAGAATGAAATTAGAAAACTAAAAATTGTGATTACACCAAATATTTTGTAATAAATTTTAATTCTTGCTTGAATGAACATAATAAAATGGAAAATATATTCAAATTTTTAGGAGCGTAAACTCAAGAAAATGTGAAATCAGAGGTAATAATTGGTATTTTTTATACATGGACAAAATTCTTTATTTTTTATCAAATAATCTTCCAAAAGGTTAGAAAATAACATAAATGAAATCTCATGACTAAAATAATAATTACAACATCTAAAAATATTCAAACAACCATGCATACATAGAGATTTATCAGACAAGAAAGGAAAATCTTTAATTTATTCTCATTCTCTAGGTTAGAGCATGTAGAAGAGTTAATCAAAATCCATAATAATATTTATATCAAAAAAAAGATAATGGGATATGCTATATTGCCCATATTTATATAGAACATATCATAATGAAGATGTAGTTAACAATGAAATTTGACGTCAAGTAGAAGAACAACCAAATCTAGAAAATTCATGAAAAGAGGTATGATCTTACAATTGCAATGGCATCCTTGGCAAGGTGAACATGTTGGAAAAATAACATGCAAGAGCTAGGTGTGATCTTTAGTTGTTGGACGTTTGGATAGAACTTGAAAATATTCATGCAATGCCTTCCTTCTTCTCTAGTTCAAATGTAACTTCATCTTCATGCAATAGGAGGTGCTAAAGTGAAACTTAGTCTTTTATACAATAGATAACTAAAAATAACTTAATTTTTTTTTAAAAATCCCTAATTTTAAATTTTTAGTTAGGACTTATAAAACTTTCAAGTATCAAAATTTTGTCAAAAACTAGAATTACATTTTATAATATGTGCTTTTAGAACTTAATCAACTTAAAACTTGTCAAAATGAAAAGTATAATTGTCAAGTTTTATTTTTTACAACTTTAAACCCATCAAAAGAAAAAGTGAAAATTATGAATATCTCTTTCTCAAAAAGAGATATCAAAATGATAGTTTCAATTTATAGTTTGTACTTTTACAACTTTATAATACTTTTAAAATAGTGAGAATATAATATACAAGAATGATTTTGGTAGAAAGAATTAATCTATATCGAATACTTTTGTAGACTCTTTATCCTGATCACCCTATATTTTTTAAACATATGCATCCAAACCCTTGAAAATCTCCAAGATTATATCTTCATGAAGACCAAAAGAGTAGAGGTTGGTTATCTTGCAATATTTTATTGTATCAAAAAGTTCTATTCTGAAGGCCCTATATTCTTAAGTCTCTTTACCCATCTGATCCAATGTTTTATGGTACTCAATGAAATGGTTGATAGAGCTCAAGGGGAAGATTGTATCTTGTGAAAATTATTTTTTGACCACTTCTTTGAATTTATTATAAGCATCCTCTACTAAGAGGACCTAATATTGATAATATATTTGTCAACATGACAATTTATTTAATAAATATTCAATGTCATATAGCATGTTAGTGTCTTTATCATGTGCAACTTTGGCCTTATGGGTAGTATGTATGAGTATCTTTATTTGTAATTGATTTTTTTAGTATAACTCCTCTTGTTCTCCACCATTTTTAGTATATTTTATTCAAGAAGGATGTCCACATCAATTAAGTCCATAACTATCAATTTTTGATAGAAAATATTCAATCTTTCTACCTCTCCCTCATACTTGCTAATCATTTCTCTCAATGTGTCCATTCTCTCTTTCGGAGTGGTATGATGATCCAGTATCAATTATATAGCCCTTTTTCCCTTTAAAATGAGTTATTCTACCCATTATTTATTGTCCCTTCCCATGCTGGCAATTTCTATCACAACATCAAGTGTTTCCTAATCTATGATCTGAGTGACTGGTTATGTTGGTTGATCAATGGGCTTAATGAATTTATTTAATGTAGTCATTAGTTCAACCTTGTTCTTAAGCTTATCCTTATTGACCTTGTAACTATACATACTCTCAAAGAGGGAGTTAATTCTAGATTAAACATCATGTTTGAACCTTCCATCATAGGATACCCAAGGTGAACTTCTGAGACTTGGTAATCCCCCACCACTAGATCTTCGTTTTGTTTATTTAGTGGGAGGACTAAAATATCCACATACCTTTTCCCTACTGAGTCATACAATATTGTTGAAATGGTTTGAGAGTTGTGTTGGATTTATTTTGTACATTTGAAAGACCAAAATCCAATGTACTTAGGGACACCATTTTCTTGCATTTCTTCCCCACTATCTATGGTAACCAACTAGGTGTAGCATCTTTTTGTTCTAACACTATCACTTAAGAATCTATAATTGAAGATGTTGCATTGGTAGGCATAGTGACAAGTTTTGTATCTTGTACTGATATTTTTTCTAATTTTTTGGTAGATGTCTTTTCCACCTCTTTCCCATTTGTATCAATATCTTTCTCCTTCTATTCCTCCTCTATGGTGGTTGGGGTTACTATGTAAATAAAAGAGTTGGGGTCAATGGAAATAGATGTGTATATTTGGGGTGTTGGATATGGAACTATGAATGGATGAGTAGACACATGGATTTGGAATTGAGCAATCAGTGGAAGTGTAGAGTTCAAAAACTTAAATGAGTCAATAAAATTGATAGGGACACTCAGGGTTGGTAAAGTGGAAAAGATGAAGGGGGATGAAGATGGAGTAGTAGTTATCCTAGGAGTTAAAATGGCCAATAGGATTATAGTTAGAATGACTAAATCCATAGCTATATACTATTGGGTAGTTTTGGTGATTAATGGAATGTAATGAATTATAGGTGAGATAGGGAATTATGAAAGGGGGGAGTGAAATTTTTGGAGAGGGAAGTGAAACTGAAACATGAGTATCCACTTGAGGGAAGGCCTAAGTGTCTAATTGATGTGATTAAATTATAGGTAATAGACTTATTGACATAGGTAAACTATTGGGAATAGAGGGCGGAGTTACATGAGGTTAAGGAGGAGTGGAGAAAAGAGGAGGAGGTGTTGGAGTTACATGAATGATAGAAATAGGTGGTGAATATATTACAAAGATGGGAGTTGTGACTATAATTGAGATGTGGGTTGAAATTGTAGTGAATCCAGTTATAATTGTATCTTCTAATGAAATGATTATGGGTTACTCAAATGTTTCTCCCTCTTTGCTTGGTTTTCCCGTTTCGGCCTTTGATTTCTTTTTTCTTTTATGAGAGATCACTGGCCTATCTAGTTTATATGTTGCTTTTACTCTACTAGAACCCTCTATTGATGGTGTAATCCCTTTTTCCTTGAGTTTCAGTAGTTTTTCACTAATACTTACTATTTATTTGGTCACTTAGAACCAGTTACTCTTGATCTAATTGAGTGTTGTATTTATCACATCGGTAATTCTATCTATTAGAGAGGACTCGTGCATATATAACCTTATTGATGGAAGGTGTTGTAAGTAAATCTTAATATCATGGTAGACCTTGTCTATTGAGGACTCATTATCTACCAAGTCCTTAAGGACTGTTTCCAAGTCAAAAGCTTTTACCTAATCTAAGGTTATTCTTGAACAGTCCTTCAATCTCACTTCCTCTTCATCATCCAAGTCCTCCCAATAGTCTTAAAAATAGGGGACAAAGGAATATGTGGAAATTACCAATGTATTAGTGATTTTCCATGAATATCATATAATTTCCTTGCCTCCAAATCCCTCAAGGTCATTTTTGTCATTTTTACTTCTACACATTTGAATTTTGCTGAGGGGTATGTGTACCTAGCTATATTAATGGGAAAATGAATTACTGATTTACGTTTGATTGATAATAGTTTGTGAGTCTCAAAAAATTATCTCACTACCTCCATAAAAGACTATTTATAGATCACATATCTCATAAGGGTGTAAGGACAACCATTGAATATGCATACCCTAATGTAGAAGTAGGTAGGGAACTAGATGAAATAGGAACCCCAATTTTTAATCTCTAAAGTGGTAAAATCAAAGAATCTCTTATTCTTTAGTTTTTTAAATCAAATATTACTATCATGCAATAGATGAATGCATCATTGAATATCCTAAGGTGTTGCTTTATTTAATCAAGAATAATGTTAGGTTAATAGTTGAACACTTTATTTTCCTTACTAGATACTGTGTTGAGCCCTCAGAAATTTCTTCCTTTTGCCAATATATATACTAGGTGGGAGGTCATAGAGAAATTACATATGGTTTGTACCTAGATCAACTACTTTTGGATGGAGTTACTGATGAGTTGTGCCTAGTGGATTTATTGTTTATTCTTTTGGATGACCCATATATATTGATACATTTCATATTAAAATCTCTTTACATCAAGGCTAGCAGTGATCTTATGCATTAGTATGATTATATCTTTTACCTCATCCTTGAAATCAATCCTTGCTAATGTCTTAGGAAATCTAGTGGATGTAACCTTAGGGATTCTTAGGCACTACTTTTTCATTAGTCTGACATCGTATGTTGTTATTTTGGTATAATTTTCTTGATGATTCTAGATTTATATCTAGATAACTCTCAACTTTTGGTATCGCAAACAAAGAGTTAATGAAATATGGGTCTTGATTTAGAATCATTTCCATTTTATCATTCAAAATATCTCTCTCTAATTAGCATCATAATGTTATGCTAGTATGAATATCAACTCTAGGATTTGCATAGTTAGGGGAAAATTTGCTACCTAGGGAAGTCCATAAATATATCTATTCTAGATCTAGTCATTTCTGAATTCAACATTGATCTTGGTCTAAAAGTCACCTAGGTCAATGTGACATAGGTTTGTGTCTATAATCTTAGTTGTGTTGGATTTCAAACTAAGAGTGACACTGGTTCTTTTAGACTTAAACTTCATCTCTTTCCCATATATGTATTCTAGAGAGAATACTGAGGGAAAACCAACTACAAAATTGGCAATATTTGTAAGTGATAGATGTAGGTGGAAAATGTAGTGAAATTTGGAGTTGTTTTATATAGGTGAAAATTTCATGGGAAAGTGGAGTTGTAAAGTAAATTTGAAATCTTTGGTTGAGATTAGAGGTACAAATTATAGGTGAAAACTCTAACAGAACTTGGAGTTATTTAAAGTATTAGAAAATTCCATGGAATTGTGGAGTTTTGACTATAGGTATAAATCTGTAGTGGAGATGGGAGGTGTAAATTGTAGGTTAAAATTATATAGGGACTATGGAGGAATCTTATAAGTAATATTTTCCTAGCTATAAATATGCTAGGAATATTCACTGGTATATGAAAATATTAGGTTTTGAATGCAAATTTTGGGAAAAAAACCCTACGTCTTTAATGCTTGGAAATGCTTGGGAACTTTGGAAAATGACAACACTGTAAAGTGAAACCTAAACTAAATTATGCCAATACAACACAAGGAAACCCTATTTTTGTAATCATATCTACACATGATGTTTGTAGGAGTGAAAATACATCAAGCAAGATTTAGAATGTGGTAAATTATATCTTAAAAAAATAAGAGCTGGAACTAAATACCATGAAAGGAATCAATGGCAGATTGATCTCATGGCATATCTTGCAAGTAGGTTTAACATTCAAGGTGGGAGCTCAAAAATGCAATTATCAAGTTAAACAATGATTTAAAAGAACCCTAAATTTGATTATATATAGTCCCCTATAATAAATTCTCTAATATTGGTTGTTGGCATAGATCCAAAGTCCTCAAGTAATTTTGCAATTTTTTATTTTGATAATTGTATGTTGACGTCTAGATTTTATAGGCTAGGCTAGGTCAACCCTTTTGAAATAGCAAGGCAAAACTCAAGGAATAATTTTCAATTTTGAAAATTGTAATTTGTAATTGGAGTTTTAGATTTCATAGGGAAGGTGGTCGGTAGGAAGTGGAAATTGGATTGCAATTTGTAATTTTGTAAATTACAAATTGTTCCCTGAGTTTCAATTTTTTGTTAAAGTGTTGCATGGGAAGAGGAATTTCGACTTTAATTTTCAATTTAAAAAATTGAAAACTAAAATCCAAGCTCTAATTTTAATATGGTACTCGGTTTGAGGGAAGTGGAGCTCTGCTTGCTCTTTGTAATTTTTCAAATTGCAAATTACAAGTGGGTTTTTAGTTTCCACTAACTAATGTATTATGGGATCTAGAGTTTGGTAAGAAATTTGCAATTTTGTAAACTAAAAATTACAGTCCAATCTGTAGATTCCATTAGCTAATGTATTATGGGATCCTGAGTTTGGGAAGCAATTTGGAATTTTGTAAAATACAAATTATAGTCTAATCTCTAGATTCCATAGGCTTAGTAAAATGGGTGTTTTGGGTCAATTTAAGGTATTTTTCCATAAAATAATGGGTCTCCCTTAGGGTACTTGATATTTTGACATTTTTGGGACAAAAATATCAACATTTTTCGTGGCATCTATAGGATGATTGCCCATTAATAAATTTCTTTCCAATAACCTTTTAGTTCAATGTGCCTAGAGTCATTTTAGGATTAACTCACTTTAAGTAGTGAAGAATGAAAATGGGATTTTATTGAATAAGAAAAAAATTGTGAAGAACAAAATAAATAAAGGAAACAAAAACTCCTAATGAGTTGAAATAGTGAAAGCACTTATTTTGAAAAACACAATTGACCCTATTATATACAATATTTTAATTTTTGGAATGATTTCCAACATCAAAATAAAGTTTTGAGGTATATTCCATTAACTAGGATAAGCAATTCTAATTCATTGAGCTTAGATAACTAGAATGCATTATCTCATTTGCACCGGGTTATAATGTATGGACAACTCCATCTTACATCAAATTTGGTATGCTTGCCTAGTTTAACCTTGTCTGTATCCCATTTGAGAACCAAGTTTCATTCATTAAAACTCCTTTTAGATGATTTTTTGTTCAAAGTCCTCTTTGTTTGAGCCTGATTTGCTTCCAAAAATTTCATTGATAGGTTCGTTATTTCTTCTAGTTCCATGAGTTCTACCAATCTTATTATCATTTCATTATTATCAATCAAATCTAATTTATGATTGTGGTATAGAGATGGAAACTCAATTGACATTGGGACTCAAGTTTCCATTCTATATACCAACATGAATGGATAGTTTCCAATGGATATCTTAGGGGTGATCCTATTAGCCCACATTTTTTATTTCAACTTTGTATGATATGTCCTTTGGTTATCCTCCATTGTTCTTTTGATAATTCTTATGAGGTTTTTATTAGTAAACTCAGCCAAGTCATTACCCTATAAGTAATAATTGGAGGAATTACTTAGGTATACATTGTGATATACAACCCATTCACTCACTTGAGTGGTGACCACAAAATATTTTGAATTGTATAAGATAATGGTGTGAGGAACACCAAACCTCAAGATAATATCATCCATGAATTCCAAGATATATGCCTTCATGGCATATTTTAATGAAACTAATTTAGTCCATATTGTGAAATAGTCCATTTATATAAGGACCCATTTTTTTCTTGCACTTGATAATGGATTAATCATACCAATGAAATCCAATCCCCATTGAGCAAATGGTTGGTCTACTTAAATTGGTTCGAGAGAGAAATTTGCTAATATTTTTTTACCTATGAATTAAGCACACTTCTCATAGTTCTTTACCAATTTATGGGCATATTTGAATATTTAAAGCCAATAATATCCCCCTCTCATTATTTTTATAGTTGTGGTTCTTGTAGATAAATGACCACCTGATGGGACATCCTAAAATTATTTGAGCACCTTAGGGACTACATTGTCATAGATAAATCTTAGCATGACTCCATTCATAACTTTTTGAAATAATATTCCATCAACAAGAACATAAGGAATAGATTGGAGTCTAAAATTTTCTTATATTACTAAAAGTCATATGGGTACTCACCAATCTAAAAGAAGATAGTCATGTCATAGATCCATGTGTCGAACAAAGGTGGATTGGTTAATTGAGATGCACTTTGAGCATAAACTACTTCAAATACTGATTAACCAGTATTGATATCATAATATAGTTATTCACATAGTCCCTTCCCTCTTACAATATTTATGATTGTGAGATCCACATCATATTCCATGACCTTTATGATTCATCCTGCTCTTTTTTCATTTATCTCTCAGCTTAGTAGGAACTCTTTAACACTTTGTTGACTAACTATCATATGCATTTTATTGTTGGAGAGAATATGCCTAGAATTTTTGAGAGCTTTAATCACATGATAAACTTGATTTTCTATGAAACTAAAATTTACTTCATAATCCTTCAATGATTGACTAAAGAAAGATATTGGTTATTCCAATTATTCTTTATCGTGTTGAGTTAGAATAGCTAAGATGCTGCTTTCCCCTCCAAAAGCATAGAGAATTAAATATTCCTCATAGTTTGGGTTGACTATGGTAGGACCCTAAGAAATAACCTACTTGATGGCATCAAAACTATCTTTTCCTTCCTTTGTCCAACTAAAAATGTTACCCTTATTGAGCATTATAATAAGGGGTTTGGCCATAGAGGAATTTTTTTTAACAAATCTTCTTATGAAGTTAACTTTTCAAAGGAAAATCTATAATATCTTCTTATGGATTGGAAGTGCTAATGCAGATATAACACTTATTATTTATGGGTCTATGGTAAGAGCCTCTTTTGAAACAATGTGTCCTAGTAGTTTACCCTTATGAGCTAAAAAAAATGCACTTGTTTGGATTGAGGGAAACTCCAAATTCTCTGCACCTTTCAAAATTTTTCCTAAGGTGATCCAAATGTGCATTAACATGCTTTGAGTAAATAGTGATATCCTGTAGGTATACTAAGATCATCTCATTTACCAAACCTCTAAAATCCATATCTATGGCTCTCTAAAATGTTGCATTAGCATTAGTCAGACTAAATGGTATCTTTTAATATTCATATGTATCCCATTTTATGGTGAAATTAGTCTTGAAATCTTTTGATTCTTGTACCACGATTTGGTTATATCTAAAATAACCATCTAGAAGGGAAATTTTTTCAGATCCTAATATAGTTTGTATAATTTTCTCCATGGTTGGAAGGGGATAATGATCCTTTAGAGATGATTTATTCAAATCCCTAAAATCTACACAAAGCCTGATCTCATCATTCTTCTTTCTTACAAGGACCAAATTAGTAACCCATGATGAGTGCTTGATAAGGAAGATGATGTTACCCTCTATTACTTTGGATAACTCACTTTTCATTAAGTACTATATATTTAGATTAATTGTTCTTTGCTTATATATAATAGGCTGGTATTTGGATAGAGCTCTATTATATGTTGGGTTAAGTTAGGGTCAAATCCTCTTAGATCATGATAACTCCAAGATAACTTATCATCAAAATCTAGACAAAACCCAATAAAATATTATTTTTAAAAATCATTGCATACCATTCCTATCTTTACTGATTTCTCTTTTGAGATGACCATTGGATCATAGTCTTATTCATTTATAGTAATGTTCTTATTTTCACCTTTTAGCTGATCATTTGAGTTGAATATGTTTTCTATAGTAAAAAGATCCATGGGTAGTTTATTTGTCTACAACTGGATGATTTTATATCCATATTGATATTAGAGTCTTTATTGGTTCCTATTGGATAATTTTTCTTCTTCTCTTAGAAAATTGACAATCATCTTATCACTATCAAAGACTTACTAATTATTTACATTATCAAGAATAGATGGCCTTATTATTAACCTTACAAGCTAGTTATTTTTATTCTTTTTTTATTTAGGTAGGTTATATTGGGAGCCTACTGAGGTCATAGGATCAACATATTTATTCTATGATCTTTGTACCACTTAAATATTTAAAGTGGTAAAGTCTCTTAATAGGTCCCAAACACTATGTTTATAAGATCTTATAAAAATAGTCTTAGTCACATTTCTAAATATTACTTGGTGAATAATCAACTCATTATCACCAAATATTTATAGGGATTTTATCCCTCTTTCATTAGTTAATTGTAGACCTTGAATTAATACTTCATATTCAACTACATTATTTGTGTAGGTAAACTGATGTCTAAAAAAATAGAAATATCTCTCCTTTTGTGGAAAGATCTAGACAATATATGTGCATGCACCATTCCTACTTCTTAAACCATAAAATAATAATTTACACATTCCTTAAAGATCTTCAACTAGTTTTACTAGGTTCAGGATGATTACATCATATTCATGAATGTAATATGTACCCAACCCTATTTATTGTACATAATCATAAGGATAAAATTGGAAGGTTTATACCCATTAATCCAAATGAGTGCCTATAATCTATTCTAAAAGTTTTTCAACTTCATGATAAATCTCCTCTTCTTGGTCCTATAGTATATAGTTCATGTTGACATGGATAGGAGTGTATGGCTCAATATTATCTTTAGAAACTCGCTCAAATCCTATTATTACTCTTGTTCCATATCTCATCCTAAGAAACATGTGATTCTAATACATAGATATATATCCTCCCACTTTTGTAGTAATATCTCATGAAAGACAAATTACAATATAAGGGGGAAGATATATAATTGAGATATCTTAGAAAGTTGACAAGATTGAACAAACATGAATAGTGAGGTTTAGAACATTTATTATTCCTACTATTTAAAAAATAGTCCCATCTAATTAAACCATATATTTATTGATAGGTGTATAATTTATACCAAGGGCATCAATTATTTTCTTGGGTATAATAGAACTACTAACCCCTGAATGTACCATGTAATTATGAATGAGATGTTTCCCTATTATGAGCAAAAGATATAAGTAGTAAGATTACCATTGTTTCTTGTTTTAGTATCATTTTGTGATTGACACAAATTAATTATGGAATTAGGTCCCTTGATAGAACCTTGTTCATTATCCAAATTTTTTTCAAAGCTTCCTGTAGCAAATATCTTTATGCTAGAAGGGATAGTGCTTCCCACATAGTGACATTCAAATTGGTCTTCTTCATCTACCCAACAATGTTAAAATAAATACTACCAACCTTTGATGGTACATTTATGGGAGCTATTTCTTCCTTCATGAGATTTGATGTTGGTACTTTTGCTTTGGGCTAGCCCATGGGGACAAAGGGTGGCCTTTGTACTTTATTACTCTTTGTTGGTTCTTATGAAAATTTTAAAGTTGTAGCTTGTTTCACCCTATGGGGTTGATCACTTTTTATTTATATTTTATTCAAAGGTGTATTATCTACCATCAAATATCCACCATTGAAAAATACCACCTCTTGATTTACACCATAAAATTCCTCGTCTTGCCAGTTTAAAAGAGTAGCCTCACCCTGAGTAGGTTTGTGTCTATATTTTGGTTGGGAAGTGGAATCTTCTTGATATACTTGTGTATTTGATATAAATTACACCATCAAGGCTTGATTAATGACACCATTAGGATAGGTATTCTGATTATGTGGTTGAGTATAAGGATAACATCATTTATAATCTTGATCCATGTTTTTTTTAATAGGTACAATAGATTTGGAAACACTTGGTACAGGTAAAGCATATATGTTTGGAGGCTTTGATTGCATATTTTGACCTCATGGCTATGAATTTCATTGGTATGGTTGCCTATTGTGTTGTTAGGTTGGGTTAGCTTGTTGATAAACCTTGTAGTTCTAAGATTGATACCTCTTCATTACTACTAACTCATTACCAAAACCCTTAAGTAGTGACTTCAACTCATAAAAATAATTTGTCCAAGTGGGATTTAAAGATGGTATGTTGATCATGGTGGAAATTTGATTAATTATAGTTTGTGTAAGAGATATTTATTGAAATAGATCCATTCGTGGCCTTGGGGAAAGTTTTCTTTCTTGTATTAAATAATTTTTTGCCCTTATTGTAATTTCATAAGCATTGGGATGTGTGGTATCACCCATTGATTGAATCATAACGAATATATCACTATTCAAATCTCTTAAGTAATATAGGAATACATTATTTGGAGTTGTCTTGACTAGTACTAGAATTATATTCTATGTCTTTTGAAAATGGAAATAAAAGTTAGTCATGTGCTCATGAGGAGCCCTTTGAATAACAATTAATTGTTCAACTAAGGAAAGGTGGTGACTCTTATATTCAAATTAATTTCCTATTTTAGTACCTCAGTCATCCCAAACTTGAATGGAATTTGGAGGATGACCTTTATACCACTGTAAGGCTTTACCTTTGAAATAGGAGACTAGATGTCTAATTACAACATTATCTTGTACCACATTTTGTATTAAATAAAGATTAGAAGTATCTTTTATATGCTCCATAGGAGTGGTGGAAGTTTCAATAATAAAATACATAAGGTATTTTAAAGCTGAGGTAAGTATATTATCATACTAGGCCAACTAGAGTGGGCTGCCTCCATTGAATGTTGTAGAGTAAAAAATACTCTATGTTTCATTTTGATTTTTAGTTGTGCACCATAAAATTTTGTTCCCACATACTTTGGTTCAAGATGGTGAAGTTTTAAAATAGAGCACGGGCTCTAATTTCCTTTTGATTCATTTTTATCTAAGTTTGAAGTTAGGCAAAAGCTGCCAAGTGTCATTGGCCGAGGCACTTTTTACAATTTTTATATGTAAAGTGGAGATTGCCACGTATCTCATAGTAAATTAGTGGAACATGACAAGTGTTGACATCCATGTTTCATATCAGCATTCATGTTTCAAATCTCTTTTGAGTGGAAGGTTTGAACAAGCTAAGAATTAGGGTCAGGTAGAGGGCACCAAATGGTAATTGTGGAAGGTTTTAATTCACTTATCTAAAAGTGACAAAAGATGCCACGTATCCCAGCTGAAGAGAGCAGAATCCACCACATGTCAACCTCCAAGTTTTCATCATTTTGTTTCACTAATATAGTAAAGACTGTGGTGGGTCTCAGGTTTTGTTTCTGAAGCAAGCAGAAGCTATCAAGTGTTGTTGTCTATATATATATAAATGAGGCCTGATTACTTCTATAATATAAATAGAGTGATGTGGATACTAGCACGTGTCACCTTCTGTAGGTTTCTCAAAATGTGGTTAAAAGTAGTGAAGATCACCAAATATCCCTAGTTAAGTAAAGCAGAGATTACCATGTGTCTTTTGTTGAGGCAAGTGGAAATCGCCACCTATCCCTATGCCCCTTCTAAAGTTACTCAGGCAAGAAATGCTCCGGGTCTTATTTTCTATTAAGTTATTAAAGTTTTGAAGAAGTGGATTGTGACAGGTGTCAAAGGTGAAACATTCTCAAGGGAAGATATAGTAAGAATATAAGTAAAGCGGAGAGCATCGTGTGTCTTTGGTAAGGCTACAGAACATGCCAAGTGTCATTCTCCAATGTCTCATAAGTAATAAAAAGGTTTTCAAGGAATTGGCCAAGTGTCCTCTTCTATTTAATAGAAGGGATCATCTTGCGATCTATTTCATCCAATTAATTGTTAGAAGATAGAATGTTTCAAAATCTAAGAAATATCTTCTGTTAGACACTTCTAGTTTGGTTAGATTTCAGTTGGGCCATTAGATTGGGAACATTTAAACAATCCAAAGTGAATCCAAGGCTATAAATAGAGGTGTAGAGATCACTAGGGAGAATGATCAGATACTTAGAGAGATATTTTTGAGAGAATTATTGTCAAGAGTTTTAGACTTTCTAGAGCTGTGATTAGGAATATCATTTGCCTTTGTTCTATTTTTTAAGTTGGAAAGTTTATGTAACTATGCATGTTTCTCTGCCTCTTATGTGACTAGAGAATTAATAAGAAGATTGAATCCTGTGCCTTTATTGATATTTTTTGTGTCACTGTAAAAGTAGTCTAAGTTGTGAGCCTTTGTTTCTATTATTTTCATCTTTTACATTGATCATATGCCTTGTTTTCTCTTAAATGTAATTGAATCTAACATATAGTCTCACTATGCTCAGAATTAAGGGTGAAATTACATTCAGGCGCATCGTCATAGTTAGATTTTCTTTCTTGCATTTGTGTTTTTGTTAAAATTCCTATCCCTTTTTCTAGTATACACTTGATATAAAGAAGAGACCAGCTTCTTAAAAATTTGGAGGTTGTTTCAAGTTGCAAGTCCCATATCTTGAAACTTCCCATTGTTGGTGTTAGAAACAAGCACAATTTTAACCATCAACATTTTTTGGCATGCCCGGTGGGACAAATCTTGAAGTTTCTTTCAAGATCGTATGAACTAGAGAGCTACAAGGAGTCAGAACTATGGACCAGTAACCAAATCACAATCTGCTATAAATCTAGGTATTCTTTTACTAGCTTTGGTAACTAATCCAAGAAGAACAGTCAACCAGTTTATACCAATACCAAGAGCAAAAATGGGAGCCCCTATAGCCCCAAGAAATTATGCAAGTTTGAACACTGGTCATCCTTTGATTCTCCCAATACCACCAGCCACTTGGGACCTTGTCCCAGTGAATGCCTTGAAAGCTCTGCCTAAATTTAGTGGGCAAGACATCAAAGCACCTAAAGAACATCTACAGGATGTATCAGATGTATGTGTTATACATGTTCTCATAGAGCAAAATGTGGCCATAAGATTATTAGCAGCTTATTTTAAAGGGAATTCTATAGAATGGTATTGGTCTTTGACCCAAAATACCATATCTACATGGGATCATCTCAAAGATCTTTTCTTTGAAAGATTTGAAGAGAAGGGTGATAAGTCTTCTTTGTTACAGCAATTGATTACCATCTAAAGGGCACCACAAGAAGCAATGACTAACTTCAATTCCAGATTTCAAAAGACTTAGGAAAGAATCCCTACTATAACTAGACCATTACTAGGTAGGGCTATAGTTTTCTATTTTAATGCTTTAAATTTAGACATATCTATTATGATTTAGTCACTTGGAGGTTAGACTCTACCAGAGACTTATGACTATGCAGTTAGAGCTGAAAATAATTTGATAGATGCTAGAAATTTATCTCCAAGGCCTCCCATGCCCATGTTTCTAGAGATTTCCTTGCCATTACCTCAAGAAGCCCCTAAATCCATAGCCCCACATGTGTTTATGTACACATATCCTCAACCACCTAATAAAAAAATTGTCCCTACCCAGTAATCTAAGCTGGATGATATCAATAATATCTTAAGGACATTTTATAATGAGCTAATTAATATAAAGAGATAGTAGAATACTTTCCTTAGGCCTCCATATCAAGGCTATCAAGGAAATAGATTCTCATCACAACCAAACCAATACTAGGGTCCTCAAGGGCAAAATAATCCTCAGCCAGCAAATCAATTAGTTTCAGTCCTTACACCCTCACAAACTGTTCCCCCCAATTCGAATAGGGAGATTATTTCAGGGCAAAATAATTATGTGGATAACACTAATGCCTAGTGTTTCCCTTCTAATAATGCTCATACACCTAGAGATTGTCCCATGGGTAATCTACAACAAAAGGTGGTAGAGAAAAGAAGAATGGATGGATAGTTTGGAAGTTCCAGTGACAATCAAGCCTACCAATCTTCTGGTATGCAAAATTTAGTCTTAGTGGCTCAGATGCAAGGGATGTCTTTGCAACAAGAGGAAGAAATAG
Source organism: Torreya grandis (assembly GCA_037957365.1). NCBI lineage: Eukaryota > Viridiplantae > Streptophyta > Pinopsida > Cupressales > Taxaceae > Torreya > Torreya grandis. The sequence goes on from JARHVA010005088.1 coordinate 689,979, forward strand.
CCCAGAACCATGACTTTTTCTCATGGGTTGAAGATGAAGAATCAATTTTCTTGAATGACGCTTCCACTTCTAAGAAACCAGTGGTGTAATCTAATTATTATACTAGATCAAAGAGAAGGATGGTGGAACAACCTGAAGTTGTAAATAGTCAAGCCATGGAGAATCCTCCATTTCAAGGACAAAGAAACACAATTGTTAGATAAGAAGATAAGAAGTGCCTCAGCCGGTGTAGAATCAAGTGATTCCTACACAAATTTAATAAAAAACAAGATATCCTTATTTTCAAAGAACTCAGACTCTAGGACCAATAAATGTGGTGGATCAATTGAAGAAGACTCCAACACAAGTATAAATATGGGATATTTTGGCTATTCCTGAATAGAAGACACTACTACAAGAAGCTCTACAAGGCCAAGTACTGCCCAAATGTACTGTTATCAATGAAGGACCTGCTAAAAAATAATAGCTCAAAGACACAGTTCATCTGTAAACAACCCTAGTGAACAATGCACTAGAGGTAAGCAAATCCAAACTGGTTCCCTTCTATTTAACTTTGATAGTTGGCAAGAAACTATTGCATAATGCAATGATAAATTTAGGGGCTAGAACTACATTAATGTCTTAGAAGATAGCTGATGCTTTAAAGATAAAATATGAGCCACTCACTAAAGGAGTCATGCACTAGATGGAAAAGTAGTGCAAACAATAGGGTGAATTAAACAACTCCCATTACAATTATATACTTGTCCCAATATAATTGTAAATCAAGATGTAGTAGTCATAGATATACCACCTATTTTTGGTTTATGTTTATCAAGAGACTTTATAGCCAAAATAGGAGGATATATGTCACTTGATTGGTCTCACCTCATCCTAAGACCAAATATAGTTCGAAGATGAAGATATTATCTGAGCCATTATATAAGGATCACATCACCAATAAACTAATTACAAAGTTAGAGGTAGTTCATGCTATGATGAATAATGAAGAAGGGGTTTTTGTTGAGGAGTTAGCTGAATGGACTGAACATAATCAAGAAGAGGAAAATGATCATTTATTAGCTATGATGCAAAGTGACCCATATGGAAATTATGACTCCATTGGTCTAGATACTTACATCATATTTGATGAAGATCATTAAATCCCAAACATTTTAAAGGAAAAAAAGTCAAAAGATACCTCTTCTATCAATCCTCAGGTCTCTCAACATGAATTTCATATTCTGAGTGAGGAGTCACAAGCGTATGCCTTAATCTCTGATGAAGAAGACATAATTTTTGACTTTCTTCTTACTTTGCAACATGATGTGGAGGAGCATGGACATTTCTTTAATCATGATTTGAATGATTTGTTTGAAATCATTGGGTCAGGTTATACTATTTTTCAAGGAGGCTATGAACTGGCTGCAGATGAACAAGATAACATTGAGACTCAATTACATATGCAAAATTACTACAAACTTTCAGAATTATCCTCTCAAGAGGTTTGTAATTTTGAAGTCATTAAAGAGGATGATCATGCAATCTAACCTAAGTTTGAGGTAGAAGGAGATAAGCCAATAAATGATATATATCAAAGGGCTTCTGTTGATGATCAAATAGTCATTGATTTATTGATAATACATGCCAGTATCAAGAAGTGGCATTCGACAAGCTTCCAAGAACAAGAAGAGTTTATATATGTTGGAAGCATGTTTGACTCAGACTCACTCAAATGCAGGCCAATCAATGTGGCATACAAAGAGAGCAAGTCACTAGAGGTATATCCAATTCAACTACTTGTCTGGCAATATAAGTCATCTTGTTATAAAGGAGACTTCAAAAATTCTTCCTTTGATCTAGGAAGGAGATAAAGATACTTGGTTAATGTGTTACAGTTAGATAGTTTCCCCTTTTCATATTGCTTTGTTTTCCCATTTTTATATTCCCACTTTTCTTTTAAATAAGTGTTCTTTGAACACATAGGCAATATCTCAAAGTTTTTCAAAAATTTCAAAAAATTCTCAACACATTGAATGTTTCCCAAATCTTTAGAAATCCCCAAGGTACCTTGCACTGCCACTTACATAACATGTCTATCTCGCTATCCCATGAAGATTGAGTAGGATTTACTAATGGTTATCTGAATTTAATGCCATTTTGAGACTTGATGGGTCAATAAATACCTCTTAGCAAGAGTTAAAACTTACAAGTTTCTTAAACAATCTTGTATATATGAGAAAATATCTTGCTACTTGCATTTTCAATTCTTGGTAAACTTGCTTAAGCAAAAGAGCTTTGTGTTTTGAAAAAGTTCATACCAGTTATCACAAAATAGATATAGAGATGGAGGGAGCATAGTCTTCACAACAAGGAGCTGGGATGTATGAATCCCTTGACAAGTTTCTTTTGAGCAAGTCATATGCTTCAGCTCCCACACAACCATTGAAGACCTATCCATGGACTAGAATCCCTGTAGTTGGTCAAGCAAGTTACCCAATAAAGATAAAAGATTATGCAGATGTAGTCATGGACCCAATTATTCAAAGATCTAGTATCAAAACTCTTAGAGAAGGGGCACATCAAAGGTGTCTTTAGAGGGCCAAAGTGGGGCAATATGAGACATTTGCCATGAGGATATGGACTTCACAACTAGCACAATTCATTGTCTTAGCTGTACATCCATGCCCTAACTTGGTATATGGAGACTTGTTCCATGCACCCTCAAGCACCATTCAACAGGGTCCATTCATGGTGCATGTCACACCACAGGCTATCATGGACATGTTAGACTTGTATCATGATAAGATAGCTACATTTCCCACTATTGATTAAATGCAAAGAACATGGGTAAACAACAATACTTAGTTGAGGTTCTTAATATCTAAATTACAAATGGGTGATGATGGCACTACTGTGCCTACACTCCCTGGAACAAGAGCCCAATTCACACAAGCTAGCCAAGATGCACTGTCTATGATGGCTTTCATCTTCAGCATGAAAGATAATATGGTAGTTTATGGAGAACAAATGGCTATCCTCTTCAGGCTAAAGACCATTGACAAAACTCAGGAGTATTAGCTTGACTTTTATAAACAAATTTATTTCTCAATGGTGGAACAACTAGCCTAGTTCAAATCAAAAGTGGTTTTTAGGTACTCTTCTTATTTGTTTCACATCATGTTATATCAGAAATCTGACCTCTTTACCCAAAATATGCATCTTGATATGTATGACCCAAGTTTTGATTTACAAAAGACCATTCATGTGTCTGCATGAGCACATATTTTGTCAAAAACTAGTGACCGATACAAATTATGGTAACTATTTGTTACCCTTGCTTTTTGTTACCTCAGCCCTAAACCAATTATGAATAGACTATTCCCAAGTGTTTCAAACCTTCTATCTAGTTGCCCAATTCCTTGTGATTTCTATTTTGGATCCCACCATACCATTATAAGAGTCCATGGTTTTTGTGGGGAACCAATTTTGCTACCTAAGATTTTGACTCTTAGGTTAGCATTCTTAGAGGTCAGCAGGCAAGTATCTACAATATACAATGAATATGGCTCTAGGAAGAGGAAGAGTAAAATGTATGACCTCCCATGGATGACAAATAGTATGGTATTAGAAGTTAGAGACACTGAGGTTGTGCTGCTTAGAAAGCTAGCCTTCTTGGGTTTCCTACTAGTTGAAGATAAATGGGTATATGACTGAAATGGTTTCATAGCTTCCTGGATAAGGACTAATAGGTTACAACCAAAATTACACATGAGGCCCACCCATTTTGGGAGAATAGGAAAAATCCTAGGGAAGACACTCTTAGATTTTATGTTGAATTAACAGATTTGCCCCTTCCACAAAATAGACCCTGGGAAACATTCTATGTTAAGCAGAGGGATTTTGACTCTAAAATTAGAATGACTGCTGGCTTAAGAAGGGCATTAAAGAATAAAGATTAGGATGCTAAATAAATTGAAGCCTATTGGAAATATAGGCAAGAAATTTGTCAAATAACTCATTCTTTTAAGAACATAGACACATATGAGAGATGGGAAGAACTATGAGATGAGTGCCATCTATCCCTGACACAAGCAATTTGTTGACATAAGGTGTAGAGACAAAAGCTAGAGTAGGATCAAGCCAAGAGTCACAGGCCTTAGGACAAATTATAGCTATATTAATTATATCAGTTTGGCCCCAATATCTCAGCATTATGGAAAAACAAAAGAGTGTGGTGTCTTCACCAACAAAAGCTTCCCCATTGACATCATTTATTGAAATTCCTAGTTCTCCACAAGCATCATTGATGATAGTAGTAAATGTGAAAGGAAAATAAACACAGCTAGAAGAAGAGACACCCAAGAAGTGAAAGAGGGTGCAGTTTCAGTTTGATTCAAAAGAGGAGGTAGAACCCCCATAACACCAATTATAGATTACTATAATTTCTCCTTGGGTAAGTTTTATTCCTCCTTCTTCTCAATCTCTTTCTTCTCCTATTGGCATGATGATTCCATCTATCTAGATGACATCCCCCGCCACCTCTATCATTCCCATTTCTCACTTCACCCCATCTATACCACCTCAAGCTTTAATGTTACCTCACTTTTCCCCTTATATTCTCGAGAAACTTTCCCCTCAGATTGCCCATAGCCAACAACTAGCTATTCAATATGGTTTGCCACAGGGACATCCTTTTGCAGGTGGACACATTGCCTCTCCTTCTACCTTTCAGACCCAAGTAGGTGTTGCTAGTAAGTTAAGGGAAGCCCAAAGAGAGAAAAAGAAGATCAAGAAAAATAAATCCTTGGCTACACCCCATCTGTGGTCACAATTTGACCCCATTTAATAGAAATTAACAGTGACTCATTTGTCACCAAATGTAATCAAGCCAACTGAGTAGATGCAGCCAGAAGACTACACAATGAATGCAGTGGCCATAGACATGTCTCTATTTAAGCCACAAGACAAAATGGAGTTGCTAACTAAATCCACTTCTATAGTTGTTGAAGACTAATTGAAGACATCAAGGAGGCTATAGAAGATGGAGACCGATTTAGCCAAGGAAAATGCAAACTATAACAGTTTGACACATAAATCAATAGAAAAGACAATGAAATAGAGAATTTGAATAAACAATTGCAAGATATTATTTCTCTTTAGACTCATCAAGTAGTCTAGGCCCAAAATGATTCCTTAAAAGTAGGGCTAACACAGGTAAAAGATGTAGTTACAACCCTAAGATGGGAAAAAGTAACATTGCAAGAAAAATTTGAGGAACACCTGCTACAGGTTACGTAATTACAACAAAAGGTGTTAAGTAAACAAATTAATACTATGGCTATACAAGCCCAATTTCAAGCAAAACAATATAGAGTAGAACAATTGAAACTGGAGCTGGCCAATAGGCCAAAGAATGTTGGAGTTATTGTCCCCTAAAAATATCACTCATTTTTGGAACAACATTTAAACTATTTTGGTCCTATAGACCAAAATTGTCTCTTCCCTTTCTGAAATTTGTCTTGGGAATTCAAATTCCTTATTTTTCAAGCTTCTCATAAATCTACAGACTCTGTAGGCTTGAATCTATGGACTCTATAGGCCAAGTTCGATGGGCTTTATAGGTTGATTTCTACAGACTTGGTTCCTACAAACTCTGCAGTGCCTTAGTTCAATCAAAAATCTTCATTGGCAAGCATCTAAGAAAAGAAGGCTTGAACCGTTGAACCATTGAACCACTTTGGTTCAAAGGTTCAATGAGTTCAAAGTTTAATAGATTCAATGCTTTTGGTTCAATAGTAGGTTCAATCAAAATAATGGTTTAATGGCTTGGTTCAACCAAGTGGTTCAATGCTTTGTTTCACTCAGTTGGTTCATTCACTTTGGTTCATCCTTTGGTTTAATAAAATGGTTCATCCAGGTTGGTTTAAGGCTTCATTTGAACCATTGAACCAGAGCTTGATTCAATGTTTGGTTCAACATCTTTTTTTTCAAAGGCAGGTTCAATCAAATGGTTTAAAGGCAGGTTCAGCCAAGCAGTTTAATGATTTGGTTCATTTGCTTGGTTCATTTAATTGAATGATTGGCTTGAACCATTTTGGTTTAAAGCTTGGTTCATCAACTTAGTTCAATGGAATGGTTCAACAGATTGGTTCAACATTTGGTTCAATCAAATGATTCAACCACTTGGTTCAACTAAGTGGTTCACTCAAACAAATCAAAGGAGTAGTTCAATGCAAAAATTCAAAGAAGCCTCCTGAAGGACAAGTGCCCTTGTAGAGGGAACTTGGTTGACAAAAGTACCCTTTAGAAGGGTCATTTTTAAAGAAGACAATTAAGGTAAATTATTTCAAAATTTTGTTTAAGGTAGACAAAGGCATAATTATTTCAGACTTTTGTCTGAAGGAATTCCTTCAGATAAAAAGTCTAAAAGAATTTAGAGAAGCTATGGGCATAAAGCCTGAAGAAATTTCCAAGGAGACAAATCAATTATGTGGACTTTTTGTCCATGAGAAGTAATTCTGTGGACCTTTTGTCCATGGGAAATTATCCACAGACTTTTTGTCCACGAGAAATTATCCACAAACTTTTTGTCTATGGGAAAATACCTGAGGAGAAAGCCCGAGAAACAGTCCACTAAGGAAAAGGCCACAAGAGACTTCTAAGGTGAAGGCTGATGAAGGACCCTGAAGGGCAGGTGCCCTTATGGGGACTCTTGGCTACCAAATTGAAGGGTCACCTTCCCTTTGGGAAGATGTAAAATAAGAAGCCTGAAGGTCATTTAAAGACCACCCGAAGGGTAGGTACCTTTGCGAGGGGCTCTTCTTGACCCAAAGTAGATAATTTCTTAAGGCCCAAAAGGGCAAGTTCCTTTCAGGAAAGTGCCAAATAGAAAAGCCAAAGAAGGACCAAGGGGTGACGCACCCGAAGATGTCTAATTCAAGATAACAAACTAGCTGTTGAAAATGTAGTGACGGGGACACAAACATCAATTTTAAAGCTCATAAAATAGCCATTGATCCTCTGAATCTAAAGACCTGAATGCATTCATAGGCTTTAATGCCCATGCTAGAAAAAAGTGACTAAAGAACAGAACAAAAAATTGAGTCCAGGACTCAATTTAATTAACCAAAAATGGAGGAATGATGAAGGAAGGATCAGATCACTAGGTAGACATTGAAAGTTGCAAACTTTCAATAAGCGTGACTTGTTTCTTTGCATTGAGAAAAACAAATGGGTAGATGCCCCTAATTTCTAGTCTATCTTCCTAATAGTTTTCAATGCAACATGATGTGTTACTGTTCTTGAGTTATTCTTGAATAGGTTATATAACGAACTCTCTTTTATTGTAAATATACCTCTTTTTAACAATCAGAATGAAACTCTACCCAAGTTGAAAGGCATTACTGAGACTTTGAGCTCAGATTGTTGATCATATTTTGTTATTGGAATAAGAAAGCAAATGATTTTTTAGACTTTGTGCTATGATATCTTTGTTGTTGAGGAAACTATTCTTATGTCTTTTTCCTTAATATATCTTCTG